>OV725078.1:151934445-152534445 GCA_928085145.1 Nezara viridula
TCCTCCTGGTAATTCCCTCACTTATGCCATTCTTGACTCCTCATTTCAATCCCTTGGATCGCGCTTTATTGCCAAAGGAGACTACAATGCTAAACACCAACGATGGGGTTGTCGAACATCGAATTCCCGTGGTAACATCCTTTCACTTGTTTCATCCTCCAACTGCTATTATATCCCCTTTCCATTGAATCCTACTAATTGGCCAACATCCCTCAAAAAACGTCCCGATATTCTGGATATATTTAACACCTCTCAGATTTCTTCTACCCAAGCCATAATCAAATTCCTGGATGACCTTTCTTCTAATCATAGTCCGGTTCTATATTCAAACTTTGTTAAACCCTAAACCCTCACATCCTACATTGATTACAGGACGAGTTAACTGGGACAGATTTCGTGATGATTTGGGAAATACATCAGATGAAAATTCCGCTAAAGACAAAACAAGATATTGATGGTGCCATAGACAAACTTACAGGATCTATAACATACACTATCAATAAAAACACCTGTATTATTAAAGTTAACAATTCACAACAGACTAACTTCCCACAGCATATTCGTATCTTATTAAGGAAAAAACGCAGAGCAAGATCG
The DNA here is from genome assembly GCA_928085145.1 of Nezara viridula. Classification (NCBI taxonomy): domain Eukaryota; kingdom Metazoa; phylum Arthropoda; class Insecta; order Hemiptera; family Pentatomidae; genus Nezara; species Nezara viridula. The sequence continues at coordinate 151,935,043 of OV725078.1, forward strand.
AAGTGGCATAGAATTAGATATCCAACTGACAAAACTCGTTGCACCCAAATGACAATTAAACTGAAGTCAGAGATTAGAAAGTTTTTTTATTTATTCAATAATAATAATAATAATACTTTATTTATTCTGGGACGAGTCCCTTTAGAATAATACAGAAAGACATAAATATGGGCTAAGGAGCTTCAGAGATACATAAGTAAAGATACAGAGTAATTAAACAGTCATAGTAATAAAATTAAAAATTATAAGTTACTTTCTAATTTTAATCAGTTAATAATTAAAAATTAAATAAAAAGGATGAAGTAAAAATAATGAAGAACGAGCTAATAATTTATATACATATTTACATTAGTATCTATTTACAATTTCATGGGGACTGGATTGATAAGAAATGATATAACAGACGGGATTTAGGGGTCAGGTCGGAAGGGTAATAGATTGCCGAATGTGAGAAGGGATGGAGTTCCAAAGGGATGAGGATCGGATAATGAAAGATCTGTCGAAAGCAGCGGTTCGGTGGGCCCTTATATATAAGTCAGAAGACCGGGAACGAGTATTACGGGAACGAACAGAGGATTTGAATTGAAGGAGCTCAGAGATGTATGAAGGACGGTGTGATTGGATAACTTGAAAGAGGAAGGATGCCAGGAAATATTTACGACGATAGGAATGATAAAGCCACTTCAACTCTGAATAAAAATGGGAAACCCGTCCCTTGGGATCCCGAAGATGAATCTTACCAAGCAATTTATTAAACGTTTTAGTTTCGCCTCGAGATCACCAGAGACGCCCCATATACCCAACAGCAATAGTCAAAGTGGGGGAAAATTAAAGAAGTGACTAGGAGCCTACGTGTTTCAAATGGAAATAGGTGACGAAAATAATTTAGACGTTTTAGAGTGGAAATGGTATGGCGGGAAATATTGGATACATGTTTTTTCCAGGAAAGTGTTTGATCGAAGGTTATTCCAAGGTTTTTTACGGTGGGGTAAAATTTGATGGGATTATCATGCAGGAACAGAGTTGGAATATTAGGAACGGTTTTAAGGAGGTAATTGGAGCCTATTAAGATTGCCTTCGTCTTTCCCGCATTCAACTTCAACTTGTTAGTTCTCGCCCAGTCACAAATCCTATCCGAGTCTTCTTGTAGTTTCTCTGTGGCAGAAAATAGGTCGGAGGGTGAGAAGGACAGATATATTTGGAAATCATTGCATAGATATGGTATTGGGAGTGACGGATCATGAGAGGAAGGTCATTGATGTAGATAGCAAACAGAGTAGGAGATAGAGAGGAACCTTGAGGGACACCACAGGAGAGGGGAAGGGTCTTAGATGAAGGTTGGCCTGGGACTACTACATACTGGGACCGATTTGAAAGGAAGGATTTGAACCAGCGCAGGGCACTGTTGGATAGAGGAAGATTGTGCAATTTCGTAAGAAGGATCTTATGGTCAACATTGTCGAACGCTTTGGAAAAATCTAGAAGGATGAGGATGGTAAGGTTTTGGTGTTCGATGGAGTTTTGGAGGTCATGGGTTATTTTAAGGAGAGCGGATTGCGTTGAATAACCAGGTCGAAAACCAGATTGGAATGGGTTGATAAGGGAACGTTCTTCTAGGAAGTTGGAGAGTTGATTTTGGACAAGGCGTTCTAACGGCTTTGAGAGGTTGGATAGGAGAGAAATAGGACGGAAATCGTGCAGTGAGGTAGGGTTGGGAATTTTATTCAAAGGTCGGACTAGGGCAGTTTTCCAGGAGGATGGGAATATAGAGTTTTGCAGTGAAAAGTTGTAGATATGGTAAAGAACAGGAATAAGGGCAGGAACGGTGGATTTTATTAGTTTTACTGGGATATTATCAGGACCATAATCATTAGTGTGGGATTTTAGGATAGTGGAAAGTAATTCATCATAGGTTACATGGAGAAAAAGAAGTCTTCAGGATTGAAATTATGATGTTTAATATCGAAAGTAGGAGAAGAATCGTGAGTGAAGGATAGGAAATGGTCATTGAGATCATCTGGAGTCACCGGGATGGAACTGAGTTTATTGGATTCTGGTAGGGATAGGTTACGAAGTATTTTTGATTTGGATTTGGAATCAGGAGCATTGGAAAGGGTATTATGAAAGTAAGTGGCTTTAACAAGTCGGATTGTGGATTGGGTTCCATTGCGAAGTTTCTTAAAAGGCGCATAATCGGCTGGCAAACGGGTTCGACGGCATTTGCGCCTTGCTGCATCCCTTCTTTTCATCATATCCTTTATTTTAGGAGTCAGTCAAGGTGCAGTGGGGCGACGTAAGGTTTTAGTTTTCAGAGGAATATGGGTGTCTAATAAGGATTGTAGATTTGAGGTCAGGGTAGATACCATAGGATCAATAGAATCATAAGAAAATATGATGTCCCATTGGAAAGAATCAAGGTCCGGTTGTAGAAATTCATAGGACAGAAGGTTTAAATTACGGTATGAAACTATTTGAGGGTAAAGGATCTCACGGGTAGGTCGTTTGTGATTGGGATCAGGTCGTGTGATGAAAGAAATGGAACGGGGTGTTGGGAAGAGGAGAGGATTTTGATGTACGAGTCAGAGATGTAGAGGTCTAACCAGGTGTCGGAAAATTTCGTGTGATGGGTAGGAGAATAAGGAACAAGATAAAGATTACGGGGAAACAGTAGGTCGGTTAGGAAGCATTTTTCAGGAGATTGTGAAAGCATATTCACGTTGAAATCGCCGGTGATAATAATATTGGTATAGTCGGAAACCAGGTCAGAAAGGGAAGATTCAAAAAGGTTGTCAAATGGAAAACGAGGAGGGCGGTAAACTACGACATACAACAGAGGAGAGAGACTAGAGGAAATTTCAACGAACATGTATTCCACGTGGGGAAAATAATGATGAGGAGGCTATAGAAGGATTTTGGCCTAAAGACTGTCATGGATATATAATCCGACACCACCTCCCGTGCGATGAGATCTATCGTGACGTAGGAACGAGTAATCGTGTAAGAAAATCTGGGAGGATGGGATAAAAGGTTTTAGCCAGGTTTCAGATACTGCTATAATGTGGTAAAAATTGTCAAGGGAATATTTATGGAATTCATCGTAGTGTGCAATTAGGGATTGTGCGTTGATGTGAAAGGAATTCGGGATATTAGTCATAACAGTAGAGTTGGGAAGGAGAATTTTGGGGAAAAGGATTGAGGATATAACACTTTTTTAATCAAATATTCCGTTTAAAAAATCTCGAAAAAAACAAAAACAATGAATTTGTTACAATCTGTCACAATTCAATCTGTGTTACAATTAAGGACATTTATAATAATGTTCAGAGAGCACATTCACACTCTATTTACAGTAAATAAAAATAAATAATACAGAAACTAATAATAATAAAAGTAAATGAATAAAAACAAAAGAACTAAACTAATCAAAATAACAATTAAAACACAGACATACTATACAATATTTACAGAATCCATTCACTCAGAAGAACTCCGAGCCTTTCTCTCTACTCGTGGAAGGAAAGGCATAACTCTAGGAGATCCCAGCGCCTCGCACTGAGCCGCATTACTGTTATTAACAACCAGTAGAGGCTGAGGAGAGGCGCTATAATCACACATACTTGGCTTGAATGGAGGATCTGTCCATTGCCAACACTCCAATATATTCTTATTCACAGAAGGTCGCTGGGCCACTGCCGCTTCAACCTCGAGGAGGATTGTAAGGATGGGTGGTGCTGGATAGAGATTGTGCAAGGGGATTTGGATGATAGGTAAGATTGTGGTGAAATTTGGAGAATTTTTCTGGGACAAGGTCTAGGACAAATGGGATTTTAAGGTAATGGTGTAGGGTTTTGTTAGTTACATAAAACGGAGCATTAACTATTGTTCGAAGGACTTTAGATTGAAAGGATTGGATACGTTTGATGTTAGAAAATGTTGCTGTCCCCCACAGTTCAAGTCCGTACGTCCATATAGGTTTTAGGATTGTCTTGTAGATAAGTAATTTGTTTTCAATAGAAAGTTTAGATTTTCTGTTTAGTAGTCTGTATAGCTGTCCGTATCGTCGGTTGAGTTCTTGTCTTTTGAGTCTAGTATGTGAATTCCATGTTAGTCTTCGGTCGAAATGAAAGCCAAGATACCACAATGTGTCTGACTTAGGAAGCTGGATGGAATTAAAGTGTACTGGTGGACAGGAATTGCGTCGGAGTGTAAAGGTAATATGTTGGCATTTAGATTCATTAGCTTTAATGCGCCAGTTATTACACCAGTGTTCAATCAAGGAGAGGTGCCTTTGCAGATATAAGGATGCTATTTCAGGATCAGAGTAGGATGATAAAATTGCTATGTCATCACTGAATGTTGCAAAAAAGGTATCGGGATGAATAGGAATGTCAGCGGTAAAGAGGATGAAAGGACGGGACCCAAGACGCTGCCTTGGGGAACACCGACTTTGAATGGATAGATATTGGAAAATTCTGTTCCACAGCGAACTCGAAAGGAGTTAGGTAGTACCTAGCTCCTTTCGAGTTCGCTGTGGAATGTTTATTGTCGCCTGTGTGTTGTCCAGAAATGCACCAGAAGAGTATTCCTTGTTTTCTAGGGCTGAGGAAATATGATCAACAACCCGGAGTCCTTGTTGAACAGTAGAATGTTGAGAGCGAAAACCAAACTGGTGGGAACGAATATTTTGGGATTCTATAATGGGTAGGATTCGTTTCAAAAATTTTTGAAAGGATTGGGAGTAGGCTAATTGGTCTATAGGATGTTGAGCTATTGGGAGAAGGATGCTTGGTTTTGGGAAAAGGATAATAGTGGAGTGTTTCCATAACAGAGGAAAGTGGGTATTGCGTAGGAAACAATTGTAGATATAGAATAGAATAGAATAGAAAAATCATCTTTATTCTGGGACTAGGTCCCTTTAGAATAACAGTATTGTACATATATATAAACTACAAATCTGGTCAAAAGACTTATTACAATGAATAATGACAAAATACATTAAGTATTAATTAACGAGGACAGTTTGGTAATAGGGATTCAGTACTACAATATTGGAGCTAAAATAATTGCATAATAATCACTGTGTAAGGATATATGTAAGGAATATGATTGCTTGGATGAAAGTTGTCGAAGGATCTGGCAGGTAAGGAGATCATATCCGGGAGCTTTACGAGGGATTAGTTTTAGTAATTGAAATTTCACTTCAGAAGGATGAATAACTTTTGGGGGCAAGGAAAGTGGGATTGGTGATGTTAGGAGTTCTTCTACTGTTACGATTTGGGCAGAATGGGATTCTGGATGTGAAATAAATGTATTGGTGAATTGCGAACTCCTCAGCGTAATCTTCGTCAGATGCTGCCCAGGAGTCGTCATCTCGTCGGAGGGGATGGGAAATGTAGCGAGGATTTAGAATTTTTGTTGTGGTTTTCCAAAGGGAATCGTCGCGAGAAGATAGGGAGGATAGGTAGGAGTTCAAGGATTCTGATCTGAAGGTTGCTAATTCCAGTTTTAATTTTTTGCAGTAATAATTATAAGAGCAGCGGTCGGTAGAATGTCGAGTATGTTGCCACAATAATCTGGTAAGGCGTTTGATGTGGATTAGGTCAAATTGATGATGGGGTAGAATGGTCTTTTTAGGAATTCTTTGGGAGTATTTTGGGAAGGAGGCAGCCCAGGCAGATTGTTGGATTGTGGTAGTAAAGGAATTGACGGCACTATCAAGTTCATCGGGAGTTTTTAGGGATATGTTGAGATCAATTTTATCGGGAAAGATTTGGCGGGAAAACCCCCAGTTAACAGGGCCCCTGATAAATGACGGTGGAGAAGGTTTGGGAACGGGCTCAAGTGAAACATTAAGAATTAGAGGACTATGGTCAGAGGAAAGTTCATTTAGATGTATAGTGGAACGATTGAGGGAACCTAAGCTGCTGTAGATAAAGAAATCAAGGATATCAGGATTACGGTTTGGATCTGTGGGCCAGACGGTAGAAGAGTAGGAGGAAAGGAGGTGAAAACGTTGGGAATTGAGTGCAGACAGCAGGGTTCGACCAAGAGAATTCGTGGTTCTGGAAACCCATTGTTAGTGCTTGGCATTTAAGTCTGCACCCAAGATGAAGTGATGTCCTAAGGAGTCGGGAAAAGAACTGAATTGGGTATTGGATATGGATTGGTTAGGAGGGTAATACGCTGATGCAAGGGTAACCGAAAAGGAGAAGGTTTTTATCACGATAGCGGTGGACTGTAGGAAATCATGTATAGATAATGGTAGTAGGTGAGTAGGTGATGGGAGAGGGCTTGATGTACAATGACATCAGTACCAGCATGTGCTTTTCCGTCAGGGTGGTCAGTACGATATGTCAGGTATTGTGTTATTTTGAAGTGCTGTTTAGTGGTTAATCGAGTTTCAGTAATTAGTGCCACGTCAATGTTCTTGTCAAGTAATAATGTAGTTAGTTCGTCTGTATGATTCCTAACACCATTCGCATTCCAAAGAAAAATAGATATAGGTTTATTGGAAGTCATTTAGGGATTTTTTGGGGGAGGAATGATAGAAAATTTAAAATTTAAAATTTACTTAATTTTACTAAAAAACAAACAACTACCGACAAATCACTATGGACGACCACTAAAAAGCACCTAAAATTCAAAGATCACGTTCATCCATTACTAACTGAACTTCAAACCTGGTCCAAATTTGACGAAGAAAAGTCCCAAATATTTGCACTTCACCTCTTCATCATCATCATCATATGTGGCACGACATCCCGTTACCGAGACTGGGTCTCCGCCAGTTGGCTCTGTCTTCTGCTGCAGCTCTCCAGTTCCGTACACCAAGCAGGGTTCCCGTATCATAGGCCACGTTGTCCAACCATATCGTCCTCGGCCTTCCTACCCATCTTACGAGGTGCAGCTCCTCCATCATTATTTTCTTTGATATTTCAACGGTGCTCATTCTGGCCACATGCCCTGCCCACCTTAGTCTGGCCAGTTTAATATATGTGACTACGTCGATGTCTGTATAGAGAGAACTGAGCTCCCTATTTTTTCTTTTCCTCCAGACATCACCCTCCTTTACTGGACCATAAATCCTTCTGAGGACTCCTCGCTCAAACACACTCAGCTTCATCTCATCGTTTTTAGTTATCGTCCAAGCCTCTGAGCCATATGTCAAAACAGGCCGAACAAGGGTCTTGTATATGATCAGCTTGGTCTTCTTTGAGAGGTACCTACTTCTTAAGTGTCGGCCAAGTCCAAAGACACATCTATTGGCAGCCGTGATCCTTCTTTGTATTTCTTGAGCCATGTCATTTTTGCTATTAATTTCAGACCCACCTTAAGCATTTCATCCTTCAAAAATATCCAATATCATTAACAGATTACTTTCCCGCAAAGCTCCTGGACTTGATATCATTACTTCCCATATCCTGAAACTGCTTCCTTGGAAAGCCATACTATTTCTCACTTATATATATATAATGTTGTAGTCCGACCCACATATTTTCCTGATCCTTGGAAACTATGGATTATCAAAATGATACATAGACCTAAAAAGCCGCCGGAATGTCCATCCTCTTACCGTCCTATCTTTCTTTTACCCATCATGGGCAAAATCCTGGAAAAACTCATCATAAAACGCCTGCATCCTATCCTAGATTCTAACCACATAATCCCAGATCATCAATTTGGATTCCGCACATCCCACTCCACTATCAGCCATGCCATCGTGTGGTAGACGTAGTCTTCTCTGCATTGTCCGCCTTAGTATGGTGCTCAAGACTCATCACAACGAGATTTAAGTTAGTGGTTATTATTGCAGCTCTAGGCGTCCTTTCTCCACTGCCTACAGCAATAGTTCTCGATGTGAGACCAAATCATACAACCTTACTCCCACGGCAGCTCGGTTCTTGAACCGCCACGATATTGTAGTGTTGAGCGAAAGATTGCAGCTCATCTACTACAATATGCCGTCAGCCCGTATTGATCTGAATAATAGAGATCCTATTCATACTGAGTTCTTCGCGCGATCTCTTGGGTCCTCTTGATGTGTGCTGGAAAGTTTCGGTCTTCCGCCTTATGTTTGGTCAGGTTTGATTGAGCTCCTTCACGAGAAAAATTTGCACAAGTCGGGTCTGCTCTTTAGTTCTTCCTTGGGCACACCTTTGCGATGTGGCCACAGTGTAGTGTGCCCATATTCCAAGCATTTTTCGAAGGATGCATCCACGAAATCCTCCTGAAGGTCATCGCCCACCATCCGCCATCGATGGTTCCCACTTCCAATAGGTGGAATCGGATGACTGGGTGGACCTCAAAAACCCGGTTCCTTGTTAAGCTGCATCTGGCCTCCATTGAAAAACGTGCTTGGATGCGCTCTTTGATGTTCAATTGGAGAGCCAACTTCACCTGTCATTCTCCAGATATATTTTTCAAGGTCAGCACCTGTCCATGAATGGGGAACCCCTTTCATTTCTAGCCTGGGCTTTCTTTTCAAGAATAGGCCTTCTTTTTTTGGGCCTTGCATCCTGGACCTATACTCTATTTCTTTATAACACAGGGTTTCCAGAATGTCTACGATATTATCATTTTTTCCCAATATTGCTTTCGGCTGAACCGTGTTTATTTTCTTTGCAGCAAGATATTCTTTTAGGGAAGCCTCGATTTTCTTAGCCTCTTGGGCAAGGCTTTCTTCTGTTTCTTCGTCCTCAAGATCAGGAGTTCCTTCACGAGGCCTCTTCACATGTGGTCTATGTAATTTTTCCGTTGTAAGAGGATCTTCCGGTAAATCTTGAGCCTTAATAGTATCTGGGGTCTCTAACGCACCCGGAATCTTTGCAGTCTCCTCTACTATTAATACTACGCCATCTTCTGTGTTATCCTCTAGGTTCATATTTAGTTGGTTCTCACTCATATTAACCACTCGAATTTAGGGAAGTGATTTACAAATAAGTTATAAATTTATAAACTTACAAACTAACTAAAAAATTTACAAACTAACTTATGATATAATAATAATTTCTGATCAATGCTGATTAATCAGATTATTACTATTAATCAACTATTCACCACTCCTGTCCTTGCCTAGGGAGTCTCAGATCGCACTAGTGTTCCCTGAGACTCTTCCTAAAACAATGAGTTCCTCGCCGTGATGAAACGGGACGTTATTCAGGCACAGAACTTTGTTACAGCCGATTCACACCACTGTACTGCCGGAGCTAAGATGGATAACGCCTTAACTTAACGCCTCAAAGACGGCTAGCACAGCAATGATAATGAAGTTGGGCTGCAGCGGTTGGGGATAATCCTTAAGAGCGGCACAGCAAGGTCCAATCACTACAACAGCTAATGTGAGACTTGCATTCCGATGTTGACCTGACCACTGCTAATACTCAACTCCTTTAATCTTCTAAAAACAACTCAAAGACGTAAAAGATAATCTATCGGCCACATGGAACCATGCAAGCACTAATTTATCCTTAAAAACAAATCTAATTTAGTTCAAATTTATACAGTACACTCCTCTGTTTTGGTCCTTCACTATATCCAACGCATAAACCCTCTCTGTCTTTCTACGGCCACAAAATCTATCAAAAATAGACAGATTTGGCGCCACGTTTACCACCAGGCGATGATCTTTTGCGTATAACTTCGTTAAATATTGTCGAACCGGCACAGGCCTTCAACTATAGAAGCAAGCGCACTTAATAAACAAATTTCAATAGTTAAATCACCAAAATAACACTTTAACGCAAGTTAAAATCTTAAAGAAACATGGACGAACCGTTAGGACTTCCTCACCGCACGTCAGCCACCATTATAGTATCCCCTTATAGTATTATTGTATCCCCTTAAAGTAATATAGTATCCCCACAGAGCGTTGTAATCCCCAGCGATACAGACAAAGAGATATCGTGTCGGCGCACAGTGGACCAAAAGCATCTTTTTGGGGACAAAATTTCGTAAAAGACAAACGGTATGAGATAGTTAACAGTTGATGATTGATTTTTACATTTCTGTTTGTGATGTTCGTTCAACCAATCCTTCATAATTATTTAATGGCTTAACTAAAATATAAAAAAAAAATCTTATTTTTTATTTAATTAAAAAAACTTATAGTTATGATGACTCAGTGATAAAATAGTTATGATGACCCACATGTTTGGGTTGAAACTCCGGCACCAATTAAAACTTTATAATGATTGCGTCCTGAATATTCATCACCCACGTCCAGTACTTCCATACCATCCATTTCATAGTATCCAGTACTTGAATACCTTCAGTGCTTGAAACCCGCCCTGATAAAGACCCGCATGTTTGGATTGAAACGTCGGCACCAATAAAAATTTTATAATGACTGCGTCCTGAATATTTATCACCCATGATATCAAGAACAGTCGATAAACTTCCTTCAAAAATTGAAAATTTAAGATCCCCGAACTTAAATTTAGAAATGTTTGTGGAGACATTTTTAAAGATAAGGAGTCAGAGATGGTGAAAACCAGAATAAACTAATTTTACATAATTGTTTACTCTTTCAAGTTTAATTAATTAAAATAAAAATTTTCATCATAAAAATTGTATTGTTGTTTTCCCACAACTTTTATAATGTCACCAGATGTGGTACCTTTGTAAAAGGATTTCCTAAATAAATATGAACTGTTTTATGTAGTTTGGCAATATTAAATAATTTTTGTTACAATTACCAAATAGGTAATATAGAATAGAATAGAATAGAAAATAATTTTATTCTGGGACGAAGTCCCTTCAGAATAACAAAAAAGTACAGAAATTAAAATTTTACATCTGGCCAGATAAAAACAAACATAAAAAGTAAAGATAAAGATAAATCAGTAAAAAAACAAACAAAAAATATTAGTTATATATAATATATACAAAATAAAATAAAATAAAATAAAATAATCTATATACAAAACTCTCGAAACCATACTTAAAACTATATACAATGGTAAAATATAAATAAACCCTTTTAGAAAAAATAAAAAAAATAAAATAAATGTAAATTCTTCTTAACAGTAAAATCTGTTTTTCTGTTGAAAAAAAGATATAAAATAAAAAATATGTAATTTTACATAAAAGGTTAGCTGGAATCTGACTGTTTTTGGAACAGGAATAGGAATAGGAGGGTTTTGAATGTAGATAGGGATAAAGAATGTCGGATTTTGATAGGAAGAGAATTCCAAAAATTAACAGAGCGAGCAATAAAGGAATTTTGGAACGAGGCAGATCTGTGAGAAGGAATGTAAAGGTCGGAAGGTCGAGATCTTGTGGAGAGGGAGTGGATTGAGGACTTGAATTGGAGAAGATTGTAGGCGTAGGAAGGACGATGATTGTTGATGATATGATAGAGGAATGTACCTAGGAAATATTGTCTTCGAATGGAGGGGAAGAGCCACTCTAACTCAGTGTAGTGGTGAGAGACATGGTAGTATCTCGGGGCACCAATTACGAATCTCACGCAACTGTTTATTAATCTTTTCAGTCTGTCGCGGAGCTCCACCGAGAGTCCATCATACACCACACAGCTGTAGTCAAAGTGGGGGAAGATGAGAGAGGAAACGAGGAGTCTACGCGTATGTTGAGGTAGGAGATGGCGGAAGCGATGGAATAGTTTGAGGGTAGAAATTGTCCGTCGGGAGATGTGAGAAATATGGTGATTCCAGGAAAGGGTTTGATGAATAAATAGTCCTAAATTTTTTACAGAGGAGTAGAAGGAGATTGGCTGGTCACCAAGGTTTAGTATGGGAAAGTCGGTATAGGATCTAAGGAGGGGCTTGGAACCAATGACAATGGCCTGAGTTTTTGAAGCATTTAACCTTAATCCGTTTAAGTTTGCCCAGGCACAGATTCGATCTAGGTCTGCTTGGATCTTAGTAAATGCCACCAATAGCTCAGGTGAAGAAAAGGATAGGTATATTTGAGGATCGTGTGCATAAAGGTGGTGGGAACAATGGATAATTGAGTCATGGAGGTCATTAATATAGGAACTAAAAAGGAGAGGAGATATGCTAGATCCTTGGGCAACTCCAGAGGATAAAGGCAGGTAGGCAGATAGTGGTTGATTAGGAATGGAGACTGCTTGGGTGCGTTGTGAGAGAAAAGATTGGAACCAAGAGATGGAGCTATTATATACTTATATACTTATATTATATTATATAATAATATACTTATTATTATTAAAATAAACAATGTTATTTTATAGACATAATTATTTTAATACCTCCTTTTTTAACTAAATATTCAGTGTTTTTAGATTGTTCGTGTTACTTTTTGTTATAAAGTATAAAAAAGTACGTTGTGTTCAAGCTTGTTCGTGTAAACGAGGCGTTATAGAACAGTCTCAATGGAGTTTTAGTTTACAGTAATATAGAAGGTTGAAGTTGATCGTTAGTATCAACTAGTTTAGTTTTGAATTTGAATCTTTATTTGAAGAAGGAAATGGCTGAGACTAGTGATATTTCTTCTATTAGGAGGGAAACCGATAAAAAAGACAATGATAAAGCTCTAACAGCCCTTCTTCACAAATTAGCTTTTGTATGCTATCAAATTATAATGCTATTATCATTAGCTGAATTATTTTCACCAGAATAGTAAGGTCTTAGTTAATTTGTGGTTTCTTTACGTTCTAAGGATGACTTCGCTTTGTTGGACACAGCAGCATTTGTTGATGATGACTGTTCTTGTGAATCCTGTAATGAAAGAAGGTATTATATTATCTTAACTTAATTTCAAATAAAAACTATAAGCAGTTAGTTAATTTATTAGTTTTTTTTTCAATGTGTAAGTGGGCAATATTTGTGGTATTACTGGTGTTTACATTTTTCTCAACTGAGCATTCATTTAAATTATAATAATGTTATATATATCTATCATTGTATTAGCTATTTATAGTAAGGTGTAATTATTAAACAATGTGTATTTAACAGTTTTTGTATATTTTATTATAACTTTGTTTATTCATTTATTTGTATATTATTCTTCCTTGTTGTTTTATTAAAACAGGACTCTGACTACGGAAAGTATAGAAGAGATAAAGATGATCCAATCTTGCTGGCTTGAGCTGAGACAATATATAAGAATTGTTTATCGATTAAGTATGAAGGGGTCTTTAAAAAGCATCGATGAAGATTATCAAGAGTATATGAAGGATATTGTTGCCAAGTATGTCTCTTTTTTATTTTGATAAGACTATTCTTAATTGTTTATAGTATAGTTTTGTTCGATTTTTGTGGTGTTTATGATTTAGGTTTTGGTTCACTACATTATTTTATAACCTTCTTTAAAATGAATTAAATATATAACACTTGATTTCACTGATAACCACATGAATCTGGAGAACTTACTAGACTTCAAATGAGATAAATTATCGTTTATTTGTATACATTTCAGTTTATTTCCTTCATATGGTAAGCTCTAGCATTCAGCATTATTCAATGTTTATGAATTTTAGAATGAATATAGTAAGTACTATTCGATTTGGAATTAATAATGTTCTACAGTTGTGGATGGTTCGATGTTGATGAATAGGTTATATTGGATGTAATACTTCGAATTCAATATTCAACGGCCACAGGCTCCTCAGAATGCTCTAGTAATAAAGCCATAGTGAGTATGCCCTGAAGCTCTCCTGTTGAAACAGTTTGTTTCTAAACTTACCACTTATTCCAGCGATGGAATTCATTAGTTTATTAAATCTAGCACTGATGGACAGTGATTTATGCTGATTTTATTAACGTCCTGCTGGATTCCAGCAAAAGGTTGACACTTCTAGAAGTTAGCAAACTATGTGACAAATGTAATTAAAAGAAAGAGAACTACCGATGTAATTAATTGTTGATTTTAAAAACAGAAATAAATATAGTTAAAAAGTGAACTAAATATAAATATAAACATTAAGGTTATCATGAGGTCAAGCCCAGCAGATCCATAGAGATCTATCAATGAAACTGCTGAGCCACTGATGATTTCTGTTACAAGTTAAGGAACTGTCTAATTGATTTTCAATTCCATTGCCAGCTTAGTTCTGAGTTTAGGAACTTTCCCTTTATGTAATGCCGCTATTTGTAAGTGTTTACCGATTCATTAGAATTGTTATTGGTTATTTAAATCATTGCTGCTTTAATTAAATAACAATTGTTGGATTTCCATTAGCTAAGATTGCTAAAGATGTAAACAAACCAGCCAAAGAAGGCCTTTTCAGTTGAGATCGGGCTTACCAAGCCTGATTCATTGTCTGTGGTAATGGATCCTTTTCATAATCAATTATTTATCTTAATTTTATGTGATCAATTCTTCTGACAAGAACCTCTGCTTGGTAAGTCTGACCTCAACTGAAGGGCTTTTGGGGTGTTATTCGTAGAGTGAGCAGAAGTTACTCAATTGTGAACCAATGAAAGCTATAATAATTTTATCAACAACTAATAATCCCAATTAAACAGAATTGGTGTCTCAACTTCAGTTACAAACAATGTCAACTTCAGTTAACCAGCAAGAGAACTTCTGAGTATATAAATATTGAGCTTCTAGGCATGGTCATTTCAACGAGTCCTTGGCTAGTAGTGTCAAGTCTGCTTAGGTTTGGGGTTAGGTTTCTCATGCGATATTATGTCGAAGTTTTTGTAATCAAAATTGACCAAATATGTATAAGTATGTAGACAAAGTATGTAAAAAAAGTGGCTTCAGTTTAAAAATTATTATTATTATATTGTAAAAGAAGTATTACAATTCTTCAGTTCTGGTTCTATGTTTCACGTGACTATTTACTTAGGTTGATGTTTATTTAAATTAATAATTATTTGATATTTTTTTATTCCTTCTTTTCCCTCTTCTTATCTCCCAGCAGTTCATACTTTGGCATCTGTGGCATATTATACCACTAATCCGTACATAGCTTATTTCTTTTATTTCGTTTTACACAATATGCAGGGTAAAAAGGGAAAATAAAACTGTATTTAGATCTGATCTTGTGAATAATAATTGTACCTAAATTTTCCTCTCTATAGCAAAATTTATCTCCCGGTATTGCTTTTATGTTACCTTGGAGTCCCCTCCTTACATAGAATCATTAGTCCCAACATACTTTTGAAACTTACAGCCTGCAAATATTCCTTACAGAATTTGGTTGCAAATCTTAGTTATTTATTATTTAGTTCAAGTGAAGAAACTGTTAGTATCCTAAGATGCAATCCCCAGCTCATAAGGTGAAATTTATTTTGTGGGTCCATCATGAAATAAATTTCAACTTGTCCAGGCTGGATTCGAACTGCTGCTGCTATACTCGGGAATGTTAAAACAAGCAATGCCTCAACACGCATGAACTCTTTGAAAAGTAAGCTATCTGCAATTCTTAATAAAATTTCTTTATACCTAACTCATATGAACTAAAACTATTGAGGAGAGAGTATTGAGTTCTGTTTTAGTTATTTAAGTGTTCTTTTATAGTTTAAAATACTTATAAATGATTCGTATCCACCTCCAAAATATCTAAAAAATTATTTCTCTAGATTTAAAAAAAATACATTTAATAAAATATTTAAATCAATTTATAATTATAATAATAATTATTATCGTTATTATATAAATAATAGGTTCCAGATAAAAATAGGCTCATTATTATCAAGGGAATTCCAAAATGGCAAGGGGTTGCTGCAAGGAAGATGCATGTCTCCCACTCTATTTAAAATGTTCCTTGACGAATGCCTAAAAGTATGGATGAAGAAATGTGGGAAAATGGGCGTTGAGTTAAGAGGAAAAAACCTATGCCATTTACTATTTGCGGATGACCAGTTATTAATTGTACAAGATTAAGAGCATATAAAGCTACCTATCCAGAAAATCAATAGATCATTATGAGCAAGTAGGCTCCAGATAAATTACAACAAAAGAAAGAAGAGAACTCTGACCCAACATTATGCAACCTAAGTATAGTGGAACAATTTTGTTATTTGGGATCCATGATTGAAAGTAATGGTTGAACAGAGGTAGAAATCCAAAAAAGGTTCACAAATGGTAAAAAAGCTGTGGGAATGCTTAACTCTTCTCTCTAGAGCAGCAATATTTTAATAAAAAGATAAAAGCTAATATACAAAAAAGCCACATACTTTTTTGTTTTTTTCCATATTTGAACAGTTATTCTAATGAGTTATTCTTGTTTAGTGTCTGCTATATGCAGTTTAGGCCTCTTTTCCTCCTCTCAGCAGCGAAGGATTTTGCGAAACAAGGGATCAAAAGAAACCGATCTTCATAGAGAAATAACGAATCCCGATTTGAGAGATTAAATTACAATGTTAGTACTCAGTTGAAGCAGAATTCATTGCTTTACAACTTTGATTCTATTAGTTATTCTTCTTAAGGCATTAATTTTTAAGTTACATGGCCATTTATAGTAATTTGTCTCAGTTTTTGACAAATTTGGTAAAAATCAGCTTCCATTGACCATAGTTTTCTTCCATACCACTTAACCAAAATATTATGTTTGAATGAATACCTTATTCATTTGACACACAATTTAATGTTCTTTAATTTCTTAAAGAGTACATTTTTCACTTTATTACATTATTTATGTGAACACTATTTAGTTGTATGTGAAAAAACATAAAAAGATCTAAAAAATATGGCTTTTTCCCATCTAAAAAGCTTTCCCTTGATTGTTTGAAGTTAGGAATTTTAGATTTTACTTGTTTAAACCCATATACACAAGTTAAAACAATAACAACTTTTCCCACATTTTTCGCCATATATATTCCATTTCGATGCAGTACTGTTGAGAAGACATTAAGTTTGGTAAAACAAAAAAAAAAATGATTTTGTGGAAAACTGACAAGATCATTAGTAGAAATTTTCGTGAATCGTTGGATTGAATTGGCCAAAAAATGTTATCTTCTTGAATTAATTAATAATTATATAACCTTTATTGATTAAGTTGTGTGTTGTATTTTGATTTTTCCGCAATATAGAAGTTAAAATAATTTGGAGTTTTTTTATTTTATGCCTTCTGTATTAACCGGCTGCCTTGCTTAACCAGCAATATTTCGGTCCCGACTAGGACAAATAAGCAAAAGTCTACTGTATTTTGTTTGCCTTTGCTTCATCCAGATTTCTGTGATAATACCAACATATATATACCAATCGATTTCTTTTCTTACAAAAAAAAAATATATATATATATTGCCTATTATATTTAATGAATTAATCTTAAATTATAAAAACCAAGATATTTTTCCTGTAAAATATGTCAAGTAAATTTTTGTTTTAAAAAAAGTTAGTTTTTAGTGTCATTTGAAACTCAAATGCGATTTTTTATAGAAATATAAAAATACAACTTTCAGTACTTGATTTTCTTAGAAGAAAATTAACTGAAAAAAAGAAAAACATAAATTATTAATTTAGATAAAAGTTATACATTTTAAAATGTATGGAAAAAGAGGACAAGTTATCTTATTCGCCTTAGCATCATAAAATTGGCCGGGCAGCAATGCAAAGCAAAAAAAAAAAAAAAAAAATTGAATTATTTTTTATTGAAACAATCGAATCACCTTACAGCTTAAGAAAAAACTTCGAAAGCACGTTTTCAAGAAACCTGAAAAACTAGATAGAAAACAGCACTTGGCTATTTCAGCCAAGTTTTTATACAAAAGGCAAAATGTTTTATTACTAAAGTATGAAGAAAGGAGACTAAATTATGTTTTGATGGGCTATGATCTTATTTTTATGCAAACAAATTTTTAATGTAGCTATCTTACTAAAAGGGCTAACATTTGAGCACACATTTCAAATTTTTATTTGGAGTGGATTAATCTATCTATGTTTTATGATTTACATAAAGTATGTTGATGTATTGTTTATAACATTTTCTTTATACTTGAATAATGATTTTTTATATCTTTTATAGTACAGATTTTCACCATTTATTTCAATTAAATACTGTAATTAGTTTTCACAGATAATTATTTAAAATTTTCACTTCTTTTTTTTTTTTTATTATACCTCTACTAATCTGGCAATTTTGTTAGTCTTCTACTAAGCCATCAAAACATTTTTTTCTGGATGGTGGACTCTTCTGGATAATAATGATAAGATTGATAGCCATTGCTCAATCCTAAATTGACTAAATTTCAGCTAAAATGTTAATATTTTTCTATCTGTAAGATGTAAATTTCTATCATTATCAGTAAACCAAATGTCTTCAACTGTAAACAAATTTTAATTGTTGTTTTTTATCAAAATTTATCAAATTTTAATTGTTCCTGGTTGGTAGAACCCGTATTTAAAATAAATCAAGTCATTTAATCAGATTGTGTGCGAGATTCTCCTGTATAGTTTCAGGACTGAAATAACACTTCACAAGTATAGTAATGGTAAGTTCTATCAGTGCATTTTCATGTAAAACTTTTTCGATTTGCCAATGGCATAATTTTTGTCAGTTTAAAAAAAAAATTGTGAAATTGTGCAGGCTAAAAATATCCTGCGAAACTACCAGACAAAATTTTCTTCAAACTAAATGATCAGATTTTTCATATCCACCAATCAAACATTCTGCTGCTTATGAGGTAATAAATAAATTGCTAAGTCCTGGATTATTAATTCTTGATTCTGAATTGACATATTTAGTTGAATAAAATGTAAGAACTAACAATTTTGCTTGGATTGCTTTATCTTGTACTCTAATAATGGAAAAACCTAGGGATGCCTGGCAGCTTTGATGGCCATAGGGGTAACAAGGGGATACTCTTACAAGGGGATAGTAAAAAAAAAAAAAATTAGAGGTAGTTAAATATGTCTAATGTGAGAATCAAATATTTTAAATTAATTGGAGCATAAAAGAGAGTAACAATTCATTTTTCAGATGACATTGGACCATTTATAAGTCTATTTTTAATTTCACTTACCTATATATGTTGTAAGGGAAAGTATTGCGATCGTAAAAATTTTCAAATCTGAGTTTTCAACGGAAATGCACGTTTTGAGGTCCCCTGAGTCCAAATAACCAAGTCTTGTAAAATGGTCTCTGTG
Source organism: Nezara viridula (assembly GCA_928085145.1). Classification (NCBI taxonomy): domain Eukaryota; kingdom Metazoa; phylum Arthropoda; class Insecta; order Hemiptera; family Pentatomidae; genus Nezara; species Nezara viridula. The sequence goes on from OV725078.1 coordinate 151,954,063, forward strand.
TGTGCGTGTTATGTGTGTTAGCAGTCTAGCTAAAAAATGAAAAGTTGTAGGAAAGTGAAATTATAAATTTAAGGTTTTTATATGTCTCAGATAATACAGCAACATTTTCAGCTAACCACCGGAAGTGGCACTTTATATCATCGGTGTAACATATTTTTATGATTTTCTCATAAACGGCTTTAATGATTTTAATTAAACTCAGTATATCAGTGTATTATCATCTTATTGTTAATATCAGCTAGGTCTTATCCACCTTGATGTCACTTTACAGGGATTAAATGTCCAATGTTCAAATACGACTTCCTCTAAAGTACCATTAATTTAGTTTATTTTTAAAAAATTACTCTTTTTTATTGACAGAAACTAAAAATGGCTAAATATAAAGTATGAAAGAATCTGAAAATGAAGAAAAAAGAGAAAATGTTGATTTAGGTAGAAAATGAATCTCCGGAAATACTAGTCAGAAGATATACATATATCGTATATATTGTTGGAAAGCGGAGAATTTAAAAAACAAAGCAATATCTGGTATAGAAAGTCATAGAAGGTAATATAGAGTGACAAGCAATTATAAATTATAATTTTTGAAAACTAATATTATAACTAATACGGAAATCACATGTTTCAAAGGAAATTAAACGAAAGTTGCTTACTAACTATTAAAATTAAGAAAATTTTAAGTTTGAAAAAAGTGTTTAAAATCCACCGAATCAAGTCAATGACATTGTTTAAAAAACTATTTCATTCATGGTTCGTGTAAAACATATGCTTCCAAGCTTAAATACATTACTTTAATAACTCTAGATCCGATATTATATTTAAATAATCAGATATACATTATCGATTTATTCCAAAAAAAATTTCCTTTGTGAAATCACATTATACTCTTACAATTAGTGTGACGACGTTTGACCTATTGATGCTATATTTAAAAGCAAATAACTGTATTTTGGTATGTTTTCCAAGGGTGAAAAATGAAGAATTTAAATACATGTAAAAAATTATAAGGATTTAGTAACTTTAAATTTTACTATGTAGTATGATCCTTACTTTTTAATAATTAAATATATGTACTTTTGAATCTCTCTTAATCTATTGTGCTCAGAGACTGGACTGATGCAGTGACATATAAGGTTTTTAAAGGCTACATTACAAATTGGATTTTGTTATTATGACGATCTTAATGAGTTTTTTTATTGATGAATATGACCGAAATTCAAAAAATATGTTGTTTAAAGTTTAGCTGCATTAAAAATGTGCTTAAAAAAATTCTTGTAATAGAAAAACTTTGCCAGACAAGAATTGCTTTTCGAAGTAGAGCGATAGATGAAAGTTGTTTGATGCGCACACCAGATTTTTTTATGTAGTATATAATTGGAATATTCCAATCATGAAGCCTTGAGTTTTTAAAATAGCGGTATACAGACTGGTTATTTGTTTGCCGATATTCTAGAGAATGTCTTGTGCTTTAGGACTTTCCCATAACTTCTCAATAGTTATTTATTGTTGCTGTTTGAGTTTATATACTCTTTTGTATACTTTTATTTATTTTTTAAATCCCTTCTAATGTATCAAGTAAATTAATGGAGTTCATGCCATGGTTATTTAAATGATCATATTAGTGACAGGATGTCTACCGAACCTGGAATACTTGGAAATGTAAGAGATTTTTTAACATTGGAAAAATGATACTGATAATTAAGTTAGGTATTGCGGTCATTGAATTATACAAAAATGGCATAAAGAAAATAAATAATGTTTTGTGTGTTTCAGTAACTGCGACCCCTAGTCAACTTCTCTCACAATTTTATTTAATTTTTTTGGTAATTCAATACATGCTATATGCTGGTCTGTTTCAGCCATTGCTTATTGATTGTTAATTGTTTATTGATAGTTTGAGGTTATTGTAGAGCCAAGGTATTGAATTTGCCTTTTTTCAAAAAGACAGAAAGAAAACTGCCAGATGCTATTGTTATGGTAGGATTTGCAGCTTACTATCATATATTTTGTTAATTGTTGGCTGATTTGCTCTGCTTCTCTTAACTAAGTCTTTGCAAGTCTCTCAATGTCATCTTGATTGATTCCAAGGACACCTATTTATAAGTCGTAAAACCATTACATAAGCTGTGTCTGGCCAAGCTCTCTTGATTCTCACTCAAACATTACATGTTTCTTATATGTTATTGACATTATAGATATTACTCATGGTGAAATAAATTAAATTAGTCATTAAAATAAATACATTGAGTATTATATAAATTCTATATTTAGCAAAAAAAAGTAAAATGTTGCTTGTTGAAAATTTACTAGCTAAAAGATAAACAAAGGTGCATCTACACTGAAAGCTTATTTAATTTTAAGGTGTAAAATTAAATAATTTATACAGAGCCTGTCTTTGGTAAAGAAACTGATCGTCAAAGAATATAAAACAGTCTAATATTATCTAATATAGATAAAAAAAGTATTAAATGTTGAATTGTGATTTCAACTGTAGAGTTTTTCTTTTCGTTTGTTTTCTGTATTAATATATTTATGTTTTTTCTGCCGTAATGATGCCTGAATTGGCAAAACATTGACAGTTCACTGGCTTATGGGAGAATTAAGACAATAATTTGGATTTTGGATTTTGTCAGGTAATGAGCAGTATATATATGGTAAAATATAACTAATCAGAGGAGATGGTCCATATGGTGGTCAGGAAAAGAATTTCCAAGTAGTAAAACTATTTATTGTTACTTTTTTAAGTGTATTTTCTTGATCACTACTGGGATCATATACTTTACGATCCATACATTCAACTAATAAATATCCAATATAATAAAAAAAAAACTATAAACTCAGAGTATCATTGCCGACTAACACTTAAGTTCATAGTTATATGTATGCTACCTTAAACTTATAAAAACATATATGTAACTAGTTTTTCAATTATTTAGAGTATAAAGTAAAAGCATCTGAGCATAATTGTATATTTTCTTACTTTTCATACTCCAACTCCAGCACTAGCACTATCCTTTGCGAGTTGTGCTGTGAAAAAGATAATGAAAGGGATCATCAAAGGTTTTTTTTTTCTTTCTTTCTAATAATATACTTCTCTTGGACCCATTTGTCTTTTAAAACCCCAATATTTCAGTCCTTTTGGCCATTTTCAAAGAAAAACCTTATTTTAATTAAAATCTTTTGGGCCAATTTGCCTAAGTCTTCACTTATCAAACAATATAATGTTTTTTTTTTATTATTTAGGATAAAAGATGAAATAATCTGAACATAGTTGTCGGTCTTCACATTTTGCATACTCAACTACAGTAGAACCTCATAATTCCGGACTAATTGGAGTTCTAAGTTGTCCGAATTAACGAAAGTCCGGATTAAACAAAAAAACCAATGGAATGAGCCAAGGTACATATTTAAACACTCTCTTCAGTAAAAAGAATGTGTATTTTAAATTTAAGAAATACAATGGTTTTCAAAATATAAAGCAATACTGTATTAGCTCCTACGAAATACGGAATTAGAACATGACTTTCAAGAAGAAGTGACTTCATTGATCATACTAGTTTTCAGAAACTTAATTTTTAGAATTTCTTTCCTTTGAATTAATTTCTTTATAAGTTGAGTCACGTAGAAGCCTCAAATGTTTGTAATTTAGTACGTCTTCATTTATTTAAAGTTTCTTCTACAAATTTATTTTATAAATTAATGGTTTTATATCATTAAAAGGGGTCCAGATTAATGGAGATATACTATACTTCCATCACCTGCATTAAGTAACCTAGTTATTCTTGCTAGTTCAGCACTGGTTTAGTTTTAAGCAAGCTTAGTTTTATAGTTTAAGCTTATTAACAGTATTTCTTCAATTAATTAAGTTTGGCAATAGCCTTAGTAATGAGGGGATTTATAGCCCAGTAATCTTGTACATTATATGTTGCATTGAATGGGGGTAGAAGGTTTCTTTTTATTTTCTTGTATGGGATATGACTGAGATGAAAATCCAAATTTTCGACCTCAGCGCCCCACCATATCACTTTTTAAAACCCCCAAAAGCTATATTTTTGCACTTTTTTTTTTTTCTGTTTTTCCCCATTTTATCCATGAAGGAGCACATTTTAGACAAAAAACATTCTATACATTTTTAAACTAGATTAAATGTGCTACAATATAAGACCAGAACAGGCTCAGTAAATCATATAGTTTATGAGACACAGATTTTCAAATCTTGGACAATTTTATTTTCAATTTAAATTATTTTTCGTGTTTGATGGGTATGCAATTCTCTTTTATCTTCAATAACCTGTCTGATATGAGTCAGCAAAGTAAATATTTATTAATTTTAATATTTTGAAGTAGGAGGGGAAGATTTGGTGGAAGTGTGTAGTCCGTGGGCCAGACCCCCCCTTCAGTGCACCTTCCCTCCACATCACTATAAATTGCATATTGTTGTGTTCCTTTTAAGTACATATTAAAAAAAAAGAGGTTCCCACAAAAGGCAACATCCTAAAATGGCGTCCAAACTTGGCTGAGTAACGACGTTGACTTGAATTAGTTTTTCGGTCACTTAGATTCAGTAGTTGGCTTAATTTTGTCATAATGTGTATTTTATTAAAGCTGGATAGTCAGAGTATAATAAAGCATCAAAAAAGTTTAAAAAATAATTGGCCTTGACAATAAAAAATACCAGTAAAGTCAATTTTTCAAGTCGTTCAAACTAAAGTCGAAAATCAAGTGTCATTTGTAATCAAACGGTCAACAATAACTAAAAACTCCTTGGAATAAAACACTAGAGAATACATTTATCTTTCTAAATTAATGACTAATTTTCAACATGTTTGAAACTGTTCTTTATAAAATGCACTTAATCAGCGGAAAAGCAGCACTGGTGTAGGCGCCTACGAAAAAGATCGAACACATTAAATGACTCAAGATCATTCTAGCTCTCTTATTTTATCAATTATTTATAGCTCTTATTATTTATAGCTATTTCTATATCCATGTATTCTACTCCTTCAAAATAATAACTTAAATAAATGTTATTTCACTTACTCTTTTAAAGCAGGTTATTGAAGACATAAACATTTTCAAGTTTCGAAAATTTCATTCACTTCATTTACAATTTTTGTATGCACTTGATGTAAATGTTGGTTAAATATATTTTTTATTTCAATTTCAGTCTTCTGGTTGTGAAAAGTGGTCTCCCCCTCTCACACCAAACCTCCCCTCCTTCAAAATGTTAAAATTAATAAAAATTTACTTCACTGAATCATAGAAGACAAGAAATTGAAGATATTAAGACAGGTGCATATGATGAAACAGGAAAAATAGCTTAAAATTTTCAAGTTTGAAAAATTTCCTAAACTTTGAAAACCTGTATCTCAAAAATTATTGGACTTAACGAAACTGTTTTGGACTTAAATTGTACCACATGTAATCTAGTTTAAAACTGTAGAATGTTTTTTGTTGAAAATGTGCTCGCTCCTTCATGGTCAAAATTGGGAAAAACCAAAAAAAGTGCGAAAATATAGCAGTTTTGGGAGTTTTAAAAATTGATCGGAGGGGAGGGGGACTGAGACCTAAAACTTGGATTTTGTATCTCAGTCACATCCCATTCAAGAAAAAAAAACCTTCGACCCTCATTTGATGCAACTATAATTGTTTTGTTTGTTTGAAAAAACTTATTATTGTCTATTTCTTGGTTTTGTTATATTTACTTTTCCCCTCTTTGAATTTGATGCTTTACTATATTTGTATTTCTCATTTATTTGTTCCTATCTTGGCATTAGTTATTCAGGCTGATATGTTCATCTTTGAGTTAGTTGGTATATTCTAGTTTTTTTGTTCATTTGTATCTAGTGTAAAGATACGTAATGACAAAAATAATACTACTAATAATAATAATACAATAATTATAGATTAAATATTAAAATTAACAAAAAGCATTTTCTTCTACTTCAGCTCTTCATTTATACTTGTCATAGAACATTGAAGATAAGCAGCAAACAGTTGATCTACATGGAAAATGCCAGGGATGTAGAAGGACGGTACTCAGCAACAACTCTTTCCAAATTTACAGGGACGAGGAAAGAAAGCATTAGAACCCCCCCCCCCCCCCCCCGGGGGTGGAGAAATTTCTCCAAAACTAGAATCACTTGTTTGTTTCCAATTTTTAAAAACAACTTTCTGTATCATAGAGCACTAACTTTCAGTTTCATAGATAGTCTGTTCCCAAGTTAGTCATTTCATTAATTTTTGCTTTTATCATCGAATAAGTTATTCTCTATTTGGTGAAATGTTATCCTCAAGGTTTAAAGTTCTCATGTTTTATGTATGTTTAAAGCCTTTTTAATTATTTGATCTTATAAAATATGTGTTGTATAAGTAGATTGCTTACAAGAGGAAGCTACAGTATATGTGTAGGATGGGATGACCGAGCACAGTTGGGTGTGGCTCCCAGAGTGCCCTGTTTTGAACGCTGTGTGTTTAATTTCCCCAGGAAAGGGATCGTGACATTCCCACTTTTTTTTTTTTTTTTTTTTTTTTTTTATTTTGTGTCCTTCCCTTCCTCGCCGTTAAGGCTATACGGGATTTTCCCGGGCCAGGGAGTGTGAGCGGGGATTTAAAAGACTCCCCCGGGACGCGAACTCGTGCCTATTTTTATATCTTTAATTCATATATCTGGTTGCCGGGCAACGGCAGTGCACACGCTTTAGCCCATTCAGCCACTCCGCCCACAACATTCCCACTCTAATAAGTACACGGCAGGGACCTAAAGGTAGCCGTCAGGGGTTGGCAAAAAGCACCACAATAGGGCCCACTTGCCGGACTAGATCCCCCACCTCTAGCAGTACCAGTACAGTATATGTGGGATCACCGATTCCAATCATACTTTCTTTGGTAACACTTAGTCGAAAAAAAACAGTAGTCATGGGTCTGAGGATTTTAATTATTTTAATTGTTTTTATATTTTTGTTTTATGATTTTCTTCTAATCCATCTAGTTATTTAATTTAAAAGAAAAGATCTAATAAGTTCTGTGGCAGTCTCTCCCTGATGCATTGTCAAGTCTCCATAGTGCATGATTCCATAACACATAACATCCTCCTTTCCGATCAATTCATCTTTTATTCTTTGCTTGTTTCATGCCTGTCTTTCACTTCTCTTCTGTACCACCAGAGAATAATCCACCATAATGGTGTTGCCATCTCTCTAGTATTTCCTCAACTTAGTAATTAATTCTCCTGATTTATTCTTCACATTACTAATAGGTTTTCTCGCCTTTCCTTTTATTACTTTTGTCCTTTTCCAGACTTTTGGTGTTTCCTTGTAATCATTTTAAAGACTTCTACCAAATTCCTCTTAACTATTCTTTTTAGCCACTTTCTTTTCTTCTCATGATGTAGAGCTCCCAGTTGGCAGCAGTTTTGACTCTAAAATATCCTCTAGATGGCTTTCTTCCTTGCTAAAGCAGCTTTAACTCTATCACTCAATCCTGCTCATGTCAATATTTCCTTTCATATTGACATATTGAATCTAGAAGTTCAGCATACAATAAAACTTTTTCTATTATATTAAATGATTTCAGATGTATAAGAAATTTGTAATAAACAAAAAAAAATGCTATATTTTACACAATAAATACACCTGTATGCAGTCAAATATTTTTTCAGGAGAACCAAGTTGGAAAACCAATGATATTTGTTTTCTGCTACTCAAAAAAACCCTCCAAACAAATTTATTTAGCAATTGAAAAAAAAAATTGCTCAAAATTGAATACAATTGGCAACATATTTTTCTTATTTTATACAAAGGAAGAAAAATGATTGGTGTATAATAATCTCATAAACCATGCAAAGCAAGGCAGAAAAAAATAATATAAAAATTTTGTGAAATTTTTCTTTCTACAAGGCGACTCATTAGTACTCTCCACTTACATGTAGTACTCCCAAAAAAAGTTTCATTGAAATTGCTTATTTCATATTAGTTCATTTAATACATTTAAGTAGAAGTTTGTTGGGGGTTGTAGTCTCTGAAGTACACAAAAAATTGTTATATTATACATTTACTCTTCCATTTTTCCAATTTTTTATGCAATTATATCAGTATTCATGAAGATTTACAATTTCTTTTTCTAAGATTTATGGCCCTTATGTATTCCAATTAGCACAGGAAGAGAGCGTTATCTATAACTTTTTTATATAAATACTAGCTTACCCTTCGCATGTTCCTCCGATCTAAGTAGAAAGGAAATTCAAGGAAACTCGTTATGATAACATTTAATTTACATTTTGTCATTTTTATTATGTATTTTTTTTTTAATAATAAAAGAACCTTTAAAAACATTAAGCATAAAAACTTTTTAGATTAAATTTACAAATTAATTTCATATAACTTGTTCTATTGTAACAAGCTATGCACAAAATTGTAATTAAAAATAAGTTCACACCTCTATTATGCTATTAATATGGTGTATGAATAATTTTAATTTAAAAATTAAATTAATTAAAATTTAATATAGTAAAATGACACAGAGAATTATATAAAAACAAAATGATATTTTTATATGAATAAAAAAAGTAATATAAAGGACCAAGTCTTGAACTGCGGACCTTGATAATATGAGACTCACATGTTTGCCACTACTTCAACGCTGTACTTGATGAAAATGAATATGAACTGATGTTCAAGTTGAATTCCTACCTCAAGGTGAAGTATTATGAGGAAAACTGTTTTTTATGTCACCTTGTGGAAGTGAGACCCAGAGGAGGGGTCAGAAATGTGTTAGAAAGCAGAGTAAAACTCACCCAAATATCCCATAATTAAAAGAATCGGTCACCTGTAGTAGGTTGGTCAGACTTGTCTTTCACTTCACAGCTGTGTAGCTCAATGTACTTTTCTCTTGGAGAATGATTATATCCCAAATGTGAGAAGTCGTCCATCGTAACCTGGCATGTTAAGCCTTGGTTTTTTCCAGGAAGAGGCGTAATGAGATGAGACCTCATCAAAGTCGATATGCATCCAGCGCCATACTGCTGTTTATGTCATGTGACATGTGGTGAGAGGCGAGCTGTGCCGTAGTTAACCAAGAATTTTGTCGCTGTGATGCATCAGGATACACACTATATATATATATATATATGATTATAAAGAAAAGAAAATAGCTGAAATGATGTGGAAATAAATAAAACTAAAATAAACAATTATGTTGGCCGCAACAGTCTCCAATTGAAAAACAGTATGGCTAACTGAACTTTTTTTCAATTTAAATTATTATTTATATTGAATATTTAATAGTTGACCATTGCATTATAAAGGAAGGAGATGGTCCGGGGTGGCGGTCATAAATAGGCTAAATAGTGGTAAAATTATTTTTATTAAAAGCCAACGTTTCGACCTGACTTTGCAGGTCTTCTTCAGGGCTAGAACGGACAAGATACAAAAAGATAGAGAATTGTGGAAGTTACATAATATTTAGACAAAAAATTATAAACTATGTGAATAAGCTTATTAAAATTATAAACAGTAAGTACATTAAAATATGAACAGAGTAAGCTAAGTAACAAGATCCTAAACTGTGAACATACTTCTACAGATCTACAGGAGAGATTGAAAGAAAAGGAAAAAGGATATAATATGAAATAATAGACATTAAGGAATATGGAGAAAGAAAAAAAAATAAATAAATAAATAAGTAAATAAAATTGGAAGAATAAAATTAGAGACTTACAGGTGTGTTCAGCTAGGAGTTTCACTTAAAACTGGAAAACCAGGGTAAGGACAGGTATAGGGGAAGCTGACTTGTTTGGGTAATGGGGAAAACCTAGAAAATTACAGTATCTATAATTTGAAGATATGGATGGATACAATGGAAAAATACTATATCTATGAAATATTAAACTATAAATATATACATATACATATAAAATAGAATTAAGAGATCACTTATCTATAATCTCTAATTTTATTTACTTATTTATTTAATTTTTTGGTTTTCTTTCAAAGAAGACCTGCAAAGTCGGGTCGAAACGTTGGCTTTTAATAAATATAATTTTACCACTATTTAGCCTATTTATGACCACCACCCCGGACCATCTCCTTCCTTTAAACTATTATTTGTTTGAAATTTATTCATAAATTATCATTATCTAATTTTTAAAAAATATAATTTTGTAGCTATAAAAAATTAATATATATATATATATATATATATATATATATATATATATATATATATATATCTTTAAAAGAGAAAAAATTTAATAAAGAATTTTCTCACATTCCTGGTGAGAAATTACGAGATATTGAAATAAAATTGAATCGCCCATCTCACAGAAAGGTGAATTAAATCCCCCTTTCTTCCTTCGCAATTTCAGGATTAATGTTAAGGATTCCTAATTAAACTTAGGGCCATTACATAAAGAAATAAAGTCTTATGATTATTTGAAAATCCCTACTTCTATATTCAATTACGCCTCTTGTTGATTCGCTTTTTTTTTTTTTTTGCCAGAAATCTTTGCAGGAATTTACTCATCAACTTCCCAAAAAGTTTCATGGCTATCGAATGAATGGTTTAGTAACATATAAAGAACAAACAGGCATATATTCATTCATATATATATATTCTAGTGTGAGAACGTCAATATTTATTATGTAGGATTCACTATAATTAAATTCTGACCATCACTAAATGAAATTAACCTGTCTGGCATCGCTTTATTTTTTCTTTCTATTTAATATTTATTGAACATCACTTTCAAAATATTAAATCGTTCTTCACTACATAATCGTATTGTTTTGTTTATAATTACAAATCAAATTTTAACTATTTTTCATTAATACATTAAAAACTCTTCCCTATTTTATATGTTAATCCTATGTAAGTCCATCAATGAGTTTTGATCCCTTGAAGTCTTCTTTTTCACCTTTAATATTCAAACGATCCTAGTAGTAACAGACATTAATCATGTCAATACTACTGTGGTGTTTTTTTTTTTTTTTGTTTTTTTAGATATGTGCAGATTATTGCTGCAGAATTACTACCAGTAATTCTGTATTAACTGTAACTGTGTTATACTTCAAAGCCTTGTTATATTTCAGATAATTCCAGGTATTTCATTGATAGAAAAGAGAACTTACACTCTTTTATGGTAAGTACTTTATTACATCTTTCTGCCTGTTACTGATTTTAATTTTTTTCCCTACATATTTGAGTAGCTGTTTAAAAAGCATTTTCTCTTCACAAATGTGAAAATTGAGGTCCTATCTGTATTACAATAATTTCATTCAAAAGTATATGATACTTATTAATATACAGTAGAATCCTGATAATTCGTATGGATTCGCCAGTCCCTTGAAATTCCCTTTCTAATTTGTATGAAATCAATGTAATTAGGTCTCCTCGATAATTTGTATTTATTTTTGTCTTCATAGTATTTCAAATGTCTTATAATATATTTCAAAATAAAAAATCTGGCTGGGTCTTAATCCTTTTAGAAAAGGAGATGATATTGGGTGAGAGATTACCATTTCTATGAATTTCCATTTGTTTACCTGTTTTTTTTTTACTTTCTCTTAGCGATATATGAAATATATTGTAAAGGAAAGTGCAATATCTCTTTACAATATATATTACACGATAGCAATGATCGTGAAAATTTTTTAATCTCAGTTTTCAACAGAAATAAATGTTTTGAGGTCTACTGAGTCCAAATAACCAAGTCCCGCAAAATGGTCTGTGTGTGTGTTTGTGTTGACAATCTAACTGAAAAACAAAAGGTCGTACAATAGTGAAATTGCATATTTAAGGTTTTTATATGCTAGGGGTGTTAGAGCAACTTTTTTTAATACATATATATATATATATATATACAAATTTTAATATTTATATCGCTGTAATCTATACAATTAAATGAGAAGAAGTTGATCGGGGGGGGGGGGGGGGAGGGTGCGGCCAAATAAATACTAAATTAAACAAATAGTATTATTTAATTTTTGAAATTAAATGCTTATTCCTTTGAAAATGCTTATTTCTGCCAATAAGAGGGTGGTAAGTGAAAGTCGTGTGTTGCGCGCACCGCACCAGATTTTTTGTATTCTAATGCTATATTTTTGTCAAGTATGATGTTATGATTCAGTTTGATTTTGAAAAAGTCTCTGAGAACGTTAGAACAATCTATTTCTATCAAGGGGAAAATAAGATATCATTAGAGCCATGCCTAGTGATGAAAAACTAATTGTTGTGTTGAAATTATTTTAATGTTACTTAATTAATGATAACATACATTTTAAGAAACAAAGATAAAGGTAATAAACAAAAATTCTTGGAGCGGTAAATTAAATCACTTCAAGACAGGGGAGTACTTAGAACTGGAAGATCATTCAAAACTATGGTTGACACAGTATGTAATTCTAACATGCTGATTGAAGGAAACGTTTTAAAGAAAAAATGCCAAAGTTTTTGCAGAAATAATAAGAATTAAAGATTTTAGAGCAAGTAGGTTGGTTTGATTGGTTAAAAAAAAAAAAAAAGGCTATATAAAATTGAAGAAACTTAGTGGAGAAAGTTTGAGTGTGTCCAGTGAAGTTTGTTGTAAGTGGAAAGATGAGTTAGGACATATGATCACTCCATATGAACCTAGAAACATTTTTAATGCAGACGATCGTTCTATGTGTTTTAAGGAAGAAAATTTCATGACAGAAAAAATAGTAAAGAATGTGTAACCGTATTGTCATCTGCCAATGTGGATGGGTCTGAAAAATTATGGACTGCTCATGATAGTTAAGTCTGCAAAACCTAGACGTTTTAAAAACATAAAATCTTTTACAATGACTTACCGTGCCAATAACAAAGTATAGATGACAGGCGAAGTATTTTATGAGTGGCTAAAATCAGAATTTTTTTACTTCTGCCCTCTATTATTGAAAATCTCAAATTTTTTTCTTTTACTCTCAGTCCCTTGACAATACGAATTATTGGGATTCTACTTTTTTATGATCAACATTTATAATTTAATCTTTTTTTAAATTAAAATTATGTGCATTCTATTTTAATCTGAGAATTAAAATTTATTAATTATTTAATAATTAATATTTATTAACTATTTAATAATTAATATTTATTAATTATTTAATAAGTGGTATATTTTTTTAACTTATTAAACTTTTTACTCATAAACAAATTTGGTTATTAAAGTTTTTGATCACTTTTTTATTCATTTATTTTTATACACCTTTGATATAGTCAGTAAATGAGGTTCCCTTCATTCTGTTTTTTATTTATTTTTCCATACTGTGTGACAATTTTAATATTTTATTTGCTCATTCGTTCTTGGCTACCTGAGCTGAGTTATAGCAGTTATATCTTTCTCTGTCTATTGAGTTATTTTTCTGTACTGTTTTGTCTGTAGTTATTTTTGCTTTGTATTTAATCATCAATTAGTATAGTGAGCCCTCAGTTTAATTTATAACACAAATACATGTAAGCATGTAGAGAAGTGGCTACAAAAAGATTATTATTTTACTATCTCAAATTTTCTATAGAACTATTTTTCTAATTTCTCACTCCTTGCAAAATATAAAATTTAAGAAATAGTTAAGACAATAATAACCCTCGTGGTTGAAGTCTTTAAAATACATTAAAAAAAAAGAATAGTTAGTCGGGGAAGATGGAGGGAGGGGTGAGTGCAGTCAACATTCATGCACTATGCTGGTGTAATTTTATTTATAGCCTAGGTCTTCATCAGGGCTTTTATCTTACAATGACAGAAGCCATGTGTATAAAATTATTCTGACATCATTGTACTATGAATGATAACAGATATGAGAGACAAACTGCAACAGGCCTTTGTGGAATAGCAGGAATAGCTCCTCTGCAAAGGAAAGGCTATCAACACCTCCAAGAGGAAGATCTTAGTTCTTTCAAGAGAGGAACAAGCAGATGTCCAGCTGACCTATAACGTTTAGGTACTTGAGGTTGTGCTGAAATTTACCTATTTGGAGACAGTCATTAGCAATAGGGAGAAGATTGGCTCCAAAATAGCAAATAGGATTTCCACAGCCAACCAGATTTATTACCCTATCTGCAACACCATAGTGTTAGTAAAGAAACTAAAAGGCTGGTGAAACTGAAAGTTTGGTTATGCTGGACAAGCTGGGTGATAAGTGCTGGGATGAAGTTCCTGTGGAGAGCTGTTGGTAAAACCTGGAGTGATTGTTTCAGAAATGAACAGATATGGGAGGAGCTAGAGGTAGGGAAGCTAAAGACTACACTTGAAAATCTACAACTAAAATGGTTTAGTCAGGTTTGTCGGATGGACGATGAGTTGCCTTAGAGGAAAAACCCATAGGATTAAAGTTGTAGAGCATCAAATTTTGTGTCCAGTGAGTACCAACTAATTTAATGTAGGTCATTTACTCCAAAAAAAATCGGTAATCTCCCGATGGTTAAAGATTGGTAATAAAGGTAAACACGATTTTCAATATTTCAACAGTATGGGTGTCTATTCTATTCAGTTCTTTTTATTTAGAGTCTGTTACATGCTGTATAAGCCTTTTTTCCACCTCAGCAGTGAAGGTTTTGATAAATGATTTGTCGAAAGATACCGAATTTCATAAAGGAAAAACGAATCCCGATTCGAGACATATAATTGGCCTACAATACAAATATCAGTACTCAATGGACGCAAAACTTTTCCGTCAAAATCGGCTAACCGGAAGTGGCACTTTATATCATCAATGTAACATATTTTTACGATTTTCTCGAAAACGGCTCTTACAATTTAAATTAAATCATTATATAGCATTTCCAAGTCAATTTCAACCTTTTCCAAGTCAAATTCAACCTTTTCCAAATCAAATTAAACTTTTTCCAAGTCAAATTCAACCTTTTCCATTTCAAATTAAACCTTTTCCATTTCAAATTCAACCTTTTTTTATTTATTTAATTATCTTTAATTTTTCGAAGTGTGGGTCTGTTATCGTACGAGTAGTTTTTGAAAATAACCCCCTTTTTAAGATTATGTGACTGAGTTTCGAATTATTTAAGTTTTTTTGAATTATTCGATATAAGGGTGTATTTTTATGTTTCCCGATCAGTAAATTTTGAAAATGACATCCATTTTATGTTTACGCCACTGTGTTTTGATTTATTTAAGTTTTTAGAATTTATACAATATAAAGGTCTACTGTTATGTTTCTGGAGCCGTAGATTTTGAAAACGACCCCCATTTTAAGATTAGGCCACTGCGTTTCCACTTATTTGAGTTTTTCGGATATTTTTCATATGAGGGTGTTTTTTTATGTTTCCGGAGCTGTAGATTTTGAAAATGACCTCCATTTTAAGATTAGGCCACCGCGTTTCGACTTATTTGAGTTTTTCGGATATTTTTCATATGAGGGTGTATTTTTATGTTTCCGGAGCTGTAGATTTTGAAAATGACCTCCATTTTAAGATTAGGCCACCGCGTTTCGACTTATTTGAGTTTTTCGGATATTTTTCATATGAGGGTGTATTTTTATGTTTCCGGAGCTGTAGATTTTGAAAATGACCTCCATTTTAAGATTAGGCCACCGCGTTTCGACTTATTTGAGTTTTTCGGATATTTTTCATATGAGGGTGTATTTTTATGTTTCCGGAGCTGTAGATTTTGAAAATGACCTCCATTTTAAGATTAGGCCACCGCATTTCAATTTCTTTGAGTTTTTTTTATTTATTCGATGTTAGGAGTGTATTTTTATGTTTCCGGAGCTGTAGATATTGAAAATGACCTCCATTTTAAGATTACGCCACTGCGTTTCGTCTTATTTAAGTTTTTTGATTTATTCGATGTAAGGGTCTACTTTTATGTTTCTTGAGCCGTAGATTTTGAAAATAACCTCCATTTCATGATTACGCCACTTCATTTTGACTTATTTAAGTTTTTCGAATTTATCCAATTTAAAGGTCTACTTTTATGTTTTCGGAACCGTAGATTCTGAAAATGACCTCTGTTGTATGATTACGCCACTGCGTTTCAACTTATTTAAGTTTTTAGAATTTAACAAGTATAAAGATCTAATTTTATGTTTCTGGAGCAGTAGATTTCCCCCATTTTGTAAATGACCCAATTTCAAGTTTATGCCACTGTGTTTTGGATTATAAAAGTTTTTTTTTTTACTTTTTCGGTATAAGGATCTACTTATATGTTATCCGAGACGTATTGAAATTTTTCTAATCTTTAATATTTAAATTTATCTAATATTTAAGCTCCATTTTATGATTTAGCCGCTGCAACTCGAATAATTAGGCTTCATTTTGGATTTTTTCAATACAAAGTTACATCAATATGTTTTCGAGTATGAATAAATAAATAAATATTATGAAGCTACTTGAAAACAAGCATTATTGCACTGGTGCCTTTCTGGACGTAGCACAAGCTTTCGACCGGGTGTGGCACGATGGCTTGCTTTTCAAGCTCAAAACCCATTTACCCCAATCCTTATACCTAGTCCTCAAATCCTACCTCTCAAATCGTTCCTTTCAAGTCCGTTGTGACACCGCATTCTCCACTTACTATCCAGTTGAGGCTGGTGTTCCACAAGGCAGTGTCTTGGGCCCAGTTCTCTATATCCTCTTCACTTCCGATATCCCTTCAAATCCCGATACATTTCTAGCTACATTTGCTGATGATACTGCCATTCTATCTTCCCACTCAGATCCTCAAATAGCATCTCTAAACCTACAATCTCACCTCTCTTTGATTGAGCAGTGGTGCAACAACTGGCGCATCAAAATCAATGAATCAAAATGCAAACATATCACTTTTACCCTGCGACGCAGATCCTGTCCGTCAATCCTTTTTAATTCAATTCCACTTCCCTACTCAGACACAGTCCGTTACCTTGGCTTCCTTCTTGACAAAAGACTAACTTGGAACCCACATACCAGACTTAAAAGACAAGAACTTAACCGACGATATGGCCAGCTGTATAGATTACTAAGTAGGACATCCCATCTTTCGATTGAAAATAAACTTTTAATCTACAAGACCATACTGAAACCTATCTGGACCTACGGACTTGAACTGTGGGGAACTGCTAAACATTCGAATATCAAACGCATCCAATCCTTCCAGTCCAAAGTACTTAGAACAATAGTCAATGCCCCATATTATGTCACAAACAAGACCCTACACCATGACCTTAACATCCCATTTGTCCTCGACATCATCCCAACCAGATTCTCAAACTTTCACCAAAACCTTATCCATCATCCAAATCCTCTAGCTCAATCCCTATCCAGCTCCCTTCATCCCTACAATCCTCCACGAAGGTTAAAACGGCAGTGGCCCAGAGATCTCTTGTAAATATGCTTCTGGAGTCCTGGCAATGGCCAGCTTCTCCACTCATGTCCCGAGCGTCTGTGGCTCTAGTGCCCTCTTTCAGTCTCCATTGGCTTCTAATACTAGTGATGCGGCTGGAAAAGTGGCACTGGGATCTCCTGGAGTCTTGCTTTGCCTTCCACATTTGGGGGAAAAAGCCTGGCTCGGAGATTCTTGGGCGAATGTATATATTTTATATAGGTATGATTGTGTTTATAAGTTTCTTTTTATGTTATTGTTTCTTTTTTTTCTTTTATTTTCTTTCTTCATCAGTATTATTTATTTACTTTTATATTTATATTTATTCCTCTATTATTTGTATATATTGTTTGAATGAGAACTCTTATCCCTAATACTTATAGCCCTCCAGTGGCTGATTGTATTATTGTTCAATAAATAGATAAAAAAAAATTATGAAGCTAAAGTTAAATTAACCACAGAATACAAACTAAAAAGCCGAAAAGCAGCTGGTAATAAATTTAACCTTCCGTATTCAGATTTTTCAGCTAATTGTTCGAAATCTTATAATTTTGTGACAGGAGACCACAACATTAAAAAAGATAACTAAAATTAAATTAAAAATGAGACAATACATATTTTATTTATTTTGATTAGATATTTTTTTGTATTTATTGAAAAATAAATTAATCCTTCGTATTTTGTTTTTTATTCGAAGGAAAAATCAAAAACACTTAAAAAAACCGAAACACAGTGGCCTAATCTTAAAATGTAAGTCGTTTTAAAAACTAAGGCTCCGTCATCATAAAAGTAAGTAGACCTTTAAATTGGATAAATTCGAAAAACTTGAATAAGCCGAAACGCAGTGGCGTAATCTTAAAATGGAGGTCATTTTCAAAATCTACACCTCCGGAAACATAAGAATACACTCTTTTATGATAAAAATTCGAAACACTTAAAGAAATCGAAATGCGGTGGCCTAATCTTAAAATGGAGGTCGTTTTCAAAATCTACGGCTCCGGAAACATAAGAATACACCCTCATATGAAAAAAATCCGAAAAACTCAAATAAGTCGAAACGCGGTGGCCTAATCTTAAAATGGAGGTCGTTTTCAAAATCTACAGCTCCGGAAACATAAGAATACACCCTCATATGAAAAATATCCGAAAAACTCAAATAAGTCGAAACGCGGTGGCCTAATCTTAAAATGGAGGTCGTTTTCAAAATCTACGGCTCCAGAAACATAAAAGTAGACCTTTATATTGGATAAATTCTAAAAACTTAAATAAGTCAAAACATAGTGGCCTAATCTTAAAATGGAGGTCGTTTTCAAAATCTACGGCTCCAGAAACATAAAAGTAGACCTTTATATTGGATAAATTCTAAAAACTTAAATAAGTCAAAACACAGTGGCGTAAACATAAAATGGATCTCATTTTCAAAATTTACTGATCGGGAAACATAAAAATACACCCTTATATCGAATAAGTCAAAAAAACTTAAATGATTCGAAACGCAGTCACTTAATCTTAAAATGGAGGTTATTTTCAAATCTAGGTACAGGACAGCATAATACTAGTCCCTAATAAATCCGAATAGGTACAATAAATCGATATCCGTAAGTGAAAATTCTACTTAGGAGATCATAATAATAGACTTTCATATTGGAGGGGGAGAGGGATGGCCATTATTTTAAAAAAAATATATAAAATTTACAAAAAATTAAAACATTAATTTGAAATGAAAACGGTTGAATTTGAATTGGAAAAGGTTTAATTTGAAATGGAAATGGTTGAATTTGACTTGGAAAAAGTTTAATTTGATCTGGAAAAGGTTGAATTTGACTTGGAAAAGGTTGAATTTGACTTGGAAATGACATAGAAATATCACACTGAAAAAATCTAAAATGTTAAAATAAATGGATATGCAACCTCGTTATCAAATTTTTTTTTGTATTTTTCAAAAGCTATGCCTTCGATAATATAGTAAGTGGCCTTCATTTCGAAAAAAATCGAAAATTGACAAAAATTCGAAAGTTGAATTTGAAATGGAAAAGGTTGAATTTGACTTGGAAAAGGTTGAATTTGAAATGGAAAAGGTTTAATTTGACTTGGAAAAGGTTGAATTTGATTTGGAAAAGGTTGAAATTGGCTTGGAAATGCTATATAAGTGTAAAATTTAGCAGTTCTTAATATTATGTAGATTTTATCCTTATTGATGTTCTCTAACAGGGCTTGTATGGCTAATTTTCAATATTAGCTTCCTCTAAAGTACCTTTCTTTTTATTTGAAATAATTAACCATTTCACGTTAATAAAAAATAGTTAAATATAAAATATGAAAGAATTTGATAATTAACTAAAGGAGAAATAAGAGATCGTAACGGATAATAGTTATAATAGAGGAATCATACGAATACGAGCTCGCCCGAAAGATTACAACAGGCTTCCATATGTAACATGAGCTTCATATAATATGGAGTCTGAAAATATTATGTAAATATACATATACGGTTTTCTTAAATGTTTTCATTGGTATTATTTAATATTTAATTGTATAGATTACAGCGATATAAATATTAAAATTTGTATATATAAGGATACTTATACTAATAAAAATACCCACAATGAAATATAAATAAATATAGCATCTATAATTTCTACTTTCGCCTCCCCTTTGTCTTGAAATATTTTTTTCTACTAAGAAGAAAGTGGTAAGTGAAAGTTGTGCGATACGCGTACTGTACCAGATTTTTAAAACTAATGATCAGAACCGGGATTGTTATGCAGTAAAAACCAGTAGAATATGGCCATATAATATGCAATAAAAAGCTCTTAAATATGCATTAAATAAACATGAAATGTCGTGAACCCTATCTTTATTGTATTTTATCATCAGTAATTTCTTTTTTTAATCATAGGAGAATTTAAGTTTTGTTTTATACAAAATAATATGATTTTTTTCTGATTATTAATTTTTTGTGAAATTATTTTTTTGCCTATGTTCATGAACATAGCAAAAAAAGTCTGTGAACAATAAATTAACAACACAATAATTAATTTTTTACTACATAATATTTACTTGTGGCTTCTTTGTTTAGAATAACATTCTACAAGTAGTGTGGCTTCATAGATCCTACCAACTTAACTTAATTTTCCTCAATTTTTTTTTATTCATCCACAACTACCTTTTTTTAGTTCTCCCTTGTTCGGTATACATTGTTTTCTAATTTGACGACGATTGATTTCATCCCATTGGTGCTCTATGGGTTCTCAGGTAGTATTTTTAGGGTCGATTTGCTAAGGTTAAGATTCTCTGTAAGTTCTTGAACAGTTGTTATGTGGTTTTCTTCCATAAAAGCCCGCAGAACATCATCATGAAGAAAGGAAATTCTTCCATGACCTTCTTTGTCTTCAAGGCTGAAATCTCCCTCCTGAAATTTTGTGAACCACCGTTGAACAGTGCACTCATTAATACCCCAGACTTGATTGATGTTTCTGGCCGTCTGGGCCCCGTTCCGCCCAACTCGTAAACTCGTAAAACAAAATTATAAGAAAATCATGCGTTGACATCTTAGTAAAGACTGAATTATTTCTAAGCAGCGAAATGCTACAGAGGTAAACAAACATTGTCATTTGGAAGAGGATTAATAGGTGTTGACATTCATACAAATGAATAATACAGTAAACATAACAGTTTGTTATATAGAGGGGTATTTTAAAGAAAACTCAAAATCCTGCATTAGTTTCCGGACAAACCAATACTGCAAGTTTTGCTTTTGTATGGCAGACTTTTGTATAAGAGCGCCTTTTGCAGGGTATAAAAAAATCTAGTTCCTGCAACCATCCTGCCTTTTATTCTATCTTCTAAATTATTGTTTTCCATCATTACTACCCCCAGGTAATTAAATTTATCACAGTTACGAAACGTGTCTTCTCCCAATTCAACAGTATCTCCTCTGATATGTTGAGATATTTTCATATATCTTCTTTTTTCTATACTTATCATGAGTTCTAATTCTTGATCTGCATGCTTGAATTCTTCTACAGCGCCCGATAGTGCTGTTTTAGTTCTACCTGTTATAACATCATCAGCATATGCCATGTGTTGTGTGAGCTTATTATAGATGGTACCGCCAGGGTTACTCTTGGTTTTCCAAATTGCCACCTCTAAGGCAAGATTAAATAGTACAAGTGATAATGTGTTCATCTGTCTTAAGCCACTGTTAACCTCGAAACTTTTTTTTTTATTGTTTTATTCCCTGCCCACCATTTCTGCCATACAGGGGGGTTGTTCTAGAAGTACTACCAACCTTTGATCTTACAACTTGTTCTTTCTATGGTCATTCTTATTAATCTTATTAGTTAACTCGGTATCCTCAGTGACTTTAAATTTTTCAATAGCTTACTCCTGTTTACACATATCATATGTCTGCCAGAAGTCAATGAATAGATGATGTAAATCTATATTATGTCTGTACATTGTTGCCAGCATTTGTCTGATAGAGAAAAGGTGATCAATAGTTTTTCACTCCTCTCCACTAGCCTTCGACATATTGCTACTGACAAGATTTTATAGATTGGGCAAGAGCGCTATTCCCCTGTAGTTCTCACATTTGAGTTTATCTCCCTTTTTATGTATAGGGATATAATAGCTGATCATATATCCCATACCACCTTTTAAATCTCATTCCAGACACCTTCTTCTGCGTATTTTATTATTTTTGAAATTTCCTTTCTATCTGGTGGTACATCCTTATCAATATTCTCATTATCTAGTTGATATATCTGGATGGTTTTCATGTTATTTGTTTCTGTATTTAGTATTTCTCTGAAGTATCGGGCCCATCTCCCCTTGAATTGATCACTATCAGTGACCAGGTTTCTGTTTTTGTCCCAACAGAATTCTGTCAGCTTGCTAAAGCCCTGTGTTAGCCATTTGACGCCCTTGTAGAACTTCCTACTCTCTTCTGCTTGAAACATTTCTTACATCTCTTCGAGTTTCCTAGTTTCATATGCTCTTTTCTTATCACGCGTAATTCTTTTAGCCTTTCTTCTTTTTTTGGAGTATACTTAATATGTACTGTGTGTTTTCCTTTGGTTTGGAGCATCCTCATCTAAGCTTCATTTCTTTCTTGTAGGGCCTTCTCACACTCGCCATAAAACCAAGGATTGCTTTTCTTAGTCTTTTTTTCCCAATACCTCACTTGCCACCTTCTTGATAGAATCCCATAATCTTCCCCACCTTTCCTCTGCATTCGCCTCTTCTCTGATGCATTCCTGGCGCTGTCGCTGGGTTTTCTCTTTACACAATTGTCTTGTGTGTTCTTCCATCAGCTTCTCGATTTCACACCTATATGTTTTTGCCTCTAGTGTCTTCTTTCTACGTGCCAGCCATTGTTTATATTTCACCAATATCAGGAAATGGTCAGAGCCTTAGTCTGCTCCACTCTACATGCATCTGTGATGTGAGAAAAGTGTCTCGCGTCTTTAAATATGTGGTTTATCTGGCTTCTATTTCGGTTCCCTGGACTTAGCCATGTTTCTTTATGGATCGTTTTGTGGTGTAACCTGGTAGTCATGACCATCATTCCTTTAGACATAGCAAATTCTACTGTTTGTAATCCATTATCATTCGATACCTCATGCCTGCTATATTGCCAGATTGTGGCTCTGTATATTCCTTCCATGCTTATCTGAGCATTGAAATCACCGAGCGCAATCTTAGTGTTATACAGTGGTATCTGCTCGTATGTCTTGACTAGACTGGTATAGAATGTTTCCTCATCCAGTTCCTCTGCATCTTCCAAGGGGCACGCACACTAATCAGTGATATATTTCAGAATCTGTAAATCCTGTCACTAATATACCAGTATCCAAGTATAGCACATGTTGAATACTTTTCCTAATCATGTAACCGGTGACTGATTTCTCTTAGAGCCACTATTTATTAGTATGTACTTGTCAAGGGACACAATATCAATGTCTCCCCATTGGATCTCCTGTAGACCCTCTATATCTACTTCATATTGTTCCAGTACTGTCTCCAGAGTTCTGCTCTCACCTGGCTGCATTATATTTTGAATATTCCAACTCCCAATTCTCAGTCCTCATCCTCCATTGTTCCTTATTTTCCTCTCTCTTCTTCTGTAGTGCCTGGTGAAGGTGAGGACCCCCCTCCTCCCATTAGTCATTATAAATAATAATAAATATTATCCTTTCTAACTAAAGTAAACAACAATTGAAATTAAAACTAAGTGTGGTGTAAAAGGGATAAGAAGAGGATATAGAAATCCAGGAAATAAAAAAAATATATATTCTTAAAAGTCAATTAATGAAGGTAGGTAGTATTATTTTGATTATTAAAAATGAGCCTGCAATTTTAATCAAACAATTTCATCTTCAATGTTTCATTTTAATTTTTTTTTATTTATAAGCTATTGTATTTTTTTACTTAATAAGACTTGTCTTTTATTAAAGCTTGTTCAGTGTAGTTTACCATTTATTTTGCACTTCAATGTAGTGAATATCAGTTTCCAACAATATTTAATACAATTGCATCTCTTTTTTCCTGTAAGCTTAATTTGATATTGTTTGTAATTTTATGGTGTGATAAATATTTTCTGAAAAATTCTCTATAAACCTGTTTTTTTTTTTCAATGTAGGGCACCAATGTGAGTTTAATAAATTCTCAAGAGTTAAAAATATAGTTGTTTGTTTATTAAATGAACCTTGAGATCCTTATTATTTTGCCATATCACTCTCTCTCTCTCTCTATATATATATATATATATATATATATATATATATATATATATATATATATATATATTATATTACACACACATCTTTTTAATTTACTTTCTACGAATAAATTTGAATATAGTAAAATTTAAATTTACCTACATGATGAAGGAATAAATGAATCATCATTGTTTTAGAGAAGTAATTAAGAACCGCTGAAATTTTATTACTTATTGAAAGAATCGTAATGTTTAGGTTTTAAAATTGTATTAAAAAATTCTCATCCAAAGGCACTAAAAGTATCAAAACTCTTATGAATTATTTTAAACCCCAGAATGCTGATTATACACAATACGAGAAATGAGGCTAGAGGTCAGCAATAAAATGGCAAAACAAACTAATTCAGATTATTTTTGTTATAGTGAATATTAGATTTTATTATCTGAACATTTGTTATCACATGTATATGTTCACATTATAAATGTACACATTTATTTTATATTAATATTTTTTATATAACACATTGTCCTTTCTGATGAATATGAATTAATTATTGAAGTACATATTGATTTTTCTTTCATCCTTATCGACCATAAATAAACACATAAATGAATATTATATCTGTGCCCCTTCCTCCCCATCATTATCCTGGATAATAGAGGTTCCACTGTGTATAGGGTCTCCCACAAGTAAAGGGAAATTTTTATAGGAGTGATAGCAGACTTCAAAAGCTACAAAAAAATTCATATAAACAATGGCACCGTTGTCAGCAAGCAGAATACAAGGAAATCCATGTTGTGTGTTTTTTTAGGTAAAACATGTTTTTTGTTGAATAAGGAGCGATAACTAGAGAAATATTTTATTCAAGTAGTTAAAAATTGTTTCACTAAATAAAATTTACTTAAAATTATTAAGAATTTGTCATCCTGAAAACCATTTAAAGAGGACTTTTGAATGACTAAACTAAGCTCAGTTCTGTATAAAAAAAAATTATAAATTGTTCTTGATCTTATTTTATCATTATCCAATTATAGTACACACAACCCACTTTTAGAAAGAAAAAAAAACACTTCCTCATTTAATAAGCTTTAAGTCCATATTAATTAAGTTGAGGTTTATTAGAGAAAAAAAACTTGAGATTCACCTCAAGTTGTATAAAAAACTATGTGATTTTTTAACCAGTCGCCTAAAAGTACCCATGTTTTCAGCAAAAATCTCTACAATTAATTGTTTTAAAGCTTCTATTTCTTGTTTTCTCATGATTTGGGTTGTATTATAATCAACATAATTGCCTAAATACACTTTATTTTTCAAAAATTATGATATTTCAATTTTTTTTCAGGTAAAGTGGTTATTAAACCGTGCTCTTCACCTAAATCTCTATTGTAGGTATTGATTCGTATTTATATATGGCAAACTAAATGTTTCTAGTCCAAACATTTATGTTTAAAATAAATTTGCTGATTGCTTCAATGATATCATGAAAAAGCAAATATTAGAATCAGAAAGATTTAGTTTTTCACTTAAATACATAACAATTTCTACAATAAAGATCTGAGTGAACAATACAGTTTCATAACTACTTTACCTAAAACATATTTAAAATATCATTATTTTTTAAAAACAAATTATAAATAAACTGTTTGTTTAGGCAATTATGTTTATTACAATACATCCCATATCTTAGAAAAATAAAGAAAAAAACTTTGCAACAGTTAATTGTAGTTATTTTTGCTGAAAAACGGGTACTTTTAAGTGACAGGTTAAAAAAAAGTGGAGTATCTGTAGTATAGTTAAAATATGATATAAAAAAAGTTATTAATTTATTTTCACTTTCACTTACCTGTGTATGAAACACATAGTAAGGGAAAGTATTGTGATCATGAAAATTTTCGAATCTGAGTTTTCAACGGAAATACATGTTTTGAGGTCCCCATAGTTGAAATAACCAAGTCCCGCAAAATGGTCTGCATGTGAGTGTTGACAGTCTAGCTCAAAATCTAAAATTCGTACGAAAGTGAAATTGCTTATTTAAGGTTTTTATATACTTGGGATGTTACAGCAACTTTGTCTTTAAAATCGGCTAACCGGAAGTGGCACTTTATATCAAGGATTAAACACATGTTTACGATTTTCTCGAAAACAGCGCTAATGATTTCGATTTACATATATTATAGCAGTTTATAATAGAGAATAGTTGTAATTGAGGAACCAAAGAAATACGAGCGCACCCAACCTCGCTCAAAACATTAGAACATATGTATCATTAGCTTAATATAATAAGGACTTCGATAGTATTATGTAAATATACGTATGCTGTTTTCATAAATGCTATTGGTATTATTTCATATTTAATTGTATAGATTACAGCTCTTTAAATATTAAAATCTGTATATATAAGGTTATTTATACAAATAAAAATACCCACAATGAAATATAAATCAATATAGCATTTATAATTTTTACTTTCACTTCCCTTTTTCTGAAAATACTTATTTCTATTATGAAGAGGTGGTAAGTGAAAGTTGTCTGATGCGCGCACTGCACCAGCTTTTTTATAAGTGTATTAGCATAATATATCAATTGGAGTATAATTATAATTCCCTGACTTGTCTTTTTATTGATGTTTAGTTCTTTTAAACATTATAATACCAAAACTACCAGTCTTCCATAGGCATTCAAGATCATTTCTCTCATAGCATTATTTAAAAAATATTTAAGTGAACAAACAAGGATGCTAATTATTATAATTCTGTTGGAGTCCTTAGATTATATCAACTAGTAGCCCCGTGTGAAAAATTTGCCCAGCATATTGTTATCAAATTCCAAATTAATAAGAAAAGAAAATAATACGATGTATCAAAAGAAAATAAATCAATTGTTACTTTATCGATAAATATAATCGACAAAGGAAACAAAAATTAATTTGAATCTTCATCAATGTTTGGAACCAACATGTCTACAAGTTTCAATTAGCTGTATCTTTGCTAAAAATTGTCCAATTTCGATGATTTTTGTTTCCTTTTGTAAGGAATTTAGTAATCTTTTATATAATTGTAGGCATAACCTATTTATTCTAGTTATTTTCAAATGAAATGGGCTACAATAGGACTCTCCTAATGAATATTAATCGAAAATTAGAAAAAATAAATAATAAAATGAAAAAAAAACATTGAAAAAATTTCTAATCGATTTCAATGATTTTTTTTTTCCTTTTGTGGGGAATTTAGTAATATTTTTTAATCATGGGCATAACCAAGGGAAAAGTGTGTAATTTTTTAGTTATTCGCAAAGTTTGTTTTCTTTCATAACTTGTTTGAATGAATTTTCGGGGTGATTGGACTATTTTGCCCACCTGAAGGAGAAGGAAGCCTTCGAAATTGGTGGCTCAATTTTGAGATGTGACGAAGAATTAACGATGATATGGCTTACCGATCAAAAACACCATCGATAAATAATATAAACTCCTCATCTCTCGATCATAGAGGCCTCAAGTGGACGAAATGAGACATGTATTCAATGACAGTGCTACAATTAACGTAAGACTGTATGGATGTGAACCCTATGCCTTACATTATCTCGAAAATAGTACGTTTTTGGGCTTAAAAACGCAGGATCCTATGGTTCCGGAGGAACTATCCGGGTCTTGCTGTACGCATCAAAATCTTCAAGGTCCAATTTGTCTCGTATCGATCTACAGACCTACTACCGTTTCAGTATTGAAGCCTAGAAAAATGTATGTATCGATTTTATTTATTTTAGAAAGAAAAACAAAAGTGGAGAATACGATTCGCTAACCCCCCATGAAATTCTGAATCCAACGGTACCCCATTCATGGTATTTGAGCATGACAGGAGCTTATATTTGGTGCAAAACTGATTTCTTGCCTTTCTGTAATAATATATGTGGGTATATATAAATCCAGGTTGCCTAGAGGCTCTTAATTTTTCACACAATTGGTTAGACTTTCTGATGGTCTGAGGAGACTGGGTTGATAGCAAGAACAAATGGGACTGAGTTTCACTAGTCACAAAGTTCACAGGTTTATTTGTATATAGGCATTAACATTAACATGTTAGCTGCGGTTACGGTCCCTGGGTTCCGATATTCGTCTTCGGCCCGGATTCGTTTCGAATTTTGCCTATCTTACAAAGTTCCTGAAATGGTAATTTTTAAAAATATTTGAATGGGAGTTGAATAGATACAAACGTAAATAATCATTATATCTGATAGACAGTCAAATAAATGAATTTACAGTATAACTTATCAGTTCTGTCAAATTTCAATATTTGTAGTATTAATATTTCAAAGATATTTTTGAATCAAATTTATTAGTTATTTATTTGAATTAAAAGTAGAGTAGTTTACTTACTTGGACCCTCTTTTATCTTCAGGGATATGCAAAGGTTGGCTGAATCGCTACTGTAAGTAATTATTGTTCTGTCATATTCCCAGGTCAGACAAACATGTCTCTCTGAGATAAATGCACTTTTAGTCAAGTTTTCTTCCTTCTCTTTTTGGTGCTCATTTCATGCAATATTATCTCCATTACTAAAGCTAGCTAGTATTACCCTGGTTTAAGCATGTCTATATTTTATCCATTAGTGAAATTATCTTGATTTAAAGTAAAACTTTAATTTCCTTTTTGTATTCATCCAATCTACTTTTATTTTTTACTGATATAATGAGAGGAGTCATAAAATTAAAAAAAGGATTCTGATTGAAATCGCCTCAATTGTGAGCGCTGTATATACATGTGTGTATAAACAGTCGTGGTCATAGAAATTGCATCACACAGTAAAAATGTTTTTTTTTTTTTTTTTGCCATCTTGAGGCTAATTGTCAGATTTCTTCACAATACCAATATTTAGGTAAAAATTCTGCTACTCCATTTAGAAACTTGTCGAAAGCATTGAAGGTGTTTTCTTGAAGATAACGATAAATTTTTGGGGGTATATGGTAGTCAAAATGTACTAAACCCTGACCACTGTACTACCAGCAGAGTTGAGATAAAACTCAATCTTATCCCATTCTGAAGTTTATCTTTTCGTGTAACATAAAGTGCTCGGTAAGATATTATCTTGTTGAAACCAGGATTTGAAATCGATAATTATTTTTTCCACAAAATCATGTAATAATTATTTTTTATTTAAAAATCATACCTAGTTTATAAATAAAAATTTAAATCGATCTTTGACGTTTATTGATTTGATTAAAAATAATTATCACTCACTGAGTGATACAGTTATACCCAAATAATAATGATTAAATTTTGATCAGAAAATTAAAATAACCTTTTACACACAAATTAAATTAAATGTTAATAATAATAATGCTTTATTTATTCTGTGACGAGTCCCTTTAGAATAATATAGAAAGACAGAAATGTGGGCTAAGGATCTTCAGAGATACATAAACAAAAATAGTCGTAATAAAAGAAATTTTAAGTTACATTCTTACTATATCTAAATGTATGTATATGTTATTAATGTACACATTTTTTAATTTTATATTTCTGAAATCGCTTTAATTGTGAGCACAGTACCTGCACTATATATATATATATGTGTGTGTATAAACAGTCGTAGTCATAGAAATTACATCACCCAGTAAAAATTTTATCAAATTTCATTTTATTTACCAGATTGCTATCTGCAAGATCTCTGGATATTTCTTAGCCAGTTTTGGAATGATATTCTATAATCAATTTCACCATTAAGCGGTTAAATTGTTGGTTTGTTTTTTTCTTTCCCTCCATGGTGCCTATTTTTTTTTCTACAAAACTATGACTACTGTTTATTGGTGGTACCCTATTCTCGTTACTATTTCTTGTGAAAATTCCTTTACTTCATGTAACATCACAATTTTAATATTTTTTGACGTGGACAGTTTTTGATACAGGTTATCATTATTTATCTTATCCTGCTTGATTTATTATTATTTAGCTTTTATCCTGACATTATTTTAAGCTGAACTAAGAAACATTGTTAAAATTTTCTTGTAACCTTAATAAGTAAAGATAAACAAAAACATTCAATGGAATCAGTGTTATCAACATCAGAATAAAAAAAAATAGGTGATGCAGTTTCTATGACCACGGCTGTGTATATATATATATATATATATATATATATATATATATATATATTTTTTTTTTTTTTTTTGGTTGGCGACAGATCAAGAAGATCTTTGATTCCCGATTTAAAGTACGGGGTAGGGTCATCAATCCTATGCCTGGTCAATGTGAGTTGCCTCCCGTAGACCGACGGGCCTCACATACCCATGGGGGGGAAGAATCTCGGGCAGCACGCTGCTTTCCTTGGTGGACGGTTACCCATCCAAGTGCTAGCCACACTCGGTATTGCTTAACTTTGATTACCTATTGCAAGCGCCTTAGCCCGCAAGGCTACCCCAGCCCCCTATTTATATATATATATATATATATATATATATATATATATATATATATATGGCTAAGAAATATCCAGAGATCTTGCAGATAGCAATCTGGTAAATAAAATGAAATTTGATAAAAATTTTACTGGGTGATGTAATTTCTATGACCACGACTGTTTTTACACACACATATATATAGTGCAGGTACTATATATATATATATATATATATATATATATTTGTTTTATATATATATTTAATTTCTAATGAATTTATGAAATAAAGGTCTTCTGTTACTAATAGTTGACAACAATATTCTCCACCTCTACTCCAGACTCAAAATATATCCTAGGATAACAAAAAAAGTTTATATTTCTGATTTTAAAAAGTATTACTCAAGAATTATTATTACTGTTAATTGTAAAAAGTTTGATCAGATTTGATTTTTTTAATTATTGATTTCAAACCCTGGTTGAAACTAATTCCAATTTCTGTTTACGAGCAGTGAGTCACAACAAATACATTATTTGCAATTAGTTACTTTAAAGTTCTGAATCAATGGTTCACAAAGAGCACCATCTGCTTTGGTTGCCTGGACCAAATGGATTATTTTGGCCATAGAAAACTTAGGTTTTCCAATAATTGCATAAAATTGTTGTGTCATGTTTAAATGAATGCTGAGATAAAACCAAAGGTAATGCAAGGTCATTTTGAATATAGATTCACTAAGTATAGTGTGGTATTAAAGTAATATAAGTCTTAATTAGATGTTATCAACTAATGATGCTGATCTGTGAATTGCAGTATCCAAGAAAATGAAATCAATTTTTTATGACTCATCTCTGTTACTAAAACTAATTTTATTTGCTACAATATATTTTAAAACATTTATTTTTCAATGACATTCAAACATGGAGTTTATTGTCTTTAAATTTTTACTCTAAATTTAATTTAATTTTAAATTTGGATAAGGATAACATAAAGTTTAATGGTAAAAGGAATAAAACAGTTGATTTATGCATTTTCATTTAGTTTTTTAAACTAAGTTCTTAGTTTTATTGGATACAGTGAAAATTAATCAATATTTTTTTTTTTTTTTTGATAAAATTATGTTTTTCTGTTTTTATTTTTATGCCAAAATTTGAGTTTGGTAAAATAATGGAAGAATTTAATATTATTATTATTATTATCCATTCTCATCATTGCTTTTATTGGTGTTGTAGGCTTTTTGATGTATGTGATCCGCATCAGCTTTATCAAAGATTGGAAGCTCAGGTAAAAGAATTCGTCATTGAAGTTAAAGTTCGACTTCTTCAATTTTTGGATAAATTGTCTGATAATTCACAACTTCCTCATATATTTATATCAGGTAATTTTAAATATATCTTGAAATGTAATTTTTTAAAGTTTTACTGCATGGTTTCATTATACGGTAAGTAATTAAATAATGGCCTTTGTATCATATGATGATCAAGGGTAAAATGCAGTTGATATAATTATTCCCTAGGTACAAATAAATTATTTGTGAAATTGATTTTATGAAGTTAATGATCATAAAATGTATTCCATGTAAATACAAATCATGTATTATTAAACTCCAAATCATTGTTTTTATTTTAATTTCCATTTTCAGCTATAGTTTCTCTATCAATCTCCAGAGTGCCACCTGGAAGATTGGCTGTTATTTCTAAAACCTAAGTTTATCACTTGTTAGTGGAAACCAATATGTATGTGTGGACAGGCTCGATCTTACTTAGGAATGTAAAGAAAGGGAGTGAAAAAACGATTTTATCCCTAGTAATTGAAATTACTTTATTTACAAAGGAACCCCATTTGAGTTGCCCAAGGGAAGCCACACGGTGAAGAGGGTCATGACAATTACATTAATTTCTCTAATGCTTTGTTGGCGCTTTTCTTCCTTATCTGTGTGTTTAGTCGATCTCAATAATAGTGACCCACAGTCATTTCCCAGTAGTCATGTTTCTAGCTCTTTTTTTAATGAAGAAGAAAAAATAAAAATAAAAATATTTTACTGGCAAAATAGGACTTGCATTTACAAGTCTTAAAGCCAAAAAAGAAAAAAAAAAAAATTATTTTAAAGCTGGTTAAAGGAGTAGTTTTAGTGTTATTTCAATATATCAGAAACTAAAATATTTGGGAGATATAAATATTAACACATTTAATTTCCATTTTTTTCTGGTTAATTCCTGAATTAATGAATTAAAAATTAATATAAATTTTGCTTGATGAGATGTGATTACATTATTTTATTGTCGGCTAATAATCTCTCTTTTTTTCCCTTCTATATATAACTGTTCCCATTAAAGCCAACTGTGTAATAAGATGGCTACCTGAATTTGTCATTAGATAGCATTTAAGTAAACTTTTTTATATTTATTATAGTATTTCTCTAGCCAGGAATCACAAGAGTAACCCAAAGAGGGCTGTCTACTTGTGCTATACTAGTATTTTACATGGTCAGTACCTTTTTCAAATTTACAGTATCAGTTTGCCATTTGCTTCCGAACTTAATTTTGCTTGTTTTTTCAATTTTTGTTTTGTTTTGGCATTACAGACCATAAATCTTTTGCCACCTTAGCAAGCCTGCTCCATCTCTACCAGTCTTGGGATATTTCTTTCCCTTTATCTGCAGTTATGTTGCATCTATGTTGATTCTATCTATCCATCTGCTTTTTGGCCTTCCATGTGGTCTTTTGCCTTATATTGAGGCATTCATTGTTATGTAGAGGCTTCGAGATGGATTGCTATGAGTTATATGCTCTGCCCATCTTAACCTCCGTCCCTTCATATCATGGGATATTGATTGACCAGTTTCTGTAAGTAGTTCTTTATTGGTCTCTCTTCTCCATAAGTTAGTACTCTGATCCCAGATCGCTCCAGTTATCGTGTGGAGTGTTTTTGTTTCAGATCTTTCAACACTTTTTTCTAGGTTGCTGGTTAGTGTCCTGGTCTCACAGCCATATATTAGAACTGGCTTCATCATAGCATTGTGCACCCTTAATTTGAGATTTTTTGTAATTTCAATACCTTTGAAAGATATAAGAAAGCTCTGTTTATGTTAGCTGGTCTCTTTCTGCTCATTGGTCATTCATTGAGGTTATTGTGGAGCTGAGGTATTTAAATTTTTCTACTCTAGGGAATGATTTTCCTTCTACTGATCCTGTTATTAGGGTGGAATTTTCAACTTATTATCATATATATTGTTTTGTCTTAATTTACTTGCAGGCCGATCTGCTCTGCCTCTCTTATCAGGGTCTTAGCGAGTTTCTCGATGTCCTCTTGATTATTTCCAATGACAGCTATTATCACCTGCCTTTCCAAGGATTTTATGATCCATTCCAGCATGGACCTATCCATTTTCCCTGTGATGCTGTTCTTATTACCTTCTCCAGAGCTAAGTTGAACTTGTATTAGGATTCTACATTTAGGGTTTATTTTATATTTTCAACTACTACGTGATAAAAATACTATAATAAATAAACCAAAGAGTAATAATAATTTAATTTTTATAAATTATTCATTTATTAAAATTTAATATTAATTTATGAGTAAATAAATATTATAATGAATAAAAAAAAAAACAAAAAAACAGTTCTATAGACAAAGAGAAATCATAAAGGAGAGACACCCACTATATAACCCTCTACTTGGTTTAGTCATGTCTCTCCCAGTCATGCCTGCCACACCACACTCTTCATACTGCCATCAATGGTTGAATTAGTTCTTAAGCAGATTGCCATCTCAAAAGTGTGAATTGAATGTTGGTCATAAAGTGGAACTCTTTCCAAAATAAAATTAAGCTAGTGAACGCAATGACCTGCAGTGGTTAATTCAAGTTATTAATTTAGTTTTTAGAATTTCTGAGTTGATCAAAAAGGACAAAAGTCAAGGTCAGTATAATATGTAAAGAGTTCAATAATCTTTTCTTTAAAACCGCAGAAATTTTGTTGTATACTATTAATAGTAGATCTGATGTGTTTTTGTCTGTTTAGAGACCCATGTACACATGATAACAGGCTTGTGTATAAAGAATTATTTATCTATAGTTTTTTTTATGTATGTTAAGTCAAATAATTGGTTAATTGATTCTGACCCACCATATTATTCTTTGGAGACTATGGAAAATATATTGCTGGATTTAGATTATTTTCCACTTGCTATTTTTGCCCTGTGTCGCTTCTGTGCCGGGAAGATGAGATGTACGACCTGCACCTCACAGTGTGCCCCGCTCTGTCAGATGTCACTGTAATCTTTTTGATGGGCAGGCACAGATACCAGCATTGGAATCAACAAATTGGACAATTTCAATAAGATGAAATTATATTGGGTTACAAGGAGCCGAATGGCCTAATAGCCAATAGCAGAGGCGTTAAATAAAAAATTTGCAATTTTTAAGTATTTGTTACCAAATTGTTTTTTTTTTTTCTGGATTAATCCTTTTTACTTTCAGTGAGTTACAGACTGATCTAAATCCATACTTTCCCATACCTTATAACAGGAGGTTACTCTTTTTTCCAACCAAAATGGAATTCTTGAATTAGAGAGATTACTTCAAAATAAATGTTTTTTGAACCAGAGGAAAACCATTAATTTGGTGGTCTATACTGTCATCACAGTCTTTACCAATTAATTTATTTCATTAGTTTTGTTATTAATGTATTGTATTCTTATAGGTTTGCTTGATCGTTACAATAAAACTATAAGTGCTGCAAATGTTATTGCACCTGTTCTAAGTCAACTTGAAGTCGAACATTTACAACAGTTTAATCTCAGTTGGAAATTACTTAATCAACGTTTATTTCACACTATCATATATACAGATGTTTTTTTCCAAAATAGTGTTCCACTATTTATATCTCAGGTAATAAATAAATTAAAATACAGTTATCAGATCCATTAAAAAAAAATATATTTAGGATTATTATTATTATTTTAGTTCTAGGTGAACTAAAGTAAAACTGTTGTAGTTTCATAAGTTTTATTGAACAGTTTTTATGAAAAACTATGATGATATATCTTATTATTAATTTTGTTATCATTAATCATCAAAAAACTAAATAAAAATATTGAAATTTACAAATCAGAAAATATCAATTTAATTTTTACTTCATATTGCTCATTATAAATTATAAAATGAATATTATTACATTGTTTCATATAGCTATGTCATACGATTGCTTTTTAGCCTTTTTTGATGGTGGGAAGGAGGGGGAGTGATATTATAAAAAAAAACATCAAAAGGTGTTGATCATTGAAAAAAAATAATATATGAAAAAAAAAGAAAGCAAAAAATTAATTATAAATTGAGAAAAAAAATATATGTTTTGCTTTGAGTCATGAATTGAGAGATTACAATATATAAACATAAAAATGAACTTGCTCTGTATACATAAATTATGATGTTATATACTCAAAATTAATAATAAAGAAAAATTTCCTCTTGAATAAAATTAATAATAATCATAAAAATACAAAGAAAACTTTAGACATTAATTATTCTAGAAAAAAAATGTTTATGGTTTGATAATTGGTACCAACGAATGATATTAATAATAACAAAAAAAATTTTTTGTGAGTTTCCAAAAAATTAGAAGAGATGTTCTCTAGCAATGTTGTGGTGAAACATTTAGACTTTGGTAATGGTACTTGATTGATAATGGCGAAGTTCCATAGTAGAATTATTGAGCCCAAAAAATAAAATAAAATAACCAGGTTTATGTTGAAGGCGAATCTTTCCATGTATCTAGCAGCTGATTTAGATAGCGATCGACGCCGGGTATCAAAGTCTCGATGATGTTAGAAAAAAAAAAAAGCAATCAATTTCTTGCAAGGTTCCAGTAGCTCCAGCTACATTGGTTTCCTTCGGTAGACTAGACGAAGGGCATAGTGGGGGGGGGGGAGGCTCTATCTAATAGACTTTATTCAATCGAATATAAATACTGAGTGTATTGTTACAGACATGTATAACTAAAATAAATAAGTTCTCAATTCATTTTAATTGAATTTTTAAATTTCATTTAATAATACAAAACAAAATAAATACTTTTCCATGATATTTACTGTTATGAATCTATAAGAAAAATAGAATAAATTAATGTAACAGCCTAAACATTTTAGTTACCATATTTTAATGTTTTCCCACCATATCTTTAAAATAATATATAGCCTCTTGTTCTAGGTGTAATATAAATGTAATTGATTTTATAATACATCTATGTCAATTTAATTATAGCTTTGTTCTATTTATGTATAATAAAGTAAATCTAATATGAATACGACTAAAATGTTTTTTATCAATTTTAATCTTAGCGTTTCATGATTTCTTAGTGGTATCAATCATGGGTCTTCAAACTTTTTGGGCCACATTGAGATCTCCACTAAGTCCCGTAGGCCTCATTCAGAACTCCACTAAGCCGTGCGGGCTATCTCTTGTGATGAAAAAGAAATCTTGTTCTTTAAAAGACACTTTAGTAGTGTAATGAACTTTCTAAGAGAAGCAACTCATGCAATAAATATTGTAGTAACTTCCTGTTTGAGTAATTTACTAAATTTCATATTTTTTTAATAGTTTTAAAATTTTACCATATAATCAAAGAAACTTATGTGAGCTGGATTGAAGGTGCTTGCAGGCCTTATGTGGCCCGTGGGCTGTAGTTTGGAGACCCCTGGTATAGATAATTAAATGTGGTACACTGGTATATATATATATATATATATATATATAGTCTTTGCCTAGTGATTTTATGTTTCAGTAAATGAATAAACATCTTTATTTGGATAAAATTTTGAGATTTTATTTTCCTCATATATCATGTCATACAATGATATTAAAGGAGGTTTATAGAGAATTTTCAAAAAATAATTATCACACACTAATAGTATAAATAAGACTGAATTAAGTTTAAAGGAAAATAGTGACAAAATTGTACTTGATATATAGTTGATATTCCCAACTCTTAACTATTAAAATAAAACCATTAATGTAAGACTGAATGGGAATAGAGAGAAATAAAATAATAATGGAAGTTTAAAAAATAAATAAAACAATAACAAAAAAATCTGCTGATTATCTTTTGTTATTACTTAGCAATACTGGTCTTTTATTAAATCTAGTTCAGTATAATGTACTGTTAATTTAGTAGTTAGATTTAGTGAAGATCAATTTTCAAAAATTGTAAGTACAATGTCGTCACTAGTTTCCTTTAAACTTAATTTACTATTATTTGTAATTTTAGTTTGTAATATTTTTTGAAAAAAATCTGTAAACATGCTTTTTTCCCTGTAGAGCATAAATATGACAACAAAATCTCAAAACACCAGAAAAATATTGTTTATTTATAGAATGAAACTCGAGATCCACTGGAAAAGAATATATATTATTTAATCCTAAATATGATATAAATCTAAAGGGTGTCCCATCTATATATATATAATTTGTGCATGAATAATCTTCTATAATTTTTTTTAGCTTGGAAAAGCAAATGACACAGATGAAAATAGAGAACTTGTGAAAGAATTCCTTGCTTTTGATAATGAAATAGGTCAAATAACTGGAATATGGTCAGACATTGAAACAAACATTCAGAACTACTTGTGAGTTATATTTTATTTTAAACTTTTACATTTAATTGTTAATAATATTATGGAATATTTTTTTTGTTTTTGTATTCTAAAAATAAAATAATCAAATAAATCAGTTTTCTTGTTTTACAGTAGTAATAATGTACTTAGTAATTTTAAAACTATCATTTTACTTTTTGACTTTTTTTTTTCTTTAATATTGACGGTTGTGAACACATTTACTTATGAATTTTTGTATGCGTAAATATATTCTTCAACTATTTATAATTCACAGGAAGGCTTAAATGATTTGTATAAGTGACTAAATTGCTTTACT
This sequence comes from Nezara viridula, assembly GCA_928085145.1. Lineage (NCBI taxonomy): Eukaryota > Metazoa > Arthropoda > Insecta > Hemiptera > Pentatomidae > Nezara > Nezara viridula. Next base: position 151,992,425 of record OV725078.1, read on the forward strand.
GATTTGAATCTGAGATGCTAAACATTATCTTAAGACATTATTGGTGTAATAATGATTTTTTAACTATTTTTTCTGAAAGCTCACTTTATTTCTTAGACATTTTCAATTATAATTTGAAGCTTTATGCATTCAAGATTTTTTTCAATCTGACTGATTGACAAATTACTGATTTTTAGGCTTGAAATTAATGTCAAGTGGATGATAACAATAATTAAATCTCTGAAACTTTTTATTAGTCATCCATGACTCATGATTCATGATTTGTTGATACTTGTTAGATTTTCTGATATCTACTTTTACTTTGTTAGTCCATGGTGTTGTCTGTTCGGTATCTGATCCTGTTCCACTTCAATCTTGCTCTACATTTTTTCTCTAATAAGAAATGAATATGATATGGCAAGTTAATCTCTTAAGAATTATTAATTTTACATGTGTTACCATTTATAATTATTGTTATTGATATACTGTGAGAAAAAAAATTATGACCAATTTTTATTTGGAAGGAAGCTAGGCTGACTGCATGCGGAAGACTGTGTTTTCAACAATTCTGGGAAAATTGTTGAATTTTCTATTTTAGATACCGGGGTTCAACTTTTCTGATTCAGGCTCACTCTTTTTAATACCATTTTATGAGATTTTGTTTATAGAGATTTTAAAAAACTGTGTAGCCTCTGTAGTTTGATGGGTAGTCTACAAAGAGCACATTTTGAAAGCTCTTCCCTTGATTTCTGGTATTAGATGCATGTGGCCAGCACATTTGATGCATCTCACTTAATGATCGCAGTTGGCCTTTATGTGCCGCAAGTATTGACATGAGAATTGTACTATTACACTTGGTTTTCTTCACATTTGACGGTTGAATATTCAAATATTATACCTTACAATATTTCAATATTGTTTCGAGCTGGCTCTAAATTTACTAAAAACAATAGTAATAAATATTTTTCAGTAGGGTGTAATACCTAAGATTTGTCTTTCATTATGGCCTATTTCTTCCAGGTCTATTTTGATAGATATTATGGTAATGGTTGAAGAAAACATCTTAAGACCACTCATATGTGTCTTAATTAGTAACGGTGAAAATTATAGTTTTTTAAGTCAAATGATTCATTAGCGTTTTATAATTTTCTTTAGTGGTAATGTTAATCTTTATTTCATCAATTGTGGAAAAACATAAGAAGTATGATAATTAGTTATTGAAATTTTACTGCCACATTATAAGGACAGTCTTTGAATAACTATTGATTTCAATCTGCATGGATTGAAACCTGAACAAACAGAGATGTTGAGAATGAATATTGTCTATTAACAAAGACTTAGCTTGTCACCTCCATGTTAGCCTTACTGTGTTTTATCCCACTACCTATGTTAGCAGTTTAGGCATCAACTAGAGTCTGTAACAGTGCATAAATACTTTCTGTTAATAACTCATTTTGTTGTTTGGTGATGTGAGATTAGGATACCCTTGTTACATCATCTTATATATTATTGACAATAATAAAGTCTCTGTTTTTCATTTTGTCAGCTTTGAATCTGGAATTCCCATAAAATTGTGTTTAGTTGTAAAATTTCAAATATTAATTGTACCTATGACTATATCTTGCAGATTTTTTTTTTTTTTTTGATCAATTTTAACTCTTCTTGACTAATTATATATATATTTTTTTTTTATTTAGCTTATGCTAGTTTTTTTTTTTTTTTTTTTGAGAGTTTTATCACCACTATTTCAAATTTTCCTTTAATGTCTTGATCACCTCAGAAAGGCACAACATTTAATTACGGCTGATTCATTTTATTTTCTAATATGCTTTATTCAATATCTTGGATGATAAATAATCAGAGTTTCCACTCAAAATATGATTTAAATTTAAACATATTTCATTGAAAATTCTGATTATTTATCATGTGAGGTAGTATGGGTATTTCAGAAATTAAATTTATGTAGATGAATATGTTATAATAAAAATATAAGTAGACAACAAATAAAGAAAAATTGAAGTTGAATAAAAATAAAATAAAGTGTCTCAAACACATTCATATCTATTTACCTAGTTCTGCCATAAATACTGTTACAAAAGTTGAACTTTGTTTACATCCTTGGGTATTATTTAGATAATCCTTACCTCTATCAGGTTATTTTCTTTACATGTCAGGATAATAATCCCAATTAGTTTGTATTTTTCTTTCGCTCAGTTAACATGGAGTGGGGTGATAAAGAAAACCGAATAGCTGTGATCGCCTTACACAAAGTTGGAAAATGTAGGTCAGAGATTTTCAACACTTTGAAACCTTTGGGTATCAGCCGTATGTTCGTGTACCACACTATAAATAGATATAATGAGACCTATCTGTATGTGACAGACCTCGACCGTCCCCGCACTGTGAGAACGGCAAATGCAGTGAGAGCAGTGGCTGCTCGAATCAGAAGAAATCCCATTCGAAAACAACAAATCATGTCTCGGGAAATGGGAATCTCTGTCAGATCAATGTCTCGCATAGTAAAAAGTGACCTTAGGATGGGTGCATTTCGAAGAATGACAGGACAAAGGCTAACCACTTCCCTAAAAAAAAATTAGAGTGGATAGATGCAAAGTGCTCCTTGGCCGTTACACCAATGGTCTTCATCGAAAGATTTTGTTTAGCGATGAGAAATTTTACAATTGAAGAAAAATTTAATCGCCAAAATGATCGTGTGTACGCACACAGCTCTAAAGAAGCCCAGGAAGTCATTGGAAGAGTGGAAAGAGGTCATCACCCTTCCTCAGTGATGGTTTGGTGGGGAGTTTGCTTTGATGGCACCACAAAGCTCCATTTTTGTGAAAAGGAGTTAAAACAGCCGCTAAAAACTATCAGGACGATATTTTGGAACCTGTTGTCAAGCCTCTAAATGATACTCTGTTTGCTGGAAGTCATTGGGTTTTCCAGCAGGATTCCGCTCCAGCTCACAAGGCCAGGTCAACTCAGCAGTGGCTGCAAAAGAACATTCCAGAGTTCATCTCTGCCTCGGATTGGCCCTCAGGAAGCCCTGATCTCAACCCACTAGATTATCGGCTTTGGTCCGAACTGGAGAGGATGGCATGCCACAGAGCACACCCTAACTTGGAAAGCCTCAAACAATCTCTGGTCCGAGCAGTTGAGCGCTTTCCTCAAGAAGTGCTGCGTGCTGCTATTGATGACTGGCCACGGAGATTAAATGCTTGTGTCAAGGCAAAAGGGGACATTTTGAGTAATTTCTTTTTTGTTTTACTCTCTATAGATATACATTTTATTTTCTAATAAAGTTTTTGAAAAAAATAATTTTTCTGTTGAAACCTGTATATATTTCCTTGTAACAATATTTATGACAGGGCTAGGCTGCTGTTAATTCGTGATACCCACTTGAGACTACTACGTGAAATAATTTTTCATTTTTTTATAGTTCAATTGCTCTATTTAATTTTTCTATAAGTTGTTACGAAATTTCTAAAATATTTTTGTACCACTGTAGTTATAAGTTATGTAAAATATTTTTTACTTTCACATTCGTATATATGTAATATATAATAAGGCTAAGTATTGTAATCGTGAAAATTTTTTAATCTGAGTTTTCAACGGAAATACATGTTTTGGGGTACCCTGAGTCCAAATAACCAAGTCCCGCAAAATGGTCTTTGTGTCTGTGTCGTGTGTAGTATGTTAGCAGTCTAGCTCAAAAACGAAAAGTCGTACGAAACTGATATTACGTATTTAAGATAGGTATATGCCTTAGATGTGACAGCAACTTTTTCCTTAAAATCGGCTAACCGGAAGTGCCACTTTATATCAACGCTGAAACACATTTTTACAATTTTCTCAAAAACGGCTCTAACGATTTTGATTAAACTCGGTGTATCATTGTATAATTAAGTGGTCTTTAATATCATTTAGGTCTTATCCCCATTGATGTCACTTTACAGGGCTTAAATGCCAATGTTCATATACGTCTTCCTCTAAAGTACCTTTAATATGGTTTATTTTAAATAATTAACTATCTCTCATTATTAAGAGTTACGAAAAAATGCTAAATATAACTTTTGAAAGAATTTGATAATTGAATAAAGGAGAAAAAAATAAAAATGCTTATCCAGGTCGAAAATGAATCTCCGGAAATACTAGTCAGAAGGTATACGTATAATATATCGTTGGAAAGCGGAGAATTTTAGAAAAAAACAATATCTAATATAGAAAGTTGTAGAAGGTAACGGAGAGTGGCAAAAAAATTATAAATAATAATTTTTGAAAACTAATAATATTTAACGTAAATCACATGTTTTCAAGGAAATTAAATGAAATTTACTTACTAAATGTAAACTTTTAAAATATTTTTATGTTTGAAAAAAGTATTTAAAATCCACCTAATCAAGGCAATGACATTGTTTAAAAAACTATTTCATTGTACTTGTGTGAAAGAAGAAGTAAAATATAAAATCATTTCATGGATGTATAAAGCATATGTTTATAACCTTAAATACATTTACTGTAGTTTAATAATTCTAGATCTGATATTATATTTAAATAATTAGGTATCAACGTCCGTTTATTCCGAAATATTGTCATGTAACTTTTTAGAAAATTAAATTTGTGAATAATTTGATAAATCTTCCCTTTGTGATATTCCAACAGTATCCACTACTATTTCATTGTAGTTGCGTGAAAAATATTTCATAGATACGTTTATAACCTTAAATATATTTACAGTAGCTGATTAACTCTAATCTGATATTATATTTAAATATTTAGGTATCTATCATCCGTTTATTCCGAAAATTCATCATGCAACCTTTTAGAAGATTAGTTTGGCAACTTTTGACCTGTATATGATAGACAATGCAAATCTCTTAATTCTGTTTTAGTAAACTTTGCAATGGAAAATAGCAGTTTAATAACTAATAGTCGTACAATCCATAATCAATAGATCGTACAATCCATAATCAACCAATGATATAATAAATAAAACTTTTGTTATTTTAATGGTGTATATTATTTGGTAGCTGTAATCTTTTAGCTTTAGTTTTAGCTCATTTCAAAATGTAATTCAAAAATTTTATAGTAGCCCAACATGGCCAGAAAATAATTTCTATTCAAAGTTGAACGGTAAGTGAAGTTGTGTGTTACGTGCACCAAATTTTTATACATAGTCATGTATTTATTTTGTTCCAGATCCTTACACGGGTATTTTAATTCATAATGTTTTAGCAATTGTTACTGAAGGGAATTCCCTCCCCCCTTTCTTATATTTTGCTGAGATAACCCACGCCTCGCTTCTATATGTGAATACCGGACGAATCATCGTTTAATAAATTGTCAATCTAACATTCCTTGACATACTTCGAAACCTAAGTAGTCGCTGTATGGCATATAAACATCGACTTCCCGCAGCAATCCTGGCTCTATCTCAGCTCCTACGTCATTGTCTGCCGTCATAAGGGATCCCAGATACTTGAACTCTCTGCATGCTGGTAACTCGTGTTGGCCTATGCTTGGTGTCCGATCTTGATGAGGGCGATGTCTTGAACTCTTCATGTACATCGTATTTTGCTCATTTATTTGTCGACTTTGGGCTGCAGCAGCGGTCTGAAATTCCTTTAATGCACCTACCAGCGCTAGAAGCATCCTTGCCAAAATCTCTACGCCATCTGCGTACGCCAACGTGTTGTGTGAAGTGGTCAAAGATGGTACTTTCAGGGTTGGTTCTTATGGCCCTTGCCGCCTTCTACAAGGTCATGTTAAAAAGGGGAGTACCCTTGATGTCTCCTTGCATTATTCCCAAAATCACAGAGAACTCCTCAGACAGCAATCCTTGTAGTTTCATTCTGCATCTGGTATCTGCCATAGTCATTTTACTAAGCGAGTGAGCTTCTTTAGGTACGTCCAGGTAGAGGAGATTCCTCATCAAAACCTGCTATCCACTGAGCTCGTATACCTGCTGAAAATTATTGTAGAGGTGATGCAGATCGACATTGTATTGCAGTGACTTCTCTAGCTCCTGTCAGGCGGTAAAGATCTGATTAATAGTCGATCTACCCTTCCTGAAGCCACACTGATATTCGCCCACTTCCCTCTAAATGTATGATATCAGTCTCCTACCAATGGCAGAGGATAGTATTTTATAAGCTATGCCAAGCAGTGCTATGCCCCGATAGGTCCTGCACTCTAGCTTATACCTCTGAATTGAGGTTTGGATTTTGGTTTGTGATTTCAAATTTCGATTTATTATTAATAATGAATATTTGAAAATAACAGAAAAATTACAAACGCTCCTTGATTATATATTGCTGACTTAACAAGTACAGGTTGTTTTTTTTTTTTGTTTGGGTCTCTGGAAATATAAGCTCTTAACGCTTGAAATTTTACATGAATACTTTAATGGGATAAGAGGCATTGACTAAATTTTTATTGCGATCAAATTTCAGGTATCCTTCATTTCTCAATAAAATAGAAGTTTAAGAAGACAAAAATGAAAATTTTGTGAAATGAAAACAAATTATTTACCTCTTAAATAGGTTTTTATTAGCAAACGGAAACAGTAAATTACAGAGTAGCTTGAAGGTTAACTGTGTTATCAGGGAAAAAATGTGATCTAATTAGGAGAATAATTTCATTCAAACAAATTACAAACATCATCACAAATGTGAATCTTATTTAAGTGACAATTCATTGCCATTGTGACCCGTTCCTTGAAATTGTCTGCAAGAAATGAAACAACAGTATTTTATAGATTGATATTTCAAAGCTTATTTTGCATATAGATAGTTAATAAACTTTAGTGAGCTAAGTGTAATAGTGAAAAGTAAGTGTTGAAAATGCCCTTTTTTTAAATAATTGTATTAAAAATGAATGTAAGATAAAACATAACAAAATAAATAAGTTAACAAAAAAAAAATACCAAAAGGGTGATTTCTCGTTCACCAATAACCATTAAATTAAGATTATTTGGTATTTTAAGGGTTAATAAACTTTTAAAATCTGGGTTATTGCTGTCAGGATTGTCATTGTATTTAATTGTGTTTGTGCAGCTATTGTTTGCTGCATTCTGTTTCCTATATTTGTTAAGTAACTGAGTAAATTAAACTATCATATCCTGTTAAATATAGTTTTGCATGAAACTAATTATGAATTAGGTCTTACAGATGTCTTGATAATGGCTTCATAGCCGAAACTTAGCTGATGTAGAAAAAGGACAATAAACATGGTGAAATAAACAGCCTTTAGTTTTTATTATTTCCTTTGTTTGTTTAGTAACTGAGTAAATTATACAACATTAGAAGGAAGTTGAAATACATACAGTTACAAATGATACACTAGTGAATTATAAACTGATAGAAATATATTATACGTATTGATGAAGTATAATATACCTTATGAAGTATAATATACTTAAATTAATATTGAATCACAAACTATGCAAGATTTTTTTTTTTTATCTAAAGTTAACTTTTCGGGGATTGTTCACCATCATCGAAGCTCTTTACTTACATATCTCTCTTCTGGTTGATCTGTTGATAATGCTGTTACCATTATCTAAAATATATTAAATTATTTATGATGAAGGCCTAGTAGAGAAAGAGGAGATAGACTAAGGGCTACCGATCATTTTATTTTATGGAAGAGCTTAAAGCTAGTGACCATTTTAAATTCTAGATAAACCTCATCTAAACACACAACTTAGGTCAGTCAGTTGAAAGCCGTTACTTTCTATGCAAAAATTTAAATTAAAGAGGCGAAATTTGACATTTCATTTAACGGCAGAACATATGGCTGAAATTTTGATATGATGTCAAAAATATGTTCCTAAAAGAGAATTCACATTGACTGCCGATGTACTCGGTTGCATTTTGAAAACTGATGCGTCAAAGCTATCAAATTAGGCCTGTTGGATAAGGAAAACATTCAAATAGTCGGTTTCTCTTCGGTTTTTTATGTTTTATGAGATTCTGAATCTGAATTTGATGTTCCCGAATGAAATTTTCCATTGTGTTCCAAGATACATGCACAAAACAGAAAAATCTTCGACTTTCTTTTGTTTTTCGGACATGACTCAGAAACTAGGCATTTTTATTATATTATTATATTATTATAAATTTGAATGTTTTCCTCTTCCAACTACCATCCGACTGGCCTAATTTGATGGCTTTGAGTTTTCAAAACGTAACCAAGTACATCGTCGGTCAAGGTGAATTCTGTTTTAGGGACATTTTCTTGACATCAAATCAAAATTTCAGCCTTATGTTCTTCCTTTTATTTTAATGAACCATCAAATTTCTCCTGTTTAATTTAAATTTTCTCATAGAAAGCAATGGTTTTCAACCGATTGACCAAAGTTGTGTGTTCAGATGAGGTTTATCTAGAATTTAAAGTGGTTGCTAGCTTTAAGTCCTTCCGTAAAATGAAATGGTCGGTAGATCCTAGCATAAGAAGAATATTTAACAATTAGACATTTTTCTTTTTCATATTATTCTCTGTTTACATCATATCTCACACTTTTATTGCTAGATTGCTTCTTCTGAAAGTATAAAAGTGACTGTGACATTTTTCAAATTTTATCAAATCACTACATTGGTTGGTCCAAATTGTTCCGCTACAGTATCAATCTCCCATATACAATATTTTTTATTTATTATATTATTTTAACATATAATATTTTCACAACTGGCCTTATGTCTATAATAAAGATTTGTTTAAGGGAGAAACAAAGTTGACATTTGTTTTTCACACACCAAAAAATCCTTAGATGCGCATTTTTATAGCAATCAAAAAATTAAAATGTTTTACATGACATTTTTGCCTAGAAATAAATTTTGTAGACAACCATTATAGAATATGATACAGAAAATGGTACACACCTGACTTCCATAAATAAATTAGTGTGATTTATGATACATTGTAACTCATTTAATACCATAGTCAATATTTTATTATTATTCTACACAAACAATAAAATCGATTGATACATCATAATAACGTAAAAGTTCGGTCAAAGCGTAAAAATAAATAACATAAATTTTGTCTAAAATTATATAAATTATTTTTTTTGGCTCCTAGGGATCATTGGAATGAACACCGGGAAATGTACCCAATATTTGTTTATGTATCACCAACAATTATTATTTGAATCAGTGAACTACACTGTAGACTCCCCTTGTTAGATTTATCTTGATCAGGATTTATATTAAATGAAAATTTCTGTTTTTATTTAATTTTACTTTCACTTACCTATATATGTAATATATAATAAGGGAAAGTATTGTGATCGTGAAAATTTTCGAATCTGAGTTTTCAACGGAAATACACGTTTCGAGGTCTCCTGAGTCCAGATAACCAAGTCTCGCAAAATAGTCTGTGTGTATGCGAAGTCTAGCTCAAAAATGAAAAGTCGTACAAAACTGATATTACGTATTTAAGATAGGTATATGGTTTGGATGTCACAGCACCTCTTTCCTTAAAATCGGCTAACCGGAAGTGCCACTTTATCATATTTTTACAATTCTCTCAAAAACGGCTTTAACGATTTTGATTAAACTCGGTGTATCATTGTTTAATTAATTTGTCTTTAATGTCATTTAGCTGTTATCCCCATTGATGTCACTTTACAGGGATTAAATGCCCATTGTTTATATACGTCTTCCTCTAAAGTACCTTTAAGATGGTTTATTTAAAAAAATTAACTCTCTTTTATTGGCATTAACTATAAAAAATGGCTAAATATGAAGTTTGAAAGAATATGATATTTAAAATTGGAGGAAAAAGAAAAATACTTATTCAGGTTGAAAATAAATCTCCGGAAATAATAGTCAGAAGGTATACGTATAGTATATCAGAAAGCAGAAAATTTCAGACAAAATAATATCAAATAAATAAACTTGTAGAAGGTAACGGAAAGTGACGAAATAAATAATAATATCAGAAAACTAACATTATTTAACGTAAATCACATGTTAACGAGGAAATTAAATGAAATTTTCCAACTAAATGTAAACTTTTAAATTTTTTCCTGTGTTTAAAAAGTATTAAAATCCACCGAATCAAGCCAATGCCATTCTATAAAAGACTATTTCATTGTACTTGTATGAAAGAAGAAGTGAAATATAAAAATATTTCATGGATATGTTTATAATCTTAAATACATTTTCTTTAAGTTTAATAACTGCAGATATATTATATTAAAATAATTAGGTATCTATCAGCCAAAAAATCATGAAGTAACCTTTTAGAAAATTAAATTAGTTATTAATTTGATGAATTTTCCCTTTGTGAAATCCTAATATTATGCCCTTACAATTAGTTTGGCAACTTTTGACCTATCCATGGCAGGCAATGAAAATCTTGTGATTTCATTTTAGCAAACTTTACAATAAAAAATAACAGTTTAATAACTAATAGTCCTACTATCCATAATCATTAAATATTCGGATGTACTTTCAAATCTCTCTAGGCCGTATATAAGCCATTCAGTTGACAGAATGACTAACTCCAGTTTCAACATTCTTTATTATTAATTTTAGTGATGTTTCTTGTTGCAGAATTTATACCTTTATTCACAGTTCCATATTTCAAAACTGCAATCACCTACTCTGGAATCAACTTACTCACTGTCTATATATATATACAAATTTCAACTAGAATTATCACTTAAATGACATTACTAAAAAATGTTGAAATTGGAGTTAGTCATTCTGTCAACTGAAAGGCTCAGAGATTGAAGTTACGTGGTTTATAAAATCAGATGGAGTAACTAGATTTTTATTGCCTACCATTAATGTAATAAATTGGCTTTTTTATAATTTTAATGGTCTTAATGATTTATTATCTGTAAGCTTTAAGCTCTAGCTCTGTTTAAACCACTGCACACCAGATTTTTAAACATTATAGGACATTCCTTCTCATTCCTCATGTTTTTCAAAACTTTGTAGAACAATTTCTGATTTCCTTTGGCTTGTTCTTCCAGAAATCTCCGAATTCTTTCCAGTCTTTCTCTTTCTCCTTTAGAACCATTTCCTTTACTTTCTTCCTCTGCACCTTATACCTTTCATAGCTTTCCCAATTCTTCTCTCCCAGGTAGCTCTCCAAAGCTATTTCTTCCTTCTCACCTCTTCCCTCAAAATCTGCATCCACCATCTAGTCTTTTTCTCCCTGTCACTGCTGCACTTCACCTTCCCACAAACTCAACCTTTCCACCAGCTCCATCCCACCTAGACCTCCTATGTTCCATGTTGCATATTTTGTTGTTCCATGTCCTCGCCAAGTCATAGCCATGAAAAACAATCCGACTTTCTTCCTTGTATTTCTTTTAATCATTTTCATTCAGGGATGTGAGGGATTGGCTCACAGTTTCCTATTGCAGTAGAGGGACTGCCTCCTTCAGGCAGCTACTTCTACCTTGTGGATTCAGAGTTCTAAACAGGATATTTAACTCCTACTTTCTGAGACTGTCAGATGGTATGACCCATTCAGGTTGCCACATTGACAGATCGTTTAGCCAGTATAATACTGTTACCAGGGTGCACCATGTGGAGGCGACCTGTCTTCACCTCCTTAAAAAATAAATGAAATAATAATAATAAATTATAGAGAAGTGTCTTAAAACCTTGTATAAATTCAATTTTCTCCTCATTCTGATTTGTCACCAAGAAAAAACGTTAAAGAATTTGAAAAATTACATCATCAAGATTTTTTTGAAAAATGTTTTGTTAACTTTTTTCTTTTATTATTCCTTAACAATAATGTCGTCAAATTCCTCTTCTTGTTGTCTTAGTGCTTTACTCTGTTTTGTTTTATTTGTAAATATTGTTTTTATGAAATTAATCATTCTGTTAGTAACTTCTTGGTCTGCTGCTTATATATTTGTTTATCTTACTAGTCAATTAGGATTTCCTGATGTTAGTGTGTAGGGTAGATTTTATTTTCTCAGGGATTCTCTGTACACTATGGGGATGAGGTGACTTGAGAGTTAATAGAGCACTGGAGTTGCAATTTGAACCATCCTCATATTATTTGAGGGAGGCGCACTAGTTAAAGACTTGTCAAAAGTTTAAATATCCTTGTAATAGCAGCAGATATATATATTTTTTTCAATTTAAAATTTATCAGCTATTGTGGTGAACAAGCATGTCAATAATTATTATTTACCTGAAGCCAAAAAATAATTGGTACAAAAAATGAAGTTTGAAACCAAATATATTAAAAAATAATGTGACATCAAGCAGATAGCAGCTACTCATTTCTCATAGGGATTTCTGATATAATTTTGTTTTTGTTTTATAGGTTATAATTTTTTTGTGAAATTGACGTTGGTCTAAAAAATGTCTTTTTTAACTGATAGACTATTTTTTAAATTAAGGCACTAGTCTCAGTGCCTTAATCCATTAAGTAGCCAACAAGAAAACCCAAAAACATTAATTTTTTCTAGCATCTGGTGATTTATAAATTGTGGAAACTGAGGATTTGATAATCTCCTATTAGGATGGATGGAAATCCACAAACTTTGAAATTCTTAGTTTTTTTCAAACTTTTGGAAAGAATTGGCATGGAAGCACTGAGTAATTGTTCTGCAATATCTCATAATTTGATAATGGTAATAACATTCAAACAATTTCTTTGAATAAAATAATTAACTAGTGTTATTTTTATTTTAAGTTGTAATTAAAATTCACTTAAAATTAATTGGTATGGTAAACAACTTTATGGTGGTTGTTTATTTTTAGTGGGAATCCTTATTTAATATATAATGTTAATCTAATTCAGATTAAGGTTTTTAACTGACCATAATATTCTCTACTACCCATTTTGTTGATAAAAAGTGTTTTAACTAGAAAAAAAATTCTTTTTAAATTATTTACTTAATTTGATAAAATTCCTGCCTATTAACCAGTTTCAAACATTTTATTTTTGCTGAATATTGACTACGGATCAGAAAAAAATAAAATGTTTGAAAATGGCTTGTAGGCCGGTACATTACAAAAATCAAGTAAAAAAAATTAATAATTGGTAATTGGTTGACTGTCGTGGATAATGAAGAGAAGAATAGATGGGGTGGTCAGTCAAAAAGGAAGGCAAAAATAAATGATAATATTTATTTTTTACATATGCCGACGTTTCGACCTGAAGTTCAGGCCTTCATCAGGGCTAAGAAAATAACCAGATAACAAGGTATGAGAAACATAAGTAATGATGGTAAAAAAGATAATAAAAAATAAAAAAATTAGAAAAATAAAAAAGATAACTATTTTGATTTGATTGACTGGTTTGGATATTTTTTATTTTTTTCCAAACATATACTATGTGCTAAACATGGCTGATAGTGCTAACTTAGGATAAAATAAAACTTATTTTAAAAGTTTACTATTCAATTCTTAAGTGTTCCTATACAAAAAAAAAAAAATGGTTACAAATATAGTTATTTGTAACGTGTTTATCCTTTGCATTTCCTGTTTCCTTCGTCTAGCTAATATTGGATGTTTTATTTTTTATTGTGAATCTACTGCACAAAACAATTTCAAAGGGTTTTCCACAAATAATCTATAGCTTGATTATGCAGTTGATATTAGAATACAAAACAAAATATATCATCAGTCATGGAAATGTGATTATTTCAATGTTATAGATATTATAGGGATATTCATTAATATGCAAAATCTCAATATCTAATAGAAATAAAATTCAAGATGCAGTGAAGTGAATGAATTCGTTCTTTAAAATAATTCAAGATATGTGTAGGTAATAATCACAGGGTGGTGTCATCAGACTTATGGAATTTATAGGTCATATGATTCTACACAAATCCATTTTGACATTACTTGACATTTTTTCTGAAAATATATGGTGATACAGCAGTACTGCTTAATCATGTTTGCACTACATATCTGTTATAAATCATTATACAGGTGTTTGGTAATTGCACGGCACAATTTTAGGTATGTGTTCACTAGCACAAAATAAATAAAAAAGTAATAAATAATAACACATATCTCAAACTCATTTATTAAACAGATATCAAAGGTTAAAGATTTATTATTTATTATTACTATTTATTTATTATTATTACAACATTTAGAGTGTGTACCTCGCCATAAGTTAAAAGCATATTTGTTTGTTCTGCAAAAGTGAATAAATTTATGGTGTCTCTATGATAATCATAAATTGAACTGTGTCACAGTATTCACTCACACTAAAACACACAGAACTAGACAAACAGATGAGCAACTACTGTCATTTCTTATCATTCATTTGTTTATCAGGTTACTAAAACCTGTTATTTAGTATTAAACTTTGTATAATCAGTCTTAATGCAGTAAATAAATAATAAATCTTTAACCTTTGATATCTGTTTAATAAATGAATTTGAGGTATATGTTAATATGAACTTTTTTGTTTATTTTGTGTTAGTGAACACATTCCTAAAATAGTGCCATTCAATTACGAAACACCCTGTTTAAATTCTATATATGTTAGTGATTGGTGCATTTTGCCTAAAATTTGAACTTTTTTTTTTTTAAGACAATAGTGACTACAATGTTTTTGAAACTTTATGATTCAAAAGCATTTGTGATACAAAAGAACTTAGATTTTATTTATATCCATTGACTGGATGAAACTTACACTATGTTAACATTGTTCCTCTTTAATGATTTTTGAACTGTTTTAAAAGAGCAATTCATTATTATTGAAATGTTATTAATTTTCCAAATTAATTGATGACCAATAAAATATTTTATTTTTATTTTTTACGTTTATTTGTTTGTTTAAGAAAATCTCTAGTTGCCCATCGATTTTTTTTCACAGGATTTTATATTTATATTTTCATTGTACATCTCTTTTAAAAATTTAGCAGTTTAAATTAATTAAATTTATGTATCAAGTATGGTAAGTTCAGAACAGCAATGTTTCAGAGATTGATTCTATTCTTAATGTTCAACAGAAATATATTTACTCAATCTGCCTTATTTGTTGCATAGTTAGATAGATATTAAATGTTGATAATTGTTCTTGTTTTGTATATTCAGCTATATGTGGGTGATTCTCAGAAAAAGCTCAAGAATAGGCTTCCATAAAACACTTCCCAAAATTTCTGAAATAAAATTATGAGTGATCTAGAGGTACCAATAAATTATTTTTAGAATAGTTTTGAGCTAAGTCCAAATTTTGGGGCAGAAATTCAAAACTTTCAATTTTTTGAAGTAGCAGTCATGATGATTACTTTTTTGTTTATATGTTAGTAATAAAGAGCCTGAAAAATGTTTATTGGAAATTTATAGTGAAAGTGCTTAATTCAATGATTATATTTGCATATTTATTATTAAGAAAAGTAATGGTCCGGGGTGCCAGTCATAAATAGACTAAATAGAGGCAAAACTATTTTATTAAAAGCCAACGTTTCGACCCGACTTTGCAGGTCTTCTTCAGGGAGGTGTGTTCAGCAAGGAGTTTCACTTATAACTGCTTTATATTTATCAATTTACGTATTATATTTTCGAATGTATTGTTACAAGAGTTATAGTGAGTAAGTATATGCTTAAAAACCTGTTTATTTGATAGTTTAGTGAAAAGTAATTGTTTTTGTTTTTGTCATTGAGTTGAAAACAGAAATAGACATTTTAAAAAAAATAGTCATGTTTCTCCGAAATTTTAGGGTAAAATTTATGAAGAAAAAGAAACTTTATTTGGTAATGACTCAAAAAGTATACATTTTTTGTTGATATGACCATTTAATTATTTTAAAGAGTGAGGAATTCCCTACAAAACAAAAAAAAATCATCTAATTCGAACCATTTTTGGCAAAGATACAGGTTATTGTAATTCGTAAACATGATGGTTTAAGAAATGGGTCTCCAAATGTTTTGGCCCATGGGCAGCATTTAGACCTTGACTAAGTTTCGCGGGCCGCATCATTGTACTTACATGATGGTATGAAATATGCGAATAAGCGTAATACATACCTGAAACAAAAAAAAAATCATTACTTCATAGTTGTTTTTTTCAATACTTAATATTCAGAAATATAATTAATAAAAATATTTACTGATTTATATGTAAAAATACAGTCCAACTGGAACCACTAACCACTGCAAAATAGAGCATGTCCTTCTGAACAGTTTTCAAAATTTTAAATTTATTTAGGGTTTTTAAATCATCGATCTATCAAATTGAAGAACATTAAAACTATTTTAGACCAACAAAGAGTTTTTCTTAATTAAGATTCATTATAATTTGACATCGCTGTTACATTATTGCTGAAAATGATTTAGGTTAATTTCTTTTGGAATTTAATTTCATTGCTTTCAAATTCCACCAAAATGTCTAAGTATGTTTTTTCGCACAAATGCAGCCAAAAGAAAAGGAGAAAATAGATAAAGTGAATCATAAGAAGAAATAGCACAACAAAATAAAAAATGACATACAAAAAGAATGTCCGTTTTTCGTTTGGAACATCTAACCACAAAATTACACTCTGATTCTCCATAATTTTATTTTTTAACTATTACATATATCAGTCCAATATAATATACATATATATGTGAGTGTGTGTGTGTGTGTGTGTGTATTCACAAACTTTGCCCTCGCACTGTCCTATGGCATTTTAAGGAAAGCAATATATAAGCAATATGAAATCTAATGTAATTTTGTTGGATCATTTGCTACAACAAAATTAAACTAGGTTTCATATATCTTTCAGTTAAAACAAACAATGAGCAGGGACAAACTTTCAGGTATCCATATTACGTTGCTTACACCCCAGGAAGTAGAAACTAAAAGTGTAATTTTCGTTTAAGTACTTTTAATTTTTCTTTTGATCGATTGGAACATACTGTGTTCGAAAAAAAATGTTTCAGTATAAACTTGAAAATGTTTTGAGTGTTTGAATCTCTTCTTTTTCTATAGATGTTATTCATCTAATCCAGTTACCCAAATGCCCTCGGTCATATACTCACCATGGGTATGAAACAGGCAATCATAATTCAAATCGAACAGATTGAAACCGTTCATATAGCAAAATTTGTTGACAATAAAATATTACAGTAATTAAATACTTCCTTCGATATAACAGGAACGGATCCATCTCTAATTGATAAATTATAAATAATATAATTACCCAATTAAAGTAAAACAATATGATAAAAACAAAAATGGAAGAAGAGACTGGAAACCAGGTGACGGAATAAGATATTACTTATTATAAATTATTCAAAATAATTGGATATTTTTTCCCCAATTCATAATTTAATGCTCTTAAAATTAATTAAAATACCTGAAAATTATATAAGTAAAAATTTTAATTACTTTAATGCTAAAAACTAATTGAAAATCATAAACTTTTGGTAGTTATAAATAAGCTTAAAAGTTTAGAGATGTATAAACATTACGCAATCCTCACAAGCAGCAATGTCACCGAGACCTACCTCTGAACCCTGATTACAATTCCGAAGACAAAACTGAGAGGAACAATGTATTCCATTTTAAGGAACGGAAGGAAAAATCGGAACACCATTAGCGCTAATGTTCTACAGCAGAGAATGGAAGTTTCTGTAAGAGAAAGGTTTCGCAATCTAAATGGAAGAGGTCTTAATGAGCGGAAACCGTATTATCTAGGAAGCCGTGCAGACCTTTCCTCACGCAGCAATGGAAGGTAGCAGTTCCAGAGTGTTGCGAAAGGTCGCTAATGGTTTTGGGGATCAGTTCCCTATCTGTGCATCTTGACCAGCGAGGAAGCCGTAAGGAAGAGGGATGGACACACGATTGAATACATTTGGGGTCACTGTACGGCCATGGAATGCTTATTGAAAAATATTATATTCAATATTATTATTTTAACCATTTGGAAAAATATCACAATGATGAATAGCATGTATACACAGTATTTTTGAACAAGTTTAGAAACAGTTAAGGTTAGAAACAAGAATAAAACATAAATTAAAGGAGGAGGCACCTAGAATAAGGAACAATATTGCAATAAAAGACTTCAAGGAAAGTCTTGAGCTGACGAGGAAAAAAAAAAAAAAAAGGAGGTTTTATGGAATTGAGATTAATATCTAATTAATGTGAATGCTTGATCCTGGTCTTGTAAAACAAAAACAAAAACTACTGCTAGCCATGAAGTCAAATCCAAAGAGGTGATCTTCGGTTAAACAGGCCATGACGAGTGATGAACAAAATATCTTGTTTTATAAATATCACTTCAGCTGTGAAATGAGCTTTCTAAAAAAAAAAAAATCTGGTGCGCATCACAGGACTTTCACTTACCACCCTGTTCTTAGCAGAAATAATTATTTTCAGACCAAGGGGAAGTGAAAGTAAAAATTATAGACACTATATTTATTTACATTTAATTGTGGGTATTTTTATTTGTTTAAATGTCCTTATATATACAAATTTTAATTTTTATATCGCTGTAATCTATACAATTAAATATTAAATAATACCAATGATAGCATTTCTGAAAACCGCATATGTATATGTACATAATATTGTCAGAGTCCATATTATATTAAGCTCATGTTACGTATGGAAGCATGTCCTAATCTTTCGTATTCTTCTTAAGGGTGCCCTCATATTCCTTTGGTTTCTCCATAACAACTATCATCCGTTACGATGTCTTATTTCTCCTTTAGTTAATTGTCAAATTCTCTCATATTTTATATTAATCTATTTTTTTATATCAAAGATTAACGTGAAATGGTTAATTATTTCAAATAAAAAAAATTGAAGTTATTTTACAGGAAGCTAATATTGAAAATTAGCCATTTAAGCCCTGTTTGAAATCATCAATGAGGATAAAACCTACATTATATTAAAAACTGCTTAATAATACACTGCTATACAGAGTTTGATCAAAACTGTTAGAGTTATTTTTTGAGGAGATTGTAAAAATGTGTAACATCGATTATATAAAGTGCCACTACTGGTTAGCCGATTTTGACGAGAAAGTTGCTGTAACATCTCAGGTATATACAAACCTTAAATATGCAATTTCACTTTCATATGACTTTTCGGTTTTGAGCTAGACTGGTCACATACACACACACACACACACACACACACACACACACACACACACAGACCATTTTGTGGGACTAGGTTATTTGGACTCAGGAGACCTCGAAACATCTATTTCCATTGAAAACTCAAATTCGAAAATTTTCACGATCGCAATACTGTCCCTTAATATTTATTTTATATCTAAGTGAGTGAAAGTAAAAATTGACTCATCACCTTACAATTTACTTACAAGAGACATTTTTTTTTTTTTTTTTTTGCTTTTTCTGAGAATCAGCCTTATTTTCTTTAAAGCTTTATAAACTTAATTCTTACACTATTTAAAAAATATTATTGGCAAGAAAGGTATACTTCCTACTTTACTATTAAGGTATTGGCAATTTTGACAACGTATATATTTCCTATTTTTGGTATATTTTCTTGGATTTTCCCTAAACTTTGTACAAATTTCAATAGCGTTTCCAAAAAAACAATAAAAATTGTATAAGTACAATTTCCAAAAAAACAATAAAAATTGTATAAGTACAAACTTGTAATTAGTTTATTAATGGTTTTTAGTTTATATTTTATATATTTTTGACAGGTTTTCAAACCATATTATTTCATGACAATTTTTCTATTTTATTTATTTATTTATTAAACACGTTAGCTGCGGTTACTGTCCCCGGGGTCTGATATTCGTCTCAACTGCCGAACGACCGGGATTGTTTCATTGCCTATCTTACGAAGTCTCTAAAATGGTCATTTTTAAAAATATTTGAACGTCGGTGGTTAATTCTTGGATCATCTTTAACATGAAAAAAGAAAACCCACATCAATTACAAAGTTCCGATTGGTTCTTGCTGATGAATTAGCAACTCAGCGCTGACCACCGTCACCACGTCTGATGCGTCCTGTCCATTCTTTTATTAAGCCTTCAGGTGAGAGAAGAAAACAGTGAAAGCAGTGCAGAGAATGCTACATAGAACTGAGAAAGACCCAGGGAAGTAATGAGGCAAATGAGAAAACACGGAAAGTCACTACTAGTTTCTGTGAGGACTGTGATGGTATGCCTGGATCCAGTTTGCCGCACTTCAAACAGTATCTCTAGCAGTTCATAACTTAATGCTTCACTTTCATTTTTGCTTTTATTAAAATAAATTCCAAGGTAATAGTAAATACCCAAATACCTACATTTTTCTTGCATTGCCACAATATGGTACTTATAATGTAACTTGTCGTTAACCGGGGTCCGATATTGTGGGGAAAGACATTTAAGAGATATCGTCCTCAGCAGCTAACGTGTTCTTCTTCTTCTTTGTCTTCCTCTTATGCCATTAATTAGCGTCGAGGAGCCTCAACCAGTGCAGCCACTCTTCACGGTCCCTGCTTAGTCGCTTCATCTCATTAAGGGTTTTGCCTCTTTTACATCCAATCCTTTGAATGTAATCCTGGAACGTGAGTCTGGGGCGTCCGCGTGGTCTCCTTCCTGTGGGTCGAGCCTCTAGTATCCTTATAGGATTCAAATTCTCATTCATGCGGCAGACGTGTCCAAACCACTGGAGTTGCCGTCTTTCTAAAGTAGTTTTAAGTTCGGCAACTCCTAGCTGCTCTCTAATGCTTTCATTCCTAATGCGATCCCTTCTAGTTCTGCCAACAGATCTGCGAAGGAACCTCATTTCTGCTGCCGTTATGCGACTAGAGTGCCTGTCTAGCATTGTCCAGCTTTCTCCGCCGTAGGTGAGTGTAGGTAGGTAAACAGACTTATATACGTGCATTTTGGTCTTCTTGTCTACTTCGCGATGGCCGATAATGCTATTAGTAGTCTGGTAATATACCTGATTCGCCTTACATATTCTACTTGATATTTCGGCGTCCATCTTACCAGAACTACTAATTACGGTCCCCAAGTAGGTATATTCAGTCACCACCTCAAGTGTCTCGCCATTGCAGATCAGCTGAACATCTTCTCGCTCTTCCCTCGTCATAACCAGCACTTTACTCTTGGAGGTGTTAATTTGCATCCCTTTCCTGAGCAACTCTTCCTCCCACTCTACCAAAGCTTGTTGTAGTTTGGTCTTTGTGTCGGCTATTAGGACTATGTCATCCGCGTATAGAAGGCTTTGTATGAGGACAGTTCTCAGATTCCACTTCCCAATTGTTGTCCACGCAGTTCGGCGTTTACAGATTTTGTGGATTTCATCCATTACATTTATAAATAGAAGGGGACTTAAGCTATCTCCCTGTCTAACCCCTCTCGCAATTGGAAAAGGTTCCGATTCCATACCGTTCATTCTTACCACTGCCATGGCTCCTTGATAGGCTGACTGTATGGCCGCCAGCAAGTCTCCAGGTACACCCTTGGCTATTAGGGCATTCCAAATTTCTTTTCTTGGAACCACATCAAACGCTGACTTCAGATCAAGGAACGCAAGATACAGATTTTTATCTCTGTCCCAAGCTTTTTCAGCAATATTTCTGAGAACAAAGATGTGATCCTGCATCTGTCGGCCTGGACGAAAACCAGCCTGTTCCGCTTCTAACTGCCCTTCCACAATCCGTCGGAGTCTCCTTTCTAGTATAGAAGTATAAAGTTTATAGACCACTGATAGCAGACTAATGGGTCTATAATTTTTGCAATCTGTCGTGCATCCTTTTTTATAAATCGGGAGGATTATACAATATTCCCAGTCCATGGGAATTTTCTTTCTGTCATATACTTCTTGGAACAGCGATTGTAGTGCTTTAAGAAGTTCTTGACCACCGAATTTTAAATATTCTGGTGCGATTCCATCCCTTCCCGCTGCCGTACCTCTTTTTAGCTTATGGATTGCATTTTCTATTTCTTCTTCCTCTATAACCTCCAGGCTTTCTTGAATATTGGGCTCTTGTTCTTGATAATGGTCTGTTTCTGGATTTTCGGAGAATTGTTCCTGGAAATATTCCTTCCATCTGCCAAGGATCTTTTCCTTGTCTGTAAGTAGGATTCCATCGCTACCTTTTACATTTCTAATAGGCTTGCATTGTTTTCCTCTTAACATCTTAACTTTTCGCCAAAATGTTCTTATAGATTCGCGGTGATCCTCGCTCAGCCTTTTACCAAACTCCTCCCACGACTTCTTCTTCGCCTGGCGTATGGCTACCTTACATTCATTCCTGGCTATTCGATATAAGTGTAGCTTTCCTTCAGTTCTATCCATAAGGTATGCTTTCCAGGCAAGCTTCTTCCGAGAAACCAGTCGTTGGAGATCATTGGTCCACCAGTCTGTCCGCTTTCCCTTGCCAGACACTCTCTTCTTCCCACAAACTGTATTTGCTGTTTCCAGAATACATATTTTCAGTGCCTTCCATATCTCTTCCACATCTCCATCGAATGACGTTTCCCTTAATTTATTTTCCAGGCTTTCTGTAAAGAGGACCCTTTTCTCTGGGTCATCCAAGGCTCTTACGTTGAGGGTTTCAAATACTTTTGTTTTCCTTTTATACTCCGGGATGATCTTTGTATCAGCCACAAGTAAAAGGTGGTCACTGCTTATCTCCGCTCCTCTTACTACTTTTATGTTCCTATACAGCCTTAATATGAAATACTGCCTTATGTTCCTATCATATATGAAATAGTCAATTATACTATTTCGTTCCATGCATGAGAAAGTGATTTTGTGGATTCTCTTGTGTGGATAGAAGGAATTTCCTATGAGGAAGTCATTATGCACGCAAAAGTCTATTAGCCGTTGTCCATTAGTATTCCTCACATTCTCACCTCCATGCAGCCCCAAAACTCCATATCCAGATCTTTCATCATTTCCTGTTCTGGCATTGAAGTCCCCACTCAGGATTACTGACCTTCCTTTTCCTTTAGCTTTATCTACTATTTTTTGCAAATCCGAGTAGAATGCCTCCTTGTCTGCAACACTAGCATCTTCCGTTGGTGCATACACCTGGATTATGGAAATCTTACCTATGGTCATCTTAAAATCTGCTACAATCATTCTTGGAGATATCGGCTCCCAGTCCTCTAAATGATCATACATATTAGGCGACATTACTAGACCCACTCCCTCCAGCTAACGTGTTAATACCTTTAAAATATGTAATTTTGGAGTTATTTTTAACTCTACTCTTAATTCCTTTATTTATGCACCTATTTCATAAATAATGTTTACTATGAAAATTTATCCCTTCTTAATGACTAATCAAACATAATTTTAAGTTATTTCATACATAACTTGAAAGAACAAAGGTTATCAATATTGTGTGATTCACTGGCATTTTGGATTTGAAAAATCTCATTTTCCGTTGTTTTATAAACAGTGATATCTAAGGCGATACATAAATATTGAAGTATATTAAATCTTGTTATTTTAAGTCAATTTTTAAATTTCATTTTTTTTTTCTTTTTTAAAGAATTTCAGTTGTAATAAACACATCTGGAACTGAAATATATTGCAATTCATTTTCCTGTACCATTTGAAGTCTACTATCATTCCTTTGAGTTTCAAACAACATTATTTTTGTCACATCCTAATGTATACACTGCTTGTCAGATGTTTAGAACCTGCTAAATGTTTTAAATAAAATTTGATCCATTTCAGACTATATGAAGCTCAACTAAAATTGTTTTTTAAATAAAACTATAGTACAACAAGTTCCTAAAATAATACAATTTTAGACGAAAATAATTTTTCCATTAAAAAACAAAACAAAAAAATCCTCCCTTATTTTTCAAGACAGCTTTGACTACTTGTGTCATTTTTGAAATGAGTTCGTCCAGTTTTCCAAATTGCATATTATTTCAAAAACTATTCAGAAGTTTCCATAAGTTTTTATTAGATTAGAGCGTGGTCCTGAACTTTCAGGCTATCAATCAATATTTCAAGGAGCTCAATTTGAATTGCCATTCATTGCCAAGTCATGTTTTTTAAAAATCTTCATTTTTTTTTTAATTTTAAACATCCTTGATAAAGTTAAGATTAATATTTAGAGTTTATATTCAACTGCATAATAAAACCAGAACTGATTAAATGAAAAATTTGTTTATACAGCAATTTTTTTAATAATAATTCCTGTAGTTTGTACAAGAACCGAGTCTCATACTTTGTAGTTAAAATTATGCTCTATATTTGATAGTGGATTAGTAGTTGACCATTGTGGATATATTGAAGAGGAGTCGTTTAGGGGTGTGCAGTCACAGCTAACTAAGTAAAAATAAATAAATTATATTTATTTTTATTTTCATCGACATTTCATCCCAAAGTTGATGCCTTCATCTGGGCTAAGAAAAGACAAGATAACAATAGATATGAGAAACTAGTAACAGTAAAAAATAATAGAAAGGTAATAGTGAAAGGTATAGTCTAATAACATGTAGGTAGAATAAACTTAACATTAATAAATATGTGGAAAGGCAGAAATATGAATTATAAAATAATGGTAACAAAGTTCGGAATAAAAAGTAACGGAAGCAAAGTTAAAATATTTAACATAACAGTAACAAAGTTAGGAACTTATGAAATAAATAATAACGATTTAATGTATAATAATGCTATACACAAATTTTGTCTATCTTATGGTGGTGTACTTAGAATTTAAGTATCTGTAATAGTTTTTTAACAATTTTTTCTTATTCAATAAAAAATGTGACCACCTTAAGAAAAACACTAAATTAGTCTTGACTCCTTTTCCTTTCAGAATTGACGCATACATCAAATGAACTTTATTGGAAATTTGATCTAACCTCCCAGAGTTAGTTCATTAAGAAATGAGACACTCTGTATATCCTAACTTTATTATCATTATTTTATATTTCCTTTATTTATATTTCATATTTCTGCCTTTCCACATATTTATTAATGGTAAGTTTATTCTACCTACGTGTTATTAGACCATAACTTTCACCTACATATTATTATTTTTTACTGTTACTAGTTTCTCATATGTATTGGTATCTTGTCTTTTCTTAGCGCCGATGAAGGCCGAAATGTCGTTACTTTGTTATTTGTGACTGAACACCTGTACTAACTCCTCTTCAGTTTGCACTATTTTTCTGATTGTGTGCAACCAATTACACAGCGGGAATTAGATTGTAACTCTGAAATTTTCATTTATGTGCTCCAAATCCTTTTATCCAGTCCTCCTCTGTTAAATCATTATAAGCATGTGCCTACTAATACATTTTCTTATTATTAGCTTGTAGAAGTGGTTTTGATGTATTCCATAAAGTTGGCATGCAGGTGAATATATTTATACACACACCTGGCTGCTTGAACTCCTTCCTTTATGATTCACTTCTGCCTCAGCCTTTTTGTGCTTATGCCCAGATATCACTAAACAGCCATATTTAAACAATTATTCTTTTTATTTTCTTGCTCATGCACCTACATGATTTATTGAAATAGCTAAATCTTCATTAATCAGTGGTACATCATTATTTTTAGGTACCAAAAACTTCAGTGTTCAGTGTCACTTTTATTTTCCTTAGTTTATTATTTGAAGATTACAAAATAAAACATTGAGTCTTTCTTTTCCCCTTTTTCCCTCCCTCTCCCTTTCCCTCTCCCTCTCCCTTACCCTCATTCTTTCCCTCTCACTTTCACTCTCTCATTGAAATTTACTCTTTCTGATCAGCTTTCATATTTTTTTTTTCAGTCTTGATGTTTTAATTGGTTAAATATTGACTGATTATTTATTTATTGTCATTTGAGAAAATCATCATTTTGTCTTGGATTCTACAAATAATTATTTAATAATAATTTTTGACTTTTTGACTTTGACTAATAATTTTTTTTTATGAAACTAAACTTTTTCTTTTAGGAATGTGCTTTTTTTACTAATGATATTGAATCTTTTTAAGAATTAAGAATTCAAGATTTACTAGAAATTTTAGAGGTTTAATATAAGAAAAGTCTTAATTATAACATTGTTTTCTTAAGTTTTGAAATCAGACCACAATTCCTACTCTTGAAATATTGCTTCTCTGAACTCATTATGTGCCTTACACACACATTACTGTGTGTCTACTTTTACATATGATTTATGTGTGTATATATAAAAGTGAGTGTGTATGTGTGTAAATAATAACACAAATCTTCTTTAAAAAACGACCTACGTTGTTATTAGACTCAACATTCATGCTTCCTTTTTTTTTTTTTTTCCTTTGTTTTATTTTTAGGGAACATAAAGCAACACTCAATGAGAAGAGGAAATTTCTCATTCATGATTGGGAAGAATTTAAGGCTGCTAAAAGACATGAAAACATGGGGCTTTTTGAAAGACCTATGTATGTATTTATTTACTCTATATATTTCTGAAAAGAGTTTAGTTTTATGTATTTTCATGGTTTGTTTTTATAACATTGATTTCAAAATTTATGATTTTTTTTTTTTATTAAATTGAGGTACTGATATGATAACATATTCAGTTTTGATTAAATCTCAGAAGTTGTTAAGTTCTTGCTTGCTTGAAAGATCAAGATTTTAGCTATGTTTACAATAAATTCCTTATCTTTTGACCTTGCTTGCTATGTAGGAGATAGTTTGTGCATGTAATCATGCAATATTTGGTAGCAGGTTCTGGTGTCCAATAATAATCTGAGTTGTTCTTCTTTTCAACATTTTTAAATCTTTGTTGAAGAGAAGTATAATAAACAGTTAAAATAATGTACCACAAATATAACCTATAGTTTTTTAATGTAGAACCGAGTGAGAAGTTAGAGCAGTTTGAAAATTAGCATACTTTGTAAAACAAAAATAGCATTCTTCATTTATTTTTCATAGATTACTCATAATCTGTTAATTTCTCTAATAACTAAAGATCGACCGATAATGATATTAGTATAGTTTTTTTATTGTATCAACCAATATCAAAAGGTTATATACCGATATATTTATTTTTCTTATAGAAAAAAAATACGTCTTTATTACCAATAAAGTGTTGATAATTTTTATGCTTCCAATAGGTTCAATTAATTCTGAGAGAAGTAATTCTCAATCAATTCGCTGCTGTTACTGTAAAATAAACACATTGTTATATCGTCTTTTGATATTGGCCAATACTGTAATAATAATTCCCAGTAAAACTATAATAAAATACCAATATTTTAAGGCTGATATTGATCCCTGGGTGATTGATTGGCACATTTATTCTCCAAAGAAAGATGGATAGGTCTATATATCGTTCTTTGAAATTATTGTGTTGGCTGAAATTTTTCTATTCTGCGATCCTTCGAACATTGGTCGAGACATTCCTTTAGCAATAAAGAGAATATTCCAAGTGAAACTTTACCAACCTCGGTGAAATAAGGCCGAAAGGCATGTATATCAGTCTTCGGAATATTGATATTGGCTACAATTCCTATATAGATCGACCCCTAGAGAATTGTTTGACACATTTATTTGCAATAAAGAGATTATTCCAAGTGAAACTGCAGGAAAGTAAAGAAAAGTCAATATATCGGTTAAAATTTGTATATAGGTTGATCTCTAAGTGATTGATTGACAAGTTTATTTAGCACTTAAGAAAAGTTTCTAAGCAACACTATACAGACCATGATGGAAAGAAACAAAAGGCGAAATGTATTTAATACATCTCTTTTATTGGCTAAAATTTGTATATTTGTCGATTCTTTGATGGTTGATTAATACATTTATTCAGCTATTAGGAGAGTATTCCAGGTGAAACTACAAACCTTGGCAGATATAAAAAAACCAAACCCTATATCTATCTTTGAAATATTGGTATTAGCTAATATTTCTGTATCAGCTGATCCCTATTAACAACATGTCTCTTTCAAATTGAAAGAGCATTCAATTTCCTTTCAAACTTATTTAGAGTTGTTATTACATGATAAAGTTCATCCTTAATTTCTATTTTGATTTGCCCAATTTGCCTACAGTTAAGGCAATGCTATTATGCACAATCAAATTATAGTTTTTAAAAAATATATTATGAAGAACATAAAAATTTATAGACCAAAATATGCCTCATCATAGTGTTCTGACGGCCTATCAACTTCTAACATTATAAACTCTCCTAAATAAGATATAATGAACTTTGTATCATGTGATTCTCCAATAAATGATTCGATTATGAGTTACAAACGAAAGTGATTTATAAAGAACGTTATTGGACCATCAAATATTGTAAGTTGCGTTGTTAACAATATCCAATATGTGGCAAACCTAATTAAAAAATGGTTGTTTAAAATTTTTGAAGAATTGATAAATTAATCTTTAGATAAAAGCATTTATTCACACATAATTTTAATATTGATAAATTGAATTAATATTTGTGCTTATTACATATGCATATGTATATTTATATTATTTTGAGGATATGCATGTATTATGTAGCTTATTATAATGTATAGTATGAGAAAAAACAAAACACTTAATAATGCATGTAGTAGAATAATAAACAAAAACGAAAATATCAACAAATGTGAGTGGAGTCATTCACCTACCGTAATGTGTACATTTTATATTTTTTTAACTGCCTGTCATTCATTGATATTAGGATCTTTTGTACTAAAATCATACCCTACATTCGAGGGACTGTTTAGGTAGTCTTCAGCAACTTTAGGAATATTTCCTAATTCTTCAATCTCCTTGTCTTCATCATCAGTGTTAGTATTTCTTAAGTCAGGGAAGTTCGTGCAATTTGTACCATGTTTAATACTTACTCTTTTAATCTACATAGGTAGTTTTTTCACACTCATAAAACAATGTGGCATTCCAAACTTAACTGTAGGTTTTTCTACAGATATTTTACAGCCTGAGCATTTCTCTGTTTAAATTTGAAGAACTGATTTTCTGAAGGCTGTCATAAAATGTTTGTATCCATTAGATACTGCAGGTGAAATTATTTTCTTAAAAAGAGAAACTAGCTCATTAACTTTAGCTTTAGCCTGGTGTATTGGACCATTAATGGGTATATTTTTCAATTGTTTGAACTAATTTAAAACTGCAGTCTCCAAATTGTTCTGTCGAGAAGCTCAGAATTTTTATACTATATTGCACTTTTGTTGCTCAATTATCTTCCTAAAAATCCTTATATAGTGGAATATGGCATTCCCTTTACATTTGTGAGACTACTCCTTTAATCTCCTTAAAGGAGATCCTTTGAAAAATTATTCAAATTTTTCTACTACAGAAAATGAATGATGAGGCATTGTTTTCGATAGAGGAGAATTGAATTCTGAGTCAAGTGAATGTTTTTAAAGACTATATTGTTCAAAGTGGAAACCTTTTTTTTTAATTACAGGCAGGAATATTTACACTTACTTTTTGTTCACTATAACAAATAGCTAACAGTTCAAAAGATATTGGAGTATGTCCCTTTTAACAAATTTATAAATCATAAGTAATGTCCTTATAAACAATGCATTTTGTCTAAGACTTTTCACAGGACACACACATTTATTGTTTTGATGGCATAAAAAGGACATTTGTTAAGTTTAAAACTTCCATTTTATTATGTAGAATTAAATTTGAATGTTGTTTCTGTATCATTATGACTATTATAAATGATTTCATAATGAGTTATTATTGTATTCATAGTTTCTACTATACTTAAGGTGTAAGGTCTTTTTTTTGAAAAATTCTGCATTAATTAGCGCACTTGACCGAATTTAAAAATGAGAGTGGTCATTAGAAAGTTAATTAGATTATCTATAATGATTATCCTATACATTCCCCTGTAGAATTGATTGTTAGTTTACTATAGTAGTGCCAAGTTTACAAAATAGAAAAAGATTAAGCATTATTTGACTACCAGTTTTGGATATATCCCTTGGTAAAATTTTCATGTTTCAATAGCCATTTAACACAGAATTTAATGCTATAAGTATAATATACCAATTACTTTTTCAACAAATTAGATAGTTACAGAGTTATTTTTGGTAAACCAAGAATATTCATGAAATGTCTAGGAATTTTAAGAATACTGCTTCAAGGGCGCTAAAGAAATCACTACAATCTCAGTTTCTTCTTATTAGAGGCAGGATAAATAAATTGAAAACAAATCCACCTTTAACTGACTCCCTTTTAACCAAAATCCTAATTTTACTGGCATAAAATTGCTTTTAAGACAAATAATATTATTTCAGCCTTCCTTGATTTGAGCCTTCTCACTTTTTTTTTTTTTTTTGCGCTCATTTTCATTGTCTTTCTAAATTTTGGTCTGTCAAAGACATATAAAGCTGTTCTTGCAATCATTTTTTGGTAATCCTTTCCTTGGTGTAGGAATAATCATATTTAATCATTATCATTCCTGGAAAATTAATCTTATTTTTGTTTTCTTTTTCCTTTAAGTTTGTATGTTGAGCTTGAGATCCATTTAACTTTTTATTATTTAGGGATAGTTTGTCACATGGTAAAAAGCATGTTAATTTTTACCTATTTTTTATCTTCTGTTACCACGATTTAATCAGCCCTCCGTTGACCATAATAATTTATTTTCAAGTGTCAGATTGAATTATATTAAATACCATTACTTGAAAAAAGGTTTTGTATTCTAGCTAATAGACAAAGATGATTCCTCAACAAGACATCTCTTCAGGCAATTTGGCTTTTATGGTCTCTTTAAAATGAATTCTACTACAATTTGTTGGATATTCTGCTTTAAATCATTTGAAAATGTTTCTGATTTCCTGCTGCCAGTTCTAGTTCTGAGTCACCGACTCTATGCAAAGAATTGGTGCAGCCTCTATCCAATTGGTCCAGTACTATATTATATTGTTATTTGACATCAGAACGTTTGATAGATAAATTCTAGGGAAAACACTACATAATAGTGTAAATAAAATTTTATACTCAATTCTTCGTGCCTGTAATAATGTATTCTGCTTACGCTTCTTATCTGGATAAGCATATAATTTCAATTAAATTGTAAAGGAATCAATTTTTTTAGTATTAGTTAAAATGTCAGTTGTAGTCATTGTCTTTATAAAAAGTGAAGATATAGATAATCAATATGTATTAATCATAATGTGATCTGGTATTGTGAAGATGAGACAGTACAGTAGTCCAGTTGAACCTCATGCAAAATAAATATAATAATCTACTACCATGGTATATCACAAAGAAAATGCAGAACCCACTGTTGAATTCATTTATCCCTAGTGAACTAATGAAATGGTCTTCCATCAAAACAGTGAATTTTATGATAGAGATAAAAATTGTGTTGAGGGATAAAAATAATGGTGACTTTGTTTGTTTAAGTTTTCCTGAGACTGTTGGTATCAGTCATAAATTTCTGTTTTGACTTTGAGAACCACCTTTTTTATATCTTTGCGATTTAATATTATATTTGTTTTGTTAATGTAATCTTCTTTGGCAATGGCATCAATTTTATTGGTTTTATCTGTTTTTGTGGTTATTGTATTAGATCGAGTTTTTAAAAAATTCTTTTGTAGTTTTGTTGATTTTTTGAGTTTTAGTGTGTTTTCTAATTTGATTGCTATTATATATATATATATATATATATATATATATAAGATGTCCCGTAAGTAGAGGGAAATTTTTATAGGAGTGATAACAGATCTGAAGTGCTACAAAAAAGTTCATATAAATAATGGGCCAATTTGCAGCAGAAAAGTAGGAAATCCAAGTTTTGTGTTTTTTTTTAAGTGTCGTGTGTTTTGTTGAATCAAAAGTAATAACTAAAGAAATATTTTATTTAAGTAATTAATAATTGCTTCATTGTAAACAAGACAAAATTTACTTTAAATGAACACAGAGTTTATCATTGTTAAAAACCATTTACAGAGGACTTTCGAGCGGCTAAACTAAGCTAAGTTCTGTGTTTAAAAAAATCATAAATTATTCGAGATTTTGTTTTTTTCATCATCCAACTATACTACAGTTAACCCACCCCTGTTAGGAGGGAGAGGGAGAGGCAGTGAGACAAACACAGAGAAATTAGTTAAATAATAGTTTATTCTATCTAGTTGAAAAATAAACTTAAACCTATTTTTAAAATTAGGTGATACCGAGGGTTATTCCTTTTATTGCAACATCACTTTACCTTTTCATTGACTAGTTGCTGGCTTGTCAGAGATTATATAAGAATTAGTGGTATAATCAGTATGTAGGATTATTCCTTTATTCCTAAATTAATTAATTATTTTTTTTCAATTTAAAACCAAATTAAGTGATATATAAAAAATTAACCAGCCCATTAATATCGATCAAATCTATAATTGTGACTCAAAATTGCTATATAAACATAAATTTTGCCTTAAATCTTTATCAACATCTTTGCTCACCTAATGAAATATTTACATCAATTTTTTAGCTTTACAATAGTGCGGATTGGTTGAATAATGAATACTCAAATAAATATTGTCGTGCTCACTCTCCTGGGACGGTAATCGACTTGTTTCTTGTTGTTCCTTATAATTCAAGGTTGCACAGGCATCCTCTTGTGCTATAGGTGGTTGATGTTAAGTTGTAGTGATCATTCAATTATGAATGATTGCAGAGCATGTGACCAATCGTGCTCTGAGGTCAGATTGAAATTTTTTTTTATTTTTATCTGATCGGTTTAGTACTATGGGGTGTCGCCGGGGCCCTGGCGGCGCTGTGGGCGGACGGCAAAGCTAGTTAGTATAGTAGGTAGTATGCTTACTTTCCGTGAGTGCCCATTGACACTTGCACCCTTTTTGTCTGTCGGAGGGTGAAGTGAGGTTAAGGGTCGGTTAAGGCCTTAGGGTTAGGTACGGCCCTCTCCAATACCCGCACTCCATATGACGGCAAATTCACTCTGAATACTTTCTGTATTCAAGTAGAAATGCATTAATACATTTGATCATTTTTGTTAATATCTTTGTATCAGGTACTCAGTTTTACCTATTTATGATTCTTACATCTCTTTGTTTCACTGGAAGTTCATTATAAAAGAATAAGTAGTATATTGTACCCTGAAGCTGTGGCCACATTTTTTATAAAGAAATAAGGTCCTGTTCTAAACCATTTAGCAATTAGTTTATTTTTCTATATCTATCTCAGTCAAGTATGCAGAAATTTAAAAAATGGAATTATTGTTAATGTTTACAAAAACATAATTATTCTTCAACTGTTTATTACTCATTATTTATTTTTAGTGGTACTCATGGAAGACCAGCAGTGCAGATAGAAGAACTGCAAGCTATAAATCTTGAAGGCCTTGACCCGGACATACTTGCAGAATCTTGTGAGTGCCATGTTTGTCTGGATGCTTCGTCTCACACTCCTGTATGTATTTCCTTGTATTTATAGGCTCATTTTTATAGGCTTTTGTAGTTGTTGTTAATTTACAATAGAGTTAGTGCTAAAGATTATTAAAATCAATTTTCGTCATGTGTACTTCCGTATACTTGATTATCTCAGGCCATTTAGGTGTTCGATAATTGTTTTTATTTTATTTTAAAACGATAGAGTTAAAATCAGTCAATCACTGTCATTTCTTTGAGATAATCAATTATCTGCTTACAATAAAGTTGAGAATTCTTAAACTACAATCAATGGTACAGGAACTTGAAATCATGAGAAGAAAAATTGCTGTCTGCCTGTAAAATATTGTACAAGAAGACAATATCTTTTTTTCTTATAAATTCTTACTAGTATTTTAAAAAGGATTGAGAAAAGGGTTAACTGAAGACCAAAGTTGTAATTATTGTAAAATAGGATTAAAGTTTAAGATACCTACCACTATTTGAACATAGGGATTAAGAAAAAATTCTATCATGGAAATACAGAACAGCTGGTATATTGAGCTATTTTAACACTTTGAGTAACCATCACTAGATTCATAGTAAATGGGGTATGTGTATAAAGCACTTTGCTCTAGTGTATAGAATGCACTTAATCTTATTTATTTAGAGCAAACATAAATGAGATCAAGTGCACTCTATTTTCCTGACCAAAAAAGTACTTATACTAATCTAGCTATATTAAAAATGATTTGTAGAAAACTCATGTGGCTCATAACCATATTATTTCTAAATCATAAAATTTTACTTAAAACCTTCCTTAAAAAACATTAATTTGTTCATCCATCTGGATCAAAATAGAGTGGTGCCTTGCACAGGCGAATCTACAGGGGCTGAAGCCCCTCTCCCCCCCCCCCCAAAAAAAATAATGATAAAATATAACCATGTTTTATGGGGAAAAAAATTATTTCTTAAAGTATTATTGTTCGTGTAATTACATTTAAAAGGACTTTAGGAATCACTTAAACACCATTCCATATAGGTAGTCAGTTTCTTAATTTTTTTCCTAAGTAATTATCGTTATTTTTATGAAACCTTTCGGGCTAAAGCCTCCCCCAAAATTAAATCCTGGATCCACTAGTGGTGCCTTGATATTATCCTTGATAATGGATAAAAGAGTGATTAAATAATTTAAGTTTCAATGGAAAAATTCCTGTTTTTTTTTTTCTTTTGAGAAAAAGCAGAAGATAATTTTTTTTTTCTTCAAACACTGGGATGGCTTAGGACCAACTTCTTGATATATAACCGATGGTATGATTATGATGATGATAACAAATTAAACTAGTTTCTGTAGAAACAACATGCCTAAGAAATAAAATAAAAAATATATATACATGGGGACTAATATCTAAAAAAAAAAATGGGATGGCTTTATTCAGCACCAAGAAATGTATGTATCAAGTTTCATATGAATATATTAGTCATTCTAATAAGCTGATAACATCTTTATGAAGTAAAATGATTTAATAAAATGAAAAAAAGAATTTTTTTTTTGTGACACAATGTCTCCGTAAGGTGGAGAGCGAGGATCTATTGTTTTCAATATCTCTGTGCAAAATGGATAATGAAATGACTGTGAACGTGAAATCCTGTATACATTTTTTAGAATAAAGTAAATCAGCTCTCTCTCTCTCTCACTCTCTCTCTCTCTCTCTCTCTCTCTCTCTCTCTCTCTCTCTCTCTCTCTCTCTCTCTCTCTCTCTCTCTCTCTTTTCTCCTTCTTTCCCCCCGCTGTACCTTAGGGCAATCCTATACCAGCGGTACATCCAATTTTTTAAGTGAAAATTATTCCGCGGATTTAAGGGCTCGGTCACCAGGACTGGTAACCAAGCGGGCACGTCTGCTCTCACTTTGATCCAAAGTGAGGCAAGATTTAGTCTTTTAATTTGATTGGGGCATTAATTATTACAAGTATGCCTACACTAATGGGCTGCCTGCAACTGGAGGGCTGTTCCCGTACAAGGACATACATAAGTACACCTGGGTAAGTCCTAAAGGAGCAAAAAGCCAGATACACCATGTGCTGATAGACAAGAGGCATCAAAGCTCAATATAAGACATAAGGAGTTATCGTGGTGCAGACTGTGATTCGAACCATTCTCTGATTAGGATCAAACTCTGTCAGAGGCTCCAAATTGGGAAAGAAACAAGTATGAAGTCTGTAATTTGAAAAAAAAAAACCCATAGTACAGACTGAATTTTAAATTGAGCTGAAAAATAAATTCAAACTCTTGAACGCGGATGGCCTCACGGTTGACCAACATTGGGAGACACTAGAGTCAGGGCTAAAACAAACAGGTAAGGAAGTAGTAACGATTCAGGAAAAGAGAAAAGCCAAGAAATGGTTCATAGATGCATGCGAAAAGGCAGTGGAGGAAAGAGGAAAAATCCTCTGCTTAGCACAAACGGATCAAGCTATGCTGGACAAATACACAGCCACCAGAAAAACGACAAACAAAATAAATAAGAACAGCAAAAAGAGAATTCCTCAATGAAATCTCACATACTATTGAGGAAAACTAGCAGGCTAGAAATATATACGAATTCTTCGTAGATATCAGAAAAGAAATGGTACGATACAAAGCGAGAAATACGCAAATGCGAGCGAAAGATGGCAAATTGACGGCATCAAAAGAAAAAATCCTAAGTTTCTGGAAGGAACACTCCTCAATCAAGGGCACCCCACAAACGAAGAAGACATTTACTACACTAAGGACATCGACCCACTTGAGGTTGAAAAACCAGATATTCTGGATGAGGAAATATCTATCACTAGGCTTAAAAGAAGAAAGGCTCCCGGGAAGGACAACCTACCATCAGAATTGTTCAAGGATGGGGGAGAACACCTCAGAGCAAAGCTATTAGAGCTAATCCAGAAAATATGGGAGGAGGAACAGATACCAGAAGCCTGGAACTGATCTGTCCTATCCTTAAAAAGGTCCATGTACGAATGTGTTAATTACAGAGGCATAGCACTCCTTCGGGTTGCCTATAAGATAATGACTAATATTCTGCTAAGTCAGATATATCCAAATTTGTCCCTCACCTTCTCACAGTCAAGCAAAGGGAGTGTCGACTTCAGGCATGTTTTGAGCTTCAAAAAATCAGCTCAAAGAGGACCCTGAATTTTTTTCCAAGGTGATACTAGTGATGAATCGTAGTGC
This sequence comes from Nezara viridula, assembly GCA_928085145.1. Taxonomy (NCBI): domain Eukaryota; kingdom Metazoa; phylum Arthropoda; class Insecta; order Hemiptera; family Pentatomidae; genus Nezara; species Nezara viridula. The sequence continues at coordinate 152,028,818 of OV725078.1, forward strand.
TATGGATACCACCCCGAAACAAAGCAGCAATCAAGCCAGTGGGGGACAGCTAGCTCTCCTTGTCCTGAAAAAGCTCGCCAAGTGAAGTTAAACATCAAGACAATGCTTAATTATTTCTTCAATTGCAGAGGTGATGTGCATGCGGAGTTCGTTACCGCAGGTCAAATTGTCAACCAGAAGTTCTACTTGAAGGTTTTGAAAAGATTGAGGGAGAGAATCTGGAAGAAAAGGGCAGGTCTTTGGAGCTCAGGCGACTGGTTCTTCCATCATGACAACACGCCGGCCCATACCGCCTTCTCCATAAAGCAGTTTTTGACCAAAACGGCATCATACCAATTGTCCACCCACCCTACTCACCAGATCTAGACCCTGTGATTTCTTTTTGTTCCCCAGACTCAAAAGAGACACGAGAAGAAATACACGGTGGGCCAGACCCCCTTACCGTGCACTCCCCCCCCCACATCCCTATAAATTGCATATCGTTGTGTTCCTTGTAACTATTTATTAAAAAAAAGCCAATGTTCCCACAAAAAAAAGTGAACGCACTGCCCCAAAATGGCGTCCAAAGATGGCGGATTGGCGACTTTGAGTTTAGTTAGGTTGGATTCGAGCCAGCACCAATGTGAAGCAGCAAATCCTACTGTGAACTAGGTAAAATCTTTTGTCACATATTTGGAACAACTAATGTTGGGAAGGAAGAAGAACAGAATGATCTATGATCTGTATGGGAATATTGATATGAGGAGGCACACCAATTCTGGAAGACTACATTGGGCTGGGAACAATGCCAGATAATACCACAGGGAATTAGGAGAAAAGTTGCTGAACGGAATGCTCTAACAGACAAGCGGAAGAGACAGACAGACCTTAGATGGGAGGATGATGTTATCCAGGATGCTCGAGACCTCCTGAATACCTACAACTGGCGAATGACTGCAGAGGATAGATTCACCTAGCAAAGGCTTATTGAGTAGGCCAAGGTTTGCAGTACTACGGAGTAAACAATAAATAAATCATACACAAATACAGGCCCCGGTCTGGCTCAGTTCGGGGCACTCGGCAAAAGTCTGAAGTGGGGCCCCCTTATCAGGACAATAATATATAAGTGGTTTCTAGGGATTAAACCCATTCAAATTTTTTTTTTAAATTCACTTATCAGGATGTTCCTAAGGCCCTCCAGCGATTTTTGTTTAACCTCCCCAACAGTGGCAAAATGCTTTTAGTCTGTGTGCCAGACCCCCTTACCGTGCACCCCCCCCCCCCCACATCCCTATAAATTGCATATCGTTGTGTTCCTTGTAACTATTTATTAAAAAAAAGCCAATGTTCCCACAAAAAAAAGTGAACGCACTGCCCCAAAATGGCGTCCAAAGATGGCGGATTGACGACTTTGACTTTAGTTAGTTTTTTGGTCACTGCGAATCAGCATTTGGCTTAATTTCCTCATAGTTGGTCTTTTATTAAAGCTGAATAGTCATAGAATAATAAACCATGAAGAAATATTAAAAAATAATTGGCTTAGGCTATGAAAAACACTACTAAAGTCAATTTTTTTAACAAAAAAATTTTCAAGTTAAAAATCAAGCGTCATTTGTAATTAAACGGCCTACAATAACGCAAAACGTGCTGAAATAAACCATCTGGAGAATATATTTTTCTTTCCAAAACGCTGATTATTTTTTAAAAACTTTTGAACAGTTCCGTAGAAAATGCACTTATGCGGCAGAAAAGCGGTACTGGCGTGGGTGCCTACAGGCCTCTACCACACCATTCAGTACACATAAATGGCTTAGTTAAAGTGATATAATAACATTTTTGGTACATTATATTGGTTTTATTAACGAACAAATATTAATGCAATAATTTAATTGTAAAAAAAAAAATTAAAATTTTTTTAAAAAATGTATTATTTTTTTAAAATTTAACCTTCTTTATTCTACACGTAGGTCGTTTAAGAAGACCTTGATTGTAAAAATGATATAATTATAATAATAAAACTTAATTAAAAAACTTTGCTAAATATCTTGATTTTTTTTTTATTTAACGTTTGCAATTTAACATTGTGTTTTGTATATTTACTGATTCTTAAAGGTAATTAAAATTTATATATACTTCCCAGGAAATGAGTCGTATTAATACCTGTTTTATAAACTAAAATAATATATACCTAATCTGAACTATATATAATGAATAGCTGCTGGGTTGTATAGTAAAACTCATATATCACTAATTAAAAAATTAATTTTTATTTCCTTTATTTTGTGCGGAAGTTGGACTATATCATAAATAAATAGGAAATTTTATTATTGAATGAATTATTCTCTCTGCACAAAGAAAGATAGAAACGGTGACGCTATAAGTTCTTCTATAAGCCAGAACTGATTGTTTGGATTTGGTCTTGAAATGAGGAAAAATGCGAAATTGAACCCGAAAACTGGAAAAATACATTAAGCGAACGAGAAAGGAAGTGCCGAAACCTCGGAAAAGATAAAAAGTACCAGTATCCATTATATGGCTAAACGAATGTATAGTAGACAGATGAAGAGAATATTTCAAAATGCTGCTAAAAGGGGGTCAATTGCAGTTTGGATGATATTAAGTGGACGATGTAGGTTTATTGAGTATAATTTCTTTGGTACACTAAACCGGAAGGGATCTTGATGGGTATTACATTAAGAATCGTAGAAGCTGGAATAAGAAATATTGTCGATTGCCAGAGCGATATGGATTGAGAAACTCAAGTTGCACATTGGAAGAGAAGTTGAAAATTGAGACTGGCTTCACTTTATGGCAGGTTATAGAGAAGTCTATATACAACGAAAAATATCTCTCTATCTCCTTAGTGCCTTACACTTTGGATTGTGCTAATATCTAATTGTCTTTCAGAAAAGCAGGTTTTTCTTTTTAGATTCCTTAAAAAATCGTTTGCAAATGCACTAAGCAGAAGGAGAGCTATGAGCTATAACTTTCTCGATATACATCTATATATCCTGCTTCAAAGTGAAGAAAGTCCCGATATGCACCTTCAGCAATCGAAAATAAAGTGGTTTTTACCATAATAAACCTACATCGTCCACTTAATATCATCCAAACTGCAATTGACCCCCTTTTAGCAGCATTTTGAAATATTCTCTTCATCTGTCTACTATACATTCGTTTAGCCATATAATGGATACTGGTACTTTTTATCTTTTCCGAGGTTTCGGCACTTCCTTTCTCGTTCGCTTAATGTATTTTTCCAGTTTTCGGGTTCAATTTCGCATTTTTTCTCATTTCAAGACCAAATCCAAACAATCAGTTCTGGCTTATAGAAGAACTTATAGCGTCACCGTTTCTATCTTTCTTTGTGCAGAGAGAATAATTCATTCAATAATAAAATTTCCTATTTATTTATGATATAGTCCAACTTCCGCACAAAATAAAGGAAATAAAAATTAATTTTTTAATTAGTGATATATGAGTTTTACTATACAACCCAGCAGCTATTCATTATATATAGTTCAGATTAGGTATATATTATTTTAGTTTATAAAACAGGTATTAATACGACTCATTTCCTGGGAAGTATATATAAATTTTAATTACCTTTAAGAATCAGTAAATATACAAAACACAATGTTAAATTGCAAACGTTAAATAAAAAAAAAATCAAGATATTTAGCAAAGTTTTTTAATTAAGTTTTATTATTATAATTATATCATTTTTACAATCAAGGTCTTCTTAAACGACCTACGTGTAGAATAAAGAAGGTTAAATAAAAAAAAATAATAAATTTTTTTAAAAAAATTTTAATTTTTTTTTTTTACAATTAAATTATTGCATTAATATTTGTTCGTTAATAAAACCAATATAATGTACCAAAAATGTTATTATATCACTTTAACTAAGCCATTTATGTGTACTGAATGGTGTGGTAGAGGCCTGTAGGCACCCACGCCAGTACCGCTTTTCTGCCGCATAAGTGCATTTTCTACGGAACTGTTCAAAAGTTTTTAAAAAATAATCAGCGTTTTGGAAAGAAAAATATATTCTCCAGATGGTTTATTTCAGCACGTTTTGCGTTATTGTAGGCCGTTTAATTACAAATGACGCTTGATTTTTAACTTGAAAATTTTTTTGTTAAAAAAATTGACTTTAGTAGTGTTTTTCATAGCCTAAGCCAATTATTTTTTAATATTTCTTCATGGTTTATTATTCTATGACTATTCAGCTTTAATAAAAGACCAACTATGAGGAAATTAAGCCAAATGCTGATTCGCAGTGACCAAAAAACTAACTAAAGTCAAAGTCGTCAATCCGCCATCTTTGGACGCCATTTTGGGGCAGTGCGTTCACTTTTTTTTGTGGGAACATTGGCTTTTTTTTAATAAATAGTTACAAGGAACACAACGATATGCAATTTATAGGGATGTGGGGGGGGGGTGCACGGTAAGGGGGTCTGGCCCACAGACTAAAAGCATTTTGCCACTGTTGGGGAGGTTAAACAAAAATCGCTGGAGGGCCTTAGGAACATCCTGATAAGTGAATTTAAAAAAAAAATTTGAATGGGTTTAATCCCTAGAAACCACTTATATATTATTGTCCTGATAAGGGGGCCCCACTTCAGACTTTTGCCGAGTGCCCCGAACTGAGCCAGACCGGGGCCTGTATTTGTGTATGATTTATTTATTGTTTACTCCGTAGTACTGCAAACCTTGGCCTACTCAATAAGCCTTTGCTAGGTGAATCTATCCTCTGCGGTCATTCGCCAGTTGTAGGTATTCAGGAGGTCTCGAGCATCCTGGATAACATCATCCTCCCATCTAAGGTCTGTCTGTCTCTTCCGCTTGTCTGTTAGAGCATTCCGTTCAGCAACTTTTCTCCTAATTCCCTGTGGTATTATCTGGCATTGTTCCCAGCCCAATGTAGTCTTCCAGAATTGGTGTGCCTCCTCATATCAATATTCCCATACAGATCATAGATCATTCTGTTCTTCTTCCTTCCCAACATTAGTTGTTCCAAATATGTGACAAAAGATTTTACCTAGTTCACAGTAGGATTTGCTGCTTCACATTGGTGCTGGCTCGAATCCAACCTAGATGGGTTGAAATTCATTTTGTGGCAGACCCGCAGGATGAATCTCGATTTTCCTTCTCTTAGAATAGGTTTATTATCTATAGAATATCTTTGAAATGCTAGATTATTGGATAACCTAGGATATCTTTGAAATGCTAGATTATTGGATAACCTAGGATATCTTTGAAACGCTAGATTATTGGATAACCTAGGATATCTTTGAAATCCTAGGTTATTGGATTTTTAATTATCTATATCTTTAATTAGAATGGAGGAAGATCTAAAATCTGTTGTTTTTTTTTATTCATGTTTTTACAGATTTTTCACAATGATGCAGCTGATCTTAAAATAAAGAAAACAAAGAACTATTTGAGCTAGAAAGCTGTAACAGGTTTCATCTTATTCAGTTGTTTATGGTCTTTCTTTTGATATACTACATGACCATATTCTAACAATATAATATTTTTTTGAGAAAACTTTTAAAGAGAAAATTAAAAGGAGGTTTTTTAAAATGTTCATGTAGTATATCATAATAAAGACCATAAAAAACTAAAAATATGGCACCTATTACAGCTTTCTAGCATAATTAGTTATTGAGAAATAGCCCAAAAACTATTTTAAAACACACCTTTTTTCATTGTTTTTTTTTTATCATTTTAAAAATTTATAACTCAAACACTGTAGATCCAAAAAATCTAAAATTTTGTACTTTTCTTTACATTAATGCATACAACAAATAACCAAAAAAAATATCAAATTCCAAGACTTTGTGGGTTAGGCCTCTGGTTGATTTTGTAAGGAATGACCGACCCCTCCAATATTTAGTTTTCTCTCTTTCATTCTTTCCTTTAAAGTGAAAATTAATGAAGCAATATACTGTGGCGAATATACTTCATATAGAATATACCTTATTAACCTAGTTTTCTCCCTAGACTCATTTATTATTTATACTATTCCAATATACCCATTATACTTGGTCCACAGATATCTGGCTTGACTTATTTATCATCAATTCCTCCGAAACCTATTATTCTCTTTGAAAACTTCTGTTTCCTTCCTTTCATCGCATGTTATTGAAATCTCATTCAATGTATCTACTCCTTTAGTTATTCCCGAACAAATTTCCTGAAGATCTCTCGATTCCTTAACCATAGAAAACATTAGTCCTTTTCTTAATTTCCTATCTCTTGTCTTAGAACCATTTTATTCTTTTTCCTCCATTTTTAACATGGCCAAATGTCTTTCAAACTTCCTTAATTTTCATAATCATAATTAACCTGTATTTTCAGATGCCCTCCTGTTCCCTGAATCAACTCAGAAATAAGAGAGTTAATGAGAAGGAATTGGCTGCTAGATGTTTCAGATGCACATTATTGCCTGAGCATTATTTTACCTTTAATCTCTTCAAAACTTTTTAAAAACATCCCTATGATAGCCAAAGCATAATACTTTGATAACATTTTATCCTAAGCACCCAACCCTAAATCTAAATGGACAATCCATTGGAGGAACCTCTCTGTTGTCAGTTCCAAAACTTGTACACAATATCCAGCTGATCTGGATCTGAGCTAAATTCCTTTTTCACTGAAAAGAGTATCCAAGAAAAATATTCAGGCTCCGAATATACTTTCAATTATTTTAGTATTTATGCAACATTAATATAATAGAGTAATAATTATAAAATAATAGCAAGTATTACAATGATTATGGTTGTTGTCAATCTCCACAATATCTTATGTTATGATTTTTGTGTAGTTTTTCTTCAGAATGTTTTATTTCAAGTTCAAAACTATTAAAGAACTTTCATAATCAAGGTACTCTCATTACTTTTTAAAAATAAAAACAACCTTTTTAACTTGTTCAATAAATATAGTTATAAATTTTCCGGTTTTAAAAACTTTATTAATTAGTTTTAATCATTAAGTTATTGTTTTAGGTTGAATTAATTGAACAAGTAATTCCTATTAATTCACACCGAGGGGGATTCCATTTATATCCTCATATTCATGGAACAAGAGGAGGTATGAATTTGTCATAGAAATTGCATGCCTTAGTTTTTTAAGTAAAGAGGATATGCTTCTTAATTATATTAACAATCATTCAGGTTTTCTTTGATTACCTGTAGACTTCAGGATTCAGCATGAGTTCATTGCATTAAAATATCATTTTTTAAATGTTTAGATTTAAAAAAAAAAATATATGTGAAATACAATTTGGAAGTTTATCTTGAAAGATTTTTAGTTAGTAATTTGATTTGTTTAAATTACATTGAATTGTTAACAACAAAAAAAATGTGTTAACATTTCATAATTATTTATATTGTTTATCAATATTTTGTTTTATTTGAATTAATAATTTGTGGACTATTGTGTTAAAATTCGCATATTATGGTTGTTTTTTCTTGTTAAATGTTTATTGCATAATTATTATTCTAAATTAATTTTAATTCTATGCTCACACCATTTAAAAGAAGTATATTTTAATTCTATTATAATAAACATTCTATATGACTAAATCAAGTTATTGTTTTTAACTCATGTATTTTTTTTTCTTTTCCCTTCCTTGCCTTTTCGGCTATATGGGGTTTTCTCCTGGCCTGGGAAGAGGGGAGGATTAATGCCAGAGTTAAAAGTCCCCCAGACACCGGGATTTGATCTGGTAATCTTCAGTTTATCAGGTTGCTGGACTAAGCATATTTTCCACATGTTGCCCGCTCAGCCACCCCACTCCCAACTCAGCTATTTTTAGACTGTAAGTTTAGACTTGAATTCTACGTTGGTCCACTTATTCTTTAGCCAATGTAGTAAATTAATTACAGCACTATTCCTCACACTACGGATTAACAGATTCTTCTCAGAACTTTCCGTATAAAGAAATTGAATTTTGTTTTTATAGTGTTTTAGTCATGTATAAGTGAATGTTTTATATGATTGTTTAATTAAAATCACATTATTTATGCCAAAAATCATAATTTAGAGTTGATCATTCCGGAACGCCATTCGCTTGTTGGGAAATCCTTAGTAGGCAAACCCAAATTACATATACCCTGTATTACCTCTTTATATAGTTGTCATTATAATTTTGCTAATAATGAATTCCTTATAAATAAATAATATTTATTTTTTAATTGTTGTTAGGAGTGGAAACTAGGAAAAACAAATTCTTAAATAATATTTGTTACAGTAATTCAACTTATGAAACTATAATTGTAATATTTTTTATAAAATATACACATTTTTGTTATATATTTATTTATACAATGTTTTTATTATGATTTACAACCCAAAAAAATAAGAGATATATTTTTATAGATGCATAAATAGTGGTTGTCCCATGTTCTTTGGCACAGAAACTAGTTTGGTGAAAAATCCAAAGGTGCTAATTTTTCCTAATTGAACACCTAACAATTGACTAATATGTTTTCAGGGGCTCTTTTATGAAAATACTTTTGGATTAAAGATTGTACAATTATACTTAGAATATTTGTACCTTTTATGATATTTTCGATATCAGGGTCCTGTTTTATGTTGTTGGGTGTGCTTTTTCTGAAAATACTGTCTGATTTAAGATTGTGCATCGAGCTTTTGATACTTTTCGGATTTTTCGGATATATGGGTCCACTAATATGTTTTTGGGGGTCGTACTTATGAAAATACTGTCGGATATAAGATTGCACTGTCATACATCGAATATATGTAACTTAAAGGATTTTTTTCAATTTAAAGATGTACTATTATGTTGCCAGGGTTGGTTTTTATGAAAATACTGTTGGATTTAAGATTGTGCATAGAATATTTGTCAATTTAAAGTATATTAGTAGACCCATATATTGAAGAAATCCGAAAAGTATTCTCATATAAAGTGCCTCCCACTACATAATAGTGGACCCTTATATCGAAGAAATCCTTAAGTTACAAATATTTGATGCGAAATTGTGTAATTCTTAAAAAAAATTTCAAATAAATATAAATTATTTTACAAAAAAAATGTTTAAAAAATATAAGATACTTATATTCTCCCATAAATTTGGATACATCAATATTTTTTGGGAGAGTAAAATGTAACTTATATTTTTAACAGATTTTTGTAAAATAGTTAACATTTATTTGAAAAGTTATTTTATGTGTTGTATACTTTAATTAGTTATAATTGGTTTCTAAATTGAACCTAAAATATATTGGTATATTTTTTTAGATTGCTAGAGGAGGACACAGATTCCCCAAAACACACAATAAATAACTATCAAAAGTTAATTTTGATTTTTATTAAACTGACCTTGAGGCATACACTTAAGTGTGAATAGAAATTAAAATATTAAGGTCAACATTTAAAGCTATGGAAAAACATAATATTAAACAAAAAAAGAAATATTTAAAGTGGTAATAGTCGATATCAGGTCCAATTTTCTGCAGAAATGCAGGAAATTTATGTTTTGTCTTTTTTTGTAAGTAAATTATGATTGTTTCTTGAATAAGAAGTGATAATTAAAAAAATGTTCAATTTAAGCTATTGACAATTGTATCATAGTAAACTATGCTAAGTTCTGTTTTTCATGAAATCTCGAATTATTTGCAAACATTTTTTTATCACCTTCCAACTATACGAAAGTTACTACACTTTAAGAAAAACTTCTTTGTTTCCTAAGCATTAAGTCTATGCTAATTAAGCTTAGATTTGTTACAGAATTAGTTGAGATTCACCTCTAGTTGTGTAAAAAAATACTAGTGTTTTTCGCTGAAATAACGATAAATTATTACAAAGCTTTAATTTTTTTAATTTATAAAATAATATTGCTTTTTTTCATAAATTTATTTTCTAAAGTGCTGATGAACAAGTATTTCTTTCACAGATCTCTATTATGAGAAGTGATCCTAAGTTAAAGCTTTAAAATAATTTATTAATTTATTTCTGTGAAAAACTACTATTAAGAGGTTAATCTGAAGCAACTGTTAATTACTTAAATTTCCTCCTTTTCTGTTTAAAATTGGACCATGGCTTACATAAACATTTTTATAGCTCTTGAGGTCTGCTATTTTCTCCTAAAATTTTTTCTGTTACTAAGGGGACCCTGTATATGATGATGATGTATTTTATATGTTGATAGATTATAATGCTTTTGATAATGGTTATTTTAATCTGAAACATTAATCTATAAAAAATGAAAAGAATTAGTAGTAGAAGTGAAATTATCATTATTTATTTTCCTATAACACCTAATATAATTCATTGAATATAACAGCCAGACTTCACCAAGATAAAACTTGGACAAACTTTGTTGCTGTAGGCTTACAATTAAATTTTATTCTAGGACCCTTCTGTTGCTATGAGTTATCTCTATTCCGAGTATTAGCCATCCAAAATTAAATCCTGGATCAGCTACTGATTTCACAAATAAAATAAATGGAGAGTAATTTAAATAATTTTTTTTTTATTATTTTTTTTGTTTTACATTATCCCGATTCTTGGGCTCTTTCTGTGCCATCTTGTCATGTCTCAACCTTCAATATATCACCATCTGTATATTCATGGTGTTATTCAAAATATTTTAACATGATCTCAAAATTACAACAGAAGGGTTTAGATTCTATTAACGTTTTGGGGGAAATTTTCATTGTCTACTCCCCAGTTCAGTTGCAAGGAATATTTAGTGCTCAGTGGGGTCACGTGATGGTCTGACTACCTGTAGGTCGGACTAGTGGAAGTCGGTTTAGTAAGGTTCTACTGTAGGTCTCTTTTTAAATTTATTTAAAGATTTTTTTACCAAATATATTAGGAGTCTTATATTACAACTTATTTTATATTGTTATTTATCAATTTTATGATGAATCAGTAGTATTTATTTACTCTGTTGGAACTTTTATAATGTACAATCTTTAGTACAATTTTAGAAACTAGTGTTTTGGATATTTAATAATAATAATAAAAGGATGAGTTAAACTTACATTCTGAGGATTTCCGGCCAATAACATGTTTAAATGGTCTTTATAAGATTCTGACCTACATCTTGGCAACAAAGATTTATGAACACTTGTAATCTCAGAGCATGATACCCACCAAACAGTTAGGATGCAAGAAAAGGGCTAGGGGCAGCAAAGAACTTTTAGTTATATATTCATTTATTGCCATTCATTTATTGGATTAATTATAAAAAAGCTTTTGATTCTGTACCACACAGTTGGCTGCTCAAAGTATTGGAAATATACAAGGTTCAATCTAAAATAAGCAAACTTCTTTCAAATTTAATGGCGGACTGGGCTACTACGCTGAATATAGGAGCAATCCGCGCTAACAATCAAATTAAAATTCTTAGAGGCATCTATCAAGGAGATTGCCTTAGCCCTCTGTGGTTTTGTATGACACTGTTCCCATTAAGCCAGGTACTCAAAAGCAACAAGGAGGGCTATAAACTTAACATCACAGATGACGATACCACAATCAGTCATAGTTGATATATGGATGATCTCAAACTGTATGCGAAAAATGAACAGCAATTACAGAGCATGGTTGAAACAGTATCATCCTTTACCAGTGATATAGGTATGTCGTTCGAACTTGATAAATGCGCGGTCTTCAAAGTAAGTTAAAAGTCTTCAAATATTTTGATTTAAAGATTTTGGGAATCCCTGAAAAGGGTCAAATACCCTCCATAAAATTATTCCACAAATCTAAAACCAAAATTTTAAATTTATGGCATCTTAGTTAAATCTTGGGGGAGAGGGCTACATTTTTATCATTTAATCCTTTAACAAGGGTGGACTAACATATGAGTCAAGACGAAATCGGGTCCAGGCTGATGGTGGACTCATATATGAGGCGAGAACCTGTTGGGCTCAGTGATGAATTCTACATTTTGTACTATGGTACTTGTGAACAATGCGGTTGGGATGGACTGCTATCTACCAATGTTTATAACCTGAACACTGATGATTCTGATAAACCCTATCTTCGTATTCATATCTATAGAAATTGAAATAGACAAAAACAAATGTCATATTTATGGAAATTGAAATAGACAAAAACAAATGTAATAATAATAAACACTTTTATTTTACAACATATATATATATATATATATATATATATATATATATATATATATATATATATATATATAGTTTCGTATATATATATATATATATGGGACTGGGGTAGGTGTACGGCAAAGGCTCTTGCATTAGGTAATCAAAGTTAAGCAACGCCGAGCATGGTTAGCACTTGGATGGGTGACCGTCCACCAGGGAAGCTATGCTGCCCGAGATTCCCCCCCTCTGGGTATGTGAGGCCTGTCAACCTACAGGAGACAACTCACACCGACCGGGTGTAGGACTGATGACCCTATCATCATGTATTTAAATCAAGAATCGGGATGTGGTCAAGGAGCCCACATCTCGTGGTCAAAGATCTTCATGGTCTGTAGCGCTAACCGAAAAAAAAATATATATGTATGCAACAATTTTATTTTATATTTTATACAAAATACTACATAAACACTTAATGCATACAATGCATATACCTTCATACAGCATATACTATCTAAAAAGACTCATCTACTTCAACGACTTTACCAGGCTCTTCATTTTTTTTAGTTGACCTGTATAACATGTTATGGGCACAAACCTCTCTTCAAAATTTGTTCCACCTTATCAAACTTTTGTTCAATAGTTTCAGCTGCTCTTTCCCCCAATGTATTGTTAAATTATGGGACCACCCATAAATAAATTTTAAAGCCGTTGAAAAAGTATTGTTTGACCTCTCTAACCACGTTCCTTTTCATATAGATATGTTTTTGTTACAACTGCTGGGAAAGCATTTCCATTTGGTCTTCCTGTCAAACTTCATTTCATGACCTTCTTCACAGAATTTCTCCTTTGGAATTATCCTGACCTTTTGAAAATGTTTGATAGCTTCTTCTGAAGACGGCTATTCAATTCCCACAGTGTAATAATATCCATTTCAAGAGATAACAAAATTAACAAAAAATAAACAATGGAATAACTCACATGTAACAGAAGGGTAACAACAGCTTACACGAGATAAGAAGGGAGGTTATGTGATGTAAAATAAGATTAGAAGGAAGTTTCCGTCCTGACCGGATTGTTCACAAGTACCCTTACTATCTTGCAGCATTCTCATGAGGCAGTAGGTAATTTTTTAATGACTGAAGATTATGGGAATTTTTTAATAATGCCTTAAATAAAAACTTAAGTGCTGATGAACAAGTATTTCTTTCACAGATCTCTATTATGAGAAGTGATCCTAAGTTAAAGCTTTAAAATAATTTAAAGTAGAGGTGATAAAAAGTATTCCATCTTCTAGGAGGCTCCATTCTTCCCACTCATCCTCACTACTGGTTGGATTAAATGGTATGCAGACCTAGCAAGTGTTTAGGGCCCATAGTCTTTTCTAATGAAATGGATGTGTTATAAAAATCAAAATAACGATTTAGCATGTTCTATAATAATCAAAATATTAATTTAGCATGTTCTGTGAGTTTAGAAGCAGTAAGGTTTCGGGGAAGTAATTGTGAATTAAAAATTAAAATGAAGAGAAGAATAGTTGGGGTGATCAGTCAAATAAGAAGGCAAAAATAAATGATAATATTTATTTTGACATTTGCCAACATTTCGACTTAAAGTTCAGGCCTTCATCAGGGCTAAGAAAAGAACCAGATAACAAGATATGAGAAGCGTAAGTAGTGTAGGTAAAAAAATTAAAGTAAAATGAAGTTGTTAGAATAATGGCAATAGTAAGAACTAAGAGATAAATAATAATAACCATTATTATTAAAGTGTGGAATGATGAAGTAAATATAATAAAAAAAGGTGACAAGTATTAAAATGGGAATCTTAGAATAAATTGTAAAACAGAAAAGAATATGAAGTTATATAAGAAATGAAAATAAATAGTAAAATTAAGATATTGCAAATAGAATAGTTAGATAAAAAATTGAAATATTGTAAAGTCTATCAAAATGTACAATCAACGTATAATATAATAAAGAGTTAAAACAGAGAAAAGGTATGAAAGGAAGGAGGAAAGAAACTGAGAAGGCTGAAATAAGGAAGAGAAAAGAAAAAAAAAACCTGTCTCCAAAAAAGGTTGATGGAGAAATGAGAATCTGGTAGCAAGGGAGGGGGGAGAGAAGAGATGTATTGTGGCTTCATCTCTAACGGTTATCTGACAAAGTTTGAGCTAAAGTACTGGAAGCGTAAATAATGGACGAGAGATATATTACTAATAAATATTATGGATGATTAAACGAAAGTTTAATAGAAAGAGAATGGAAAATTCTGGAGAGATAATAAAACAGAGATAATAACTGTTAAGTAATAATAGAGAATAATTGAAATAAATACATATCATATATAATTCAACACTCGTCAGTGTTTCAACTGCCTCCCGCAGTGCTACATCCTACGCCCTGAAGACGACCTGCAAAGTGGGTCGAAACGTCGGCAAAAATTAAATAATTACTATACTTTAATTTAGTATTTATTTGACTGCACCCCCAATTAACTCCTCATTTAAAATTTTGTTTTTAGATTTGTGCGATAATTTTATTTAGGATATTTGACCGCACCCCTGACCACTTCCTTCTCATGTTAAAATAATACATGATACAAAAAAAAAAAAAAAAGGCATATTTACTGAAATTAATACATGATTGTTATTTATTTCATCAGATAGCTTTTGACACAACATAAATATAAAAATGCATGCATATCCACTGACTGGTACATTAAAACAACTTAAAGTAGACTGTATAAACAACTTCCCTAAAAACAATTGGTATCAGAATATAATGTAACTGAAAACCTAATCCACCACTGTACAACTTTATCTGATCCCGCATAACATAAAACAAATTTTAATTTTTAATTGTGGGTAAATGGTTGACTGTCGTGAATAATGAAGAGAAGAATAATTGGGGTGATCAGTCAAATAAGAAGGCAAAAAAAATGATAATATTTATTTTGACATTTGCCGATGTTTCGACCTGAAGTTCAGGCCTTCATAAGGGCTAAGAAAAGAACCAGATAACAAGGTATGAGAAACATAAGTAGTGTAGGTAAAAAAATTAAAGTAAAATGAAGTTGTTAGAATAATGACAATAGTAAGAACTAAGAGATAAATAATAATAACCATTACAAAGTGTGGATGAATATATATATATATATATATATATATATATATATATATATATATATATATATTGTAATGTTCTCTTTCCCTCCAAAATCAAACGAGTTTCTTTTTCAATATACCATTTATTTCTCACACATAGATATAAATTTTCAGGTTGGGTTCTGACAACTGAACATTCATCCTAAATTAAATAACTGTAAGCTACACTAATTTACTAATTACTAACTACACTAATTATACATATAAAATTGATAATTGTTTTCAAAACCATTGATTGTCCCGGTCTAAACTTTGTGGCTCTATCCCTCTGTCAATATAAAGATTCATTGTGCAAGATGCATTGTTGCCACTCACCCAAATGTTTACGCCTGTCAATGAAATAAACTATTCTTATTCATGAATGTTCCAACGTTTTCGGTACCACTGAATTAATTTCTGCTAGTTCTTTCTTCCAACACAAAGTAATTACCACTAGTGGCCTCTATCAACACTCGGACCGGCTAGTATTCCTTTTAGATCTTCTCGACTTGCTGGCTGGTCACCTTCTGCCGTTATATGAGGCTTGCTTCCCCCACCATCAGCGCTTCCTCTCAGTAGTTCGTGCTGTTACCACTTTCGCGCCAATATTCAAATACCTATGTAATGTTAACATTACAATATATATATAAATATATATATATATAGAGTCCACCATCAGCCAGGGCCTGATTTCGTGTCGACTCATATATGAGTCCCCCGATGTTATATATATATATATATATATATATATATATATATATATATATATATATATATATATATATATATATATATATATATGCCTGACCAACTCCTCATATTGTAATCACTGTCAACTATCTCCATAACATTATAATTTTCACACTTTCTTAGTTGTTTTTTTTACAGCCAATCTACTTGTTATTGATTTTTTTTTATTTTTTAGATTTTGGACAATTTGTACCTGAATGTGAATCTGAAGTGTGTGCCCAAATTTCTGACCATCAGGTATTACTTACAAATAAATTATAGCTTATTTATTTTAGCTTACAGAATTAATCTAGAATCAACTGGATGGAATATGAAGCTTATATTTTTTACTTTCACTTACGTATATATGCAATATATAGTAAGGGTAAGTATTGCGATCGTGAAAATTTTCGAATCTGAGTTTTCAACAGAAATTCATGTTTTGAGATCTCCTTAGTCCAAATAACCAAGTCCCGCTAAATGGTCTGTGTGTGTGTGCATGCGTGCGTAGGTGTGTGTGTGTATGTGGTCAGTCTAGCTCAAAAACGAAAAGTCGTATGAAAGTGAAATTGCATATTTAAGGTTTTTATAAGGCTTCGATGTTACAACATTTTTGTCAAAATCCGTAAACTGGATGTGGTACTTTATATCATGGATGTAACGATTTTATTAACTTTAAAGATTTTTATTAAACTCAGTATATTATTAAGCAGTTTTTAATATAATGTAGGTTTTGTTCTCATTGATGTTCTCTAACAGGGCTTAAATGACTGATTTTCAATATTAGCTTCCTCTAAAGTACCTTTAATTTTTTATTTGAAATAATTAACCATTTCACATTAGTCTTTGATATAAAAAATAGTTAAATATAAAATATTAAAGAATTTGATAATTAACTAAAGGAGAAATAAGAGATTGTAACGGATAATATTTGTAATACAAGAATCAAAGGAATACGAGCATGTCTTAGCTCGCTCGAATGATTATAACAGGCTTCCATACGTAACATAAGCTTACTACTATAACACAACAATATTATGTACATATAGATATGAGGTTCTGATAAATTATATCGTTGGTATTATTTAATATTTAATTGTATAGAATACAGCAATATAGAGTTTTCAACAGACATACACGTTTTGACGTCCACTGAGTCCAAATAACCATGTCCCGCATAATGGTCTGTGTGTGTGTTAACAGTCTAGCTCAAAAACAAAAAGTCGTACCGAAGTAAAATTGCATATTTAAGATTTTTTATATGCTAGGGATGGTACAGCAACTTTTTCATCACAAAATCGGCTAACCAGAAGTGATACTTTATATAATGCACTAAACACATTTTTACGATTATAACTGCTGTAACGATTTTGATTAAATTCATCATATCAGTGTAAAATTAAGCAGTTTTAAATACAATGTGGTTATTATTCTGATTTATGTTAACAGGGCTTAAATGGCTGATTTTCAATATTAGCTTCCTCTAAAGTATTTTTAATTTTTTTTATTTTAAACAATTGACCATTTTGGATTAATTTTTAATATGAAAAATGGTTAAATATAAAATATGAAAGAATTTTAAAATAACTAAAGGAGAAATAAGAGATCGTAACGGAGAATAGTTGTAATTGAGAAACCAAAGGAATACGAGCGCACCCATGCACGAAAGATTAGAACACGCTTTTATACTTCTCATGAGATTAATATAATATGGATTCCAATAATATTATACAAATTTACGTATGTGGTTTTCATAAAGGTTATTGTTGGTATTATTTAATATTTAATTGTATAGATTATAGCGATTTAAATATCAAAATTTGTATATATGAGAGTACTTATACAAATAAAAATATTCGCAATGAAATATAAATAAATATAGAGTCTATAATTTTTACTTTCACTTTGGTTTGTCTGAAAATACTTATTTATGCTAAGAAGAGGGTCTTAAGTGAAAGTTGTGTGATGTGCGTACCGCACCAGATTTTTTCTTTTTGGGTTCATACTATTCAATTTATTTCAATAGTCCATGCCATTAATTGTTATATTGGCTGGTTTAAAAATGAGATTTAACCTAATAGTGGTGTTAAAGATTAAATCATTTCTTCGTTTTCCTTCAGTTTTTTAGGGAAATTTTATTTCTTGGACAGAATTTTAAAAAATATCGATTTTAATGCTGCCACTTTCACTGTTCAACATCTTTGCCCTGTTGTTATAGAAACTTCTAGTAATAGCTTCCAACATCCTATCCCCAGTTCTAGTTTACTTATTCTTCTCTATATCAATTACTTTTCTCACTGAAATGTGCTCCGAAGAATTGGAGCTTGTTTAAGAGGCTTAGTAATCTATGGCTTCTTCTGACCACTTTTTAGTTTTATTATTGTGGAATTATAAAAGATAAGATATAATATCGTAGGAATAAGATATTACTGACTATAATACAATAAGTAATATAGAATATTAGATATAATTTTACCTAAAGATATACTACATAAAACACAGGGTATAAAAATTAACATTACTGATTAGTTAGCACATGATGGGCTATATAGTTATATAGTGCTAAGAACAAGATGTATTAAGCTAATATTTTTAATAGATTATTTTGAAGTTTACTCTGACCTAAGTTATTAAAGTTGCGGATTATTCCCATCTATAAACAGAAAATAGCTTCTTAGTACTAGACACCTCTATAGAATCTAAATTCCAAAATTCGTCCACTAAAGAGAAATATCTGTTTTTGAGAAATTGAAAGATAAGAAAATAAAAATTAGTGGATTAAAATTGTAATTTGTAAATCATACCAATAAAATTGTTTAATCATTAAAAAAAGTTCTTTTAATTCACAATTTAAAAATAATTTAAAATTTTGAATAAATTTTTATTAGAATAACAATAATAGTTTTTATAAAAAAGTGAATTAATGAGAGTTGGTAAATTTGCATCTATAATGTGTAAACTTGTATGTAAAAAAGTGTCAACTTGTATGCAAAAAACAAAATCAAAGGTTCAAATCACAATAGTAATCTGAATATTTATGATGGAGAAATTGTTGTCTGATGGTAGAAATAGTTGAAGAGAAGTTTTTTGGGGATTGCAGTCATGGAAGTAGACCATAGTACACCAAACTCGCTATCAGACCTGGACATATTCACATGACAAGCACTCGCATGTTTCATTACGCTGTATATTTTATTTTTCATTACTGTATTCGCCGTTTTTTATTTTTATTTTCCAGATTACGATTTTGCTGCTTTTAATTTAATATATTTTGATAACAATTTTATTTATGTTAATAAGAACAATGTAAGTTTTATTCTTTTAGACATTTTAATTCACGTAAATATTGTTTCTTTCACTATAGAGGTAAACCTTTCGTTTAATAAATTGTATTTTTTCTACTTCTCAACTAGGAAAACAGTATTCATTATTTCTCCATTTATTATTATTATTATAGGTATGGTTCTTCTTAATGGAGGTGTCACCAACAATTATGTTCTCTGGGTTCATACTAGCTCCAACCAACATAGGAAGTTTAGTGCATTATATAAAGTGTCACTTCTGGTTAGCCGATTTTGTGACAAAAAAGTTGCTGTACCATCCCTAGTATATAAAAAACCTTAAATATGCAATTTTACTTCGGTACGACTTTTTGTTTTTGAGCTAGACTGTTAACACACACACAGACCATTATGCGGGACATGGTTATTTGGACTCAGTGGACGTCAAAACGTGTATGTCTGTTGAAAACTCTATATTGCTGTATTCTATACAATTAAATATTAAATAATACCAACGATATAATTTATCAGAACCTCATATCTATATGTACATAATATTGTTGTGTTATAGTAAGCTTATGTTACATATGGAAGCCTGTTGTAATCATTCGAGCGAGCTAAGACATGCTCGTATTCCTTTGATTCTTGTATTACAAATATTATCCGTTACAATCTCTTATTTCTCCTTTAGTTAATTATCAAATTCTTTAATATTTTATATTTAACTATTTTTAATATCAAAGACTAATGTGAAATGGTTAATTATTTCAAATAAAAAATTAAAGGTACTTTAGAGAAAGCTAATATTGAAAATCAGTCATTTAAGCCCTGTTAGAGAACATCAATGAGAACAAAACCTACATTATATTAAAAACTGCTAAATATTCCTATCCCAAAACCTTCCAGTCCGTTAACCAAGCTAACCCTCCTTCTCCCATGACTAACATCCTTTTAACCTGCCACGTCAACGCTCAGTCACTCCTAGCTCATTTTGATGAATTTTATGATTATTTCCTGCACAACTTCTATCATCTAATCACAGTTTCTGAAACCTGGTTAAAGCCCTCTATTCCATCTTCCCAAATTACTTTACCCAATTATACCCACCTTCGTCATAACAGAGTGAATCGTACAGGTGGTGGTGTAGGTCTCTTTGTTCATGACAGCCTTAAATTCAAAATCCTTCATTGCTCTTCCCATACCGATCGATTCTCCACACCTAGAATATCTTTTTACTGAAATCCTAACCCCATCATCCCCCCTTCTCTTTGCAGTCATTTACCACCCTCCCAGAATTCCCTTTGATGATTTATTTGAGACCTACCTTTACGACTTGATCCCTTCCTACTCCAATATTATCCTCACTGGAGACTTCAATACCATCCTCCGACCATTCCTACCTGACCAGCCTCTTCCAATCCCTCAGCCTTTATATAGTACCTTACAACCCTACCCATCATACCCAATTCTCAGAGTCCTAGCTTGATCTGTTTGTCTTGGATTCCCTGGATAAGCTCCTCGCAGCGTCTCAGCACCCGGTTCCGTTTCTGTCTTCCCATGATCTTATCCAGATTTCCTACAACATCCCGGTCCCATTTTTTTCTCGTCGACCATATCCTTTCGAAACCTCAACTCCCTCACCTATGAAGCCCTGTCGCAGGATCTCGATACTACCCAGTGGGATCCCATTTATTCCTCAAAATCCATCGACGACATGGTGGAAATCCTTACCAACCATCTTCATACCATCCTCGACTGCCATGCTCCTCTCCTAACTAAAACTATCCGACATCCCCCTTCTCCTTGGCTGACACCCGCTCTGAGAGAGTGCATGAGAAGAAGAGATGCTGCAAGACGGCAATTTAAACGTACCCAACTCCCAGAAGACTTCAAGCAACTCCGAAACAGCACCCAGTCTGCTATACGCCGAGCCAAATCCCGTTATTTCCATCATTCCTTATCCAACACCCCAAACTCCAAGGCCAAATGGGCTATCCTAAAAAAACTGTCCATTTGTAACACACCTCAAACCCAGCTCATTTCCTTTTCTGCCGATGACCTTAACGCTCACTTTGTCACCGGTTCCTTCTCATCCTCACCTCCTGCTACCATACCGGCTCCTATGTGTTTCCCTTCTAATTTTAATCCTGATCACTTCTTTTTTCCCCATATTACACCTGATGACCTCCTCAACTCCATTCAGAAATCGCAAACCAGTGATTATGGACCTGATAACATTCCAGTCAGACTGATCAAAGCCTCACTACCATCCATCCTTCCAATCCTCTACCATATCTACAATTACTCACTACTAAATGCTACCTTCCCTACATCCTGGAAAACCGCACTAGTCCGCCCTATGAAGAAGACTTCCAATCCATCAACTCTTAATGGTTTCTGTCCAATTTCTCTCCTCTCAAACCTTTTCAAACCTTTAGAGCAACTAGTTCAAACCCAGATATCCGACTTTTTAGAACAGAATAATCTCCTAAATCCCAACCATCTTCCGACCCGGCTACTCCACTCAATCTGCCCTAACAAAATTTCCCAAGACATTCATACAGCCATGGACCAGCAGAAACTCACCATCTTAATTCTCCTTGACTTCTTCGAAGCCTTCGACTCAGTAGACCATAAAATTCTTCTAACCAAGCTTAAAAATATCTCCTTTTCAACTAGTACTCTTAATTGGTTCCAATCCTTCCTTACCGGCCGTTCCCAATATGTTGTAGTCCCCAATAACCTCCCATCAGAATCTTTACCCTTGTCCAGAGGTGTTCCACAAGGCTCCTCCTTATCTCCCACCCTTTTTTCCATCTACATCAATGACCTTCCATCCTATATCCTACATTGTCAATACCATCTGTATGCCGATGACGTCCAGATTTACCTCTCCTTCAATCCGATCGAATCCTCTGACGCCATCCAAAAATTACAGAAAGATATAGACGGAATTTGTGCCTGGGCAAACCACAATAGAATCACTCTAAACTCCGAGAAAACGAAAGCTATCCTGATCGGAACTCCCTCACTCCTCAAATCCTTACCAACACTCCCCAATCTTTTCCTGAACAACTCACTTATCTCATTCCATACTTCTGTAAAAAACCTTGGTGTTACCTTTGATCAAACTCTCTCCTGGAAATCACACATCTCCCAAATTTCCCATCGTACTATCTCTACTCTGAAACAGTTTAACTGTCTCCGCTATCTCCTTCCATATAAATCCCGACAACTCCTGGTTTCCCCCCTTGTGTTCCCCCACTTCGACTATGGCTGTCTGATATACGGCAGACTCTCGGGAGAATTCGAGGCCAAACTTAAATGCCTGATGAACTGCGCAATATGGCCACCCAGGCATTTCCCTTGTATCTATAATTTGTCCTAAAGGGACAAAAGTCCCAGGATAATAAAAATCTATTTTCATTTTATTCATAGTAAATATATTTATTCACTTTATGCTGACGTTTCAGACCTTCTTCAGGGCTAGGCAGAGACCAGATAACAAATATGCACTGAGAAAATGATAGACCGTAATAATAATAATAATATGTAGGTAAAATAGTATTGTAAAATAATATGTAGGTAGTTAAAGTTAGCATTAATAAATATATAGAATGGGAAATATATGTTATATATTTTATCACAAAGTTATAAAGTAACAGTAACAAAGTTGGGACTTATAAAACAATGTTAGAAAAGTTAAGACATACAATAATGGTAACAATGTTAGAAACTTATGAAATTATGGAACAAACTTAGGAGGTTATAAAATAAGTAAGAAAGTGATGAAGTATACAATAACTAAATAACGGTAACAACTTACAAAAATTGACGAAGTAATCTTGTAAGCAGTACAATAAAATAAATAAGATGTCATAGTTGATACTTGATGGCAAAATATGCTCAGAGGAAATGAGATAAGCATAGAATAATAATGAAAAACTAGTAGGCCCGTGCAAAAAATTTGCACACCATATTGTTATCAAATGCCAAATTAATAAGAAAATAAAATAATGCAAGGTATCAAAAGATAAAAAAATCAAATGTTACTTTATCGATACATATAATCGACCAAGAAAACAAAAATTAATTTAAATCTTCATTTTCGTTTAGAACCAATGTGTTCACAAATTACAGTATTCCTTGTTAAAAATAGTCCGATTTCAATGATTTTTTTTTCCTTTTGTAGGGGATTTAGTAATCTTTTATATAATCATGGGTATAACCAAGGGAAAAGTGTAATTTTTTAGTTATTCGCAAATAAAGTTTGTTTTCTTTCATAACTTGTTTGCCTGAATTTTCGGGGTGATTAGACTATTTTGCCTGGCTGAAGGAGAAGGAAACCTTAGAAATTGATCGCTCAATCTTGAGATTTGGTGAAAAATTAACGATGATATGGCATGCCGATCAAAAACACCATCGATAAATAATATAAACTCCTCCTCTCTCGATAGAGACCTCAAGTCGACGAAATGAGACATGTATTCAATGACAGTACCACAATTAATGTAAGACTGTATGGATGCGAACCCTATGCCTTGCGTTATCTCGAAAATAGTACGTTTTTGGGCTTAAAATCGCAGGATCCGATAGTTCCAGAATAACTATCCGGGTCTTGCTGTACGCATCAAAATCTTCAAGATCCAATTTGTCCTGTATCGATCTACAGGCCTACCACCATTCAGTATTGAAGCCTAGCAAAATGTTTGTATCGACTTTATTTATTTTAGAAAGAAAACGAAAGTAGAGAATACGATTCGCTAACCCCCCATGAAATTCTGAATCCAACGGTACCCCATCCATGGTATTTGAGCATGACAGGAGCTTATATTTTATACAAAACCGATTTCGAGCCTTACTGTAATAATATATGTGGGGATAAATAAAAGGAATGTGAAGTTATATATGGAAAATTATAAAAGTAAATAGAAAATAAGAAGAAGTAGTGAAATCTCTAGTAACTTATTGTATATATATATATATATATATATATATATATATATATATAAATGAATTGAGATATTAAGTTTTATAAATTAAGATAATTGTTTATTTCATCACTTAATTACCTTTATTTTATAACTTCTAAAGTGTGTTACTGTTATTTTATATGTCCTAACTTTGCTACCGCTATTTTTTAAGTCCCAGCTTTGTTACAATTACTTTATAAGGTTCTGAATTTGTATATCATGTATTTCCTATTTTATATATTTATTAATTTAATGTTAACTTTAACTATCTACATATTATTTTACTATACTATTTTGCCTATTATTATTATTATTATTACTGTCCGTTATTTTTTCAGTATTTATTTGTTTTCTAGTCTTTGATTAGCACTAATGAAGGCCTGAAACTTCGGCACAAAGAAAATAAATATAATTTATTGTTGTGTAATTCCCAAACAACTTCTCTTCAACTATCTGAGTATTTATGTTTGACATTCTTCGTCAAAACAAGGTGCATCCTTGTTATTTTTGGAAGACCTAGAACGGTTTCTTATACTTCTTTGATTATTGGTCATTTCACTCATTAGAATGCCATGAGGGTTGATACACACTTAGAGTAAAAGCAGAGTACTCTACAACCAACACTACAAGGCCACTTAACCCAGCAAAATCAACCTATTTCCTTTCCATATAAACTAGAAATGTACTTTAGTTTAATGATAAATATCAAGCTGCCAATGATGTAAATAATGTGTTCTTAGTTGGTGCAAATTTGTGGTTTGTCGATCATTTTTACGGTTAAGTGATTATTTTTGTTGACTAAGTCCAGCATTATATTTTAGAGGTTCTACGATTCAAGGTTGTTTAAGGAGAATTGGTAGATCACACCATGTCCTCCGAGCTAGGTAAGGGGGCTGCCACCTTAAGTGGCTCATGGCTGGATCCCCTATCCCGAGCAACTACCTAGGAGTGTTGACCCTAGGGTGTATACCAGAGTTGGGCATTAGCTGCATAATTTTTAGCTAGCTAACATTCAGTTCAACAGGTAAATATGCTGCTAATTTAGCTACTGACTGTTAGATCGTAGCTAACTTTGACATCTAAATTAGCTATTAGATTTCAGATTGTACAATTGCACATCACGTTTTTCTAACATTTTGGATTTAATGTATATGGAACACTATAATGTTATGGGGGGCGCTTTTTGTAGTGTTTTTGTTGACATAAAAAAGCAACTTTTGAATGCTATTAGAAAGTTTTCATTAGAAAAATTTGTTTTTGTTCAACCCTATTAAGAATTAGTGAATAATTTGATGAATTTTCCCTTTGTCAAATCCCAATATTATCATGTCTTTCTCTAAAGTACCTTTAATTTAGTTTATTATAAATAATAATTATTTCTCAGGAGTTATAAAAAATGATATATATAACTTTTGAAAGAATTTGATAATTGAA
The DNA here is from genome assembly GCA_928085145.1 of Nezara viridula. Lineage (NCBI taxonomy): Eukaryota > Metazoa > Arthropoda > Insecta > Hemiptera > Pentatomidae > Nezara > Nezara viridula. Next base: position 152,054,455 of record OV725078.1, read on the forward strand.
TAAAGGAGAAAAAAAGAAAAATATCAATCCATGCCGAAAATGAATATCCGGAAATAATAGTCTGGAGGTATACGTATAATATATTGTTGGAAAGCGGAGAATTAAAAAAAAAAAACAAGGTCTAATATAGAAAGTTGTAGAAGGTTACGGAGAGTGGTGAAAATAATTTAAATAATAATTTCTAAAAACTATCATTAGTTAACGTGAATCACGTGTTTTCAAGTTTGAAGAAGTATTTAAAATCCACGGATTCAAGGCAATAACATTGTTTTAGATACTATTTCATTTACTTGTGTGAAAGAAGAAGTGAAATATAAAAATATTTCAAGGATATTTTTATAACTTTAAATATATTTACTGTACTTTAATAACTCTAGATCTGATATTATATTTAAATAATTAGGTTTCTATCGTCCGTTTATTCCGAAAAATCATCTTGTAACCTTTTAGAAAATTAAATTAGAGAATAATTTGATGAATTTTCACTTTGTGATATTCCAACATTACCCACTTACAATTAGTGTGACAATTGTTTACCTGTATATGACAGACAATGCAAATCTCTTGATTTCATTTTAGTAAACTTTGCAATGGAAAATAACAGTTTAATAACTAATAGTTGTACAATCCATAATCAACAGATCGTACAATCCATGACCAACGGATCGTACAATTCATAATCAACCAATGATATAATAAATAGGACTTTTGTTATTTTAATGGTATTTATGATTTGTTAGCTGTTAGCTTTAGCTTGGTTAAAAACGCAATTCAAAAATGCTATAGTTGCCCAAAATGGTCAGAAAATAATCTCTATTCAAGTTGAGCGTTAAGTGAAAGTTGAGTGTTGCACTAATGTCTAAATTAATCGCTATCCCTTAATTTATAAGTCAACTGAAATAAAGTTCTCTATAAAGATAATTCAGACTTTGGAAGGAAATACATATGACAATAAATAGGATTAAAAAGATTCAACTAAAGAATTTAATAGATTTTTAAATGTAAATTTAAACACTGTGGAGTTTTTTTTATGTAAAGCTCCTTAGACAACATAATGAAGGACTCTTATTCCGATCAAATCTGAAAAGTTATAAAAACATGATATCAATTAAAGCCGAAAAGTTAAAACATTATGCATGATTTCTCAATCACAAATCCAAAAATATTTTGTTAAAATGCTCCCCGAAAACATAATAGTTGACACTAATATTGATCAAAATCGAAAAGTAATAAAAAAAAGTGTATAATGTAAAATCCAACAGAATTTTCATAAAAAGTGCCCCCAACAACATTATAGTCGACCCTAATATCAATTCAATCCGAAATGTTAGGAAAACACGATGAGCAATCGGGTAATCTGAAATCCGACAGTATTTTCATAAAAAGCGCTTCGGACAACATTAAAGTCGACCCTTATATCCATTAAATTCGAAAATTTAGTAATACATGATGCGCAATCTGAAATCTGACATTATTTTCATAAATAGCGCATGATCATGCACCCCGACAGCATTATTGTGGACCCAAATATTGATTAAATCCAATTTTTTTAAATATGTATTTATCTATTGGTTTTTACTTGTAGCTATAGATACAGCTAATTTAGCTGTTATCTATAGATAATTTTTGCCCAACTCTGGTGTATACTATACTTGATTCTTATGCAAGTGTGATATATACTTTATGAACTGTTTGTGCTAGTATGAGTATTCATCCATCTTCGCTGAATAGATATGTTGTACTTAGTTGTTAGAGCATAGTTATCTTTATTGTTACTGTTTATATTATAATACATACAATTTCTGTTTAAGTAATTATAAATTTTTAGTCCAGAAATGCAAAAACTGTTATAAATAAAATGATTATGAGGACTATTATGACATGGTCTATGACTAAAGAAAGCCAAAGGATGCTCCACATAAGAAAAGTACTCCAAAAAATGTATGGACCAACCAAAGTGGAGAATTTGGTTTAACCTAGAGCTAAAGGAGATAGATGATAAACAGAATGTGAGAATCATTAAACTCAATAGACTGTTATAGTTGATGCATTTGGAGAGAATAAACCCTACAAGAATGCCAAGAAAACTGCTTTATGGAAAGCTGGGGGATGGAAGAAGGCCTAGAAAGCCTTGGCTCAGATGGTTGCACAATGTGGAAGGCAACCTGAGATGGGTGTAAAGCGGTGGAGGCGTTTCGCAGCTGACCGAGACATGTGAAAGAAGACTAGAGCCAAGCAATGAGTGAATGAATTATTTATTTCTCTTTGTCTGTGTATGTTAACTATACTTTGAAAGTGACTTTATTGTCACACTGTTATACTACCCATCTCAGTAAAATATTTTTACTTAAGAAAATCTCAAGTTTGTGTAAACCGATGTTCCCAATTTATTAAGCCATGCCATTAGAATATAGTAGAGGTCCTGCTCATCCAGACAAGTTGGGTCTGAGTCGCATCCTGATTAAACATGATTTACTATATAATGCACAAGATAAGATGTTATAATTTTTGTTTCTAATAAATATACCTTTTCCTTCAGTTTAATTTTATTTTCAATATTATTTAATGCATAAGTAGATCTAAGTTTTTGGACTATAACTGATACAGGGTAAATAAATCAAAACATTTTTTTTATCATAATTTATTTATTTTACTGTAGTACCAAAAAATAAACCACAGTTCATTAATATTATAACTAGAGTACGGATCACCATGTCATTGCATCTTTTTTCAGCTTTTCCAAAATTAATGAAAATTAGTTATGAATCCAAATCATGTTAAATAGATTACTTTAACACAATTTAATATTGCATTTTTTTTGGAAATTTGCATATTTAGTTATCAAAGATAAAAAATTAAAAGTGATAAAACTTTAATGTGTCAATGAGTTCTCATGATGAAGAAAACAAATCCTATCTTACCCAAACTCATGGATCAACATCCTTTTTACATCTTTTGAACACATTTCCTCTGTGCTTCCTTTCTATTCCCTCTCCAAGCTAAGTCTTTCTTAATTTTAAACTGAGCGTTCAAAATAAAAAGATAATGTTTCAAAATGATCCAAATCCTTTTTTAAAAATTGCTTATAACAAGGGGGTAAATAGAAGACCAGCTACAGTTGAAATTTGATTGTGAAATAGTGCATGGCCTGCAGAAAAAAAACATGGGATGCGATAGAAAATCTCAATTTGATGCTCAGTGTGCAGTAAGAGTACCCACCTACTTTATTTTAACTTAAATAATATCATTTGTATTCATTGTAACTTTTTTTTTTCCTGTTGGCATTACAGACCTTGTTGATCTTTTGCCGCCTTAACAAGGCGCAGAGTGCTGTGCTACCAATGAGTAGTTTCTCAACAAGCGTGTTTCATGTGATTATATTCCTCTGTACACATTTACTTGATGTATTCATACTAATACAGTTGTAAATATCATAATAAAAGTTTAAAAAAACAAGGCGTACCTACTCCATATCTGCCTATCTTGGGCTATTTCTTTCCAGTTATCTGCATGCAGCTCTATTGAATTTTTGTTGAATCTATCTATCTGAAAATACAATTTATTAAATCAAAATCAAAATATCTTAATAGTTATTTAATATATAAATACTTTATTTCTAGATCGTCTTAGTGAGCCATGGTTGTTTTAATAATAAGTAAAATGTTTAAAAGTTGGCAAAGTGAAGGCATAGTCTCTGGTTCTTAAGTCTGTTCTTTACTAATTGGCATTCTTCATTCAGTAATACTTGTTCTGCAATATTTCGGAAAACTGCTTTACTGAAACTGTACCCCACTTTATCAAAAATAGTTTGTTCATTTCTTTTAATTTAACATTTCAGGTTAAAATTTCGCTTTCAGGTCTGGTATTAAAAGTTTTGTAACATATATTGGTGTATCGTTTTATTTCACATGATCTAACTAGACAGAAAAAATGTATGAATTATTTTACCAAATAAACAAGCTAATCAGTCATGAAACTACTGATAACTGGCAAGTGTACCCCCACTTAAGTCTAACCCTCTTCAAATTATTTTGATACTTAGTGCTTGCTAAATTTAAGTATTAGTTTACTAAGTTTTTAATTAATGTTTTTCACTTCTTCTACTATATTTGTGCTTTATTTAATTTTTAAAAAATGGAACATTGTTTTAAATTAAATCATTTAAATAGTAAAAACAAATAATCTGATAATATTGTAAAAATTGAGGATTATATTGCATTGTTCCTTGTTGAGGATTATATTCCATTGTTCCAAAGCATTGTTTCTTCTCAGATTTATCATTTTTTTTAAAAGTTCTTTTCACCAATTAATTTAATTTTTTTAAAATAATCTATGATGTATAATTTTGATTTGTTTTTTATTAGTTAATCATTATTGAATAAATTATATTCTTTTCCTATTTCAGATTTGGCAAGGGTCTTTCCAGAAAAGTAAATTTAATCGTTTGGACCATTCAATATCTGTTGCTAAGAAGGGCACGAATAAAAGTAAGATATTTAACTTTTTCTTTTTAAGAAAGTGATATTGTTTGAATAAAATCAAATTAGCTTCAACAGTACTTTTTTCATAATTATATTTTTCACAGCCATTCAGAGTTATTTTTATCAATTTTTCTTAATCGTTTTAACTATTATTTTGGAATTATCAATTTAAAAAAGCACTTATTTCTGTTCAGTTGGTTTTTTAATTTATAGTATTTCATTATATGTATGATTAATGAAAATTATGTTAAAACCTTTTAATTTTAAGTAACCTTATGATTATTGGATTATTAGTAATTTCAAAGACCCTAGTATCCTTAATTGAATTTTATAAGAAGAGTTTGTTTAATTTTAACCGAAACATTAAAAAAATCAATAAAAATATATGATTAAATACTGTTATAATTTTTTTTTTTTGGGAAGGTTATTTCTCCCAAATCAGAGTTTCATCATTTGGTGATAGCATTATTTCCTTATTAACGATGGAGTCATAGATTAATGATGGGTAAAGGACATCTCAGGATTGGCTCATCAGCCAGCAAGTAAGCCAGTTTCAGCCTATCTGATGTGATAGGAGATATCCTTTCATCTATTTGAATAGTATAGGTCTTATCATGGCAATTGATGATTTTGAGTAGACTTGAATAGAGAAGAACTTTCTCTTTGAAGAAAGATCTACTTGACTGATTTGGAGTCACTGGTCTGAGACAAAACAAGTATTGCTTTAACTTCTGAACTTCAATGGTGGACTTTTATGCAAGCTTAGAATCATCAAATAATTCCCCAGGTTGCCTCAAAGCAGTGTTGTACAATCGTTCAGCCATATTGAAAAAAATTCAGAAGAATGAATGGAAGAATTTCGGTATATCCTGTATAATTAGGTGTTATATCATAGCTGCTTTTAGGTCTGATGCAGCCATTATGTTGTTGTTTCTCTCTTGTCTATTTGTAATAAAGATGTAAGGAATATGAAAAATTTTGTTTGAAACTGCCTACCCTGATCTGTGGCACTTTGTATTCATAGAGGTGTTTTTCATGATTTTCCCCTGTGTGGAGGTAGAGTAGACCCACAGTATTCACTGCTTGTCATAAAAGGCAACTACAGGGACAACTGACCGTTGACCTTTTACCTTATCCTATCTTCCCCCCCCCCTTTCCAATAGTTCCTCTCATCCTAATCCTTTTATTCTTTGAATACCAATCCACATGACCTTATGGGTGAGAACGAAAGTTCAGAGGCTAAGGGAGTAAACCCTGATAATAAATCCCTGCCCTTCAGGTTGGAGGTTGAGCATAGGGTTAACGCCCCAATCCCATAAAAACACAATTGTTATGAAACCATATACAAAGAAAAGCAGTACAGATTTAATGAAGCGACCTTGGCGAGTCAAAGGAATTTCAAAATATTTAATGTTGGCAACATGGAATGTTAGAGTAGACCTGGGCACTCTTGAAATAATTCACATGGTTATTCCACGAATGAATTATTTCGGGAATAACGGTTATTTCTGAAATAATAATATTTCAAACAGTCAACGAAATAATCTCGATGGAATAACTCTGAATTTATTTCTGAAATAATTATTTCACTATTTTAACATTCTTTGGAATAATGTAAATTATTTCGAAATGTATTATTTCTGAAATAAATTATTTCATAACTATTATTTCAGGATTATTTATTTCATAAATAAATTATTGCATAAAATCAAGAAATAAATATTTCAGAAATAACGTTGTTCTGTAATAACATAAAAAAATTACCAATATGCACCATGTTTTCGGGGGCGCTTTTTATGAAAATACTGTCGAATTTGATATTGCACCACCCCCTCCCCACCCCCCATCGACTTTTTGTAACTTTTCAGATATAATCGATATCAGGGTCGACTTTTATGTTTTCGGGGGCGCTTTTTATGAAAATACTGTCGAATTTGATATTGCACCACCCCTCCCCACCCCCCATCGACTTTTTGTAACTTTTCAGATATAATCGATATCAGGGTCGACTATTATGTTTTCGGGGGCGCTTTTTATGAAAATACTGTCGAATTTGATATTGCACCACCCCCTCCCCACCCCCCATCGACTTTTTGTAACTTTTCAGATATAATCGATATCAGGGTCGACTTTTATGTTTTCGGGGGCGCTTTTTATGAAAATACTGTCGAATTTGATATTGCACCACCCCCTCCCCACCCCCATCGACTTTTTGTAACTTTTCAGATATAATCGATATCAGGGTCGACTTTTATGTTTTCGGGGCGCTTTTTATGAAAATACTGTCGAATTTGATATTGCACCACCCCCTCCCCACCCCCCATCGACTTTTTGTAACTTTTCAGATATAATCGATATCAGGGTCGACTTTTATGTTTTCGGGGGCGCTTTTTATGAAAATACTGTCGAATTTGATATTGCACCACCCCCTCCCCACCCCCCATCGACTTTTTGTAACTTTTCAGATATAATCGATATCAGGGTCGACTTTTATGTTTTCGGGGGCGCTTTTTATGAAAATACTGTCGAATTTGATATTGCACCACCCCTCCCCACCCCCCATCGACTTTTTGTAACTTTTCAGATATAATCGATATCAGGGTCGACTTTTATGTTTTCGGGGGCGCTTTTTATGAAAATACTGTCGAATTTGATATTGCACCACCCCCTCCCCACCCCCCATCGACTTTTTATAACTTTTCAGATATAATCGATATCCGGGTCGACTATTATGTTTTCGGGGGCGCTTTTTATGAAAATAATATCGAAGTTGATATTGCACTATCCCCTCCCCCCCCCCCATCGACTTTTTTTAACTTTTCAGATATAATGGATATCCGGGTCGACTGTTATGTTATCGGGGGAGCTTTTTATGAAAATACTGTCGAATTTGATATTGCACTACCCCCTCCCCACCCCCCATCGACTTTTTGTAACTTTTCAGATATAATTGATATCAGGGTCGCCTATTATGTTTTCGGGGTAGCTTATTACGAAAATTCGGTCGAATTTGATATTGCGCCTCCCCCCCCCCAATCGACTTTTAGTTACTTCTCTTATGTAATCGATATCAGGGTGGTCTTTTATGTTTTTGGGATATCTTTTTCAAATTCTACCGTATTTTCTTAATTAGCTACCCCGAAAACATATTAGTTGATCCTGGTATCGATTGAATCTGAAAAGTTACAAAAAGTCGATGGGGGGTGGGGAGGGGATGGTGCAATATCGAATTCGACATTATTTTTATAATTAGCGCCCCCGAAGACATAATATTCGACCCTGATATCGATTATTTCAGAAAAGTTACAAAAAGTCGATGGGGGTGGGGAGGGGGTGGTGCAATATCGAATTCGACATTATTTTTATAATTAGCGCCTCCGTAAGACATAATATTCGACCCTGATATCGATTATATCTGAAAAGTTACAAAAAGTCGATGGGGGGTGGGGAGGGGGTGGTGCAATATCAAATTCGACAGTATTTTCATAAAAAGCGCCCCCGAAAACATAAAAGTCGACCCTGATATCGATTATATCTGAAAAGTTACAAAAAGTCGATGGGGGGTGGGAAGGGGTGGTGCAATATCAAATTCGACAGTATTTTCATAAATAGCGCCCCCGAAAACATAATAGTCGACCCTGATATCGATTATATCTGAAAAGTTACAAAAAGTCGATGGGGGGTGGGGAGGGGGTGGTGCAATATCGAATTCGACATTATTTTTATAATTAGCGCCCCCGTAAACATAATAGTCGACCCTGATATCGATTATATCTGAAAAGTTAAAAACAGTCGATGGGGGGTGGGGAGGGGGTGGTGCAATATCGAATTCGACATTATTTTTATAATTAGCGCCCCGAAAGACATAATATTCGACCCTGATATCGATTATATCTGAAAAGTTACAAAAAGTCGATGGGGGTGGGGAGGGAGTGGTGCAATATCGAATTCGACATTATTTTTATAATTAGCGCCCCCGAAGACATAATATTCGACCCTGATATCGATTATTTCAGAAAATTTACAAAAAGTCGATGGGGGGTGGGGAGGGGGTGGCGCAATATCGAATTCGACATTATTTTTATAATTAGCGCCTCCGTAAACATTATATTCGACCCTGATATCGATTATATCTGAAAAGTTACAAAAAGTCGATGGGGGGTGGGGAGGGGGTGGTGCAATATCAAATTCGACAGTATTTTCATAAAAAGCGCCCCCGAAAACATAAAAGTCGACCCTGATATCGATTATATCTGAAAAGTTACAAAAAGTCGATGGGGGGTGGGGAGGGGGTGGTGCAATATCAAATTCGACAGTATTTTTATAACTAGCGCCCCCGTAAACATAATAGTCGACCCTGATATCGATTATATCTGAAAAGTTACAAAAAGTCGATGGGGGGTGGGGAGGTGGTGGTGCAATATCGAATTCGACATTATTTTTATAATTAGCGCCCCCGTAAACATTATAGTTGACCCTGATATCGATTATATCTGAAAAGTTACAAAAAGTCGATGGGGGGTGGGGAGGGGGTGGTGCAATATCAAATTCGACAGTATTTTTATAACTAGCGCCCCCGTAAACATAATAGTCGACCCTGATATCGATTATATCTGAAAAGTTACAAAAAGTCGATGGGGGGTGGGGAGGGGTGGTGCAATATCGAATTCGACATTATTTTTATAATTAGCGCCCCCGTAAACATAATAGTTCGACCCTGATATCGATTATATCTGAAAAGTTACAAAAAGTCGATGGGGGTGGGGAGGGGGTGGTGCAATATCGAATTCGACATTATTTTTATAATTAGCGCCCCCGAAGACATAATATTCGACCCTGATATCGATTATTTCAGAAAAGTTACAAAAAGTCGATGGGGGGTGGGGAGGGGGTGGTGCAATATCGAATTCGACAGTATTTTTATAACTAGCGCCCCCGTAAACATAATAGTCGGCCCTGATATCGATTATATCTGAAAAGTTACAAAAAGTCGATGGGGGGTGGGGAGGGGGTGGTGCAATATCAAATTCGACAGTATTTTTATAACTAGCGCCCCCGTAAACATAATAGTCGACCCTGATATCGATTATATCTGAAAAGTTACAAAAAGTCGATGGGGGGTGGGGAGGGGGTGGTGCAATATCAAATTCGACAGTATTTTTATAACTAGCGCCCCCGTAAACATAATAGTCGACCCTGATATCGATTATATCTGAAAAGTTACAAAAAGTCGATGGGGGGTGGGGAGGGGGTGGCGCAATCTCAAATTCGACCGTATTTTCATAACAAGCTACCCCGAAAACATAACAGTCGACCCGGATATTGATTATATCTAAAAGTCGATCGGAATGATTATTTCAGATTTCACATTATTCCTGAAATAATCATTTCAGATATCGTTATTCCTGAAATAATTTATTCCCGAAATAATCATTTCGGAAATAATGGTCAGGTTATTTCATGAAATAAATTATTTCGGAAATAACTATCTAGGTTTATTTAGGGATTTATTCCGGGAATATTTTTCAAATAAATTCTGCCCAGGTCTATGTTAGAGGAATGGCACAAGCTGGAATAAGCAAGAATTGGGAGGAAGAGCTGGAGAAGTACAATGTGGATGTAGCCACACTGCAAGAAATAAAATGGGGGAAACCAGAGATAATAGACCTTAAGAAGTATATAATCATAAATTGTGGACACCAACGAAACTACCTGGGCACAGGTTTCATGATACGGAAAAGTCTGAAGTATTTACTTTTAAACTTTAAAATTGTTAATGAAAGACTATCTGTGATCTGTTTAAAAGGGAAATCTTTAATATATCTATAATTAATGTATAGGCACCAATAGAAGATAGTGATGATGACAACAAATATTTTTATGATACCCTCTCCAGAGAATATGATTTGCTGCCTGGACATGTCATAAAAATAATTATGGGAGATATGAATGCCAAAGATGGTAAAAAAGTGGCATTTAGGCCCACAATTGGACCACATAGTAAACACAATGTGTCAAACGACAATGGGCTGAGAATTATCAATTTCGCCATGGAAAAGGGTATGACAATTAGAAGCATGCATTTCCCACACATAGAGATAAAAACTTGGATAAAACTTGAGATAGAAACTTGAATATCCCCAGATGAGAAGATCAGAAATCAAATTGACCACGTTATCATAGATGGTAGGCATAACTCGACATCTCGGATGTGAGAAGTTATCGAGGCGCAGATGTCGACTCTGGTCACTTTTTGGTTAAAGTACGCTATGGGCAGAAGCTTGCTAGAAGGGCTCGAGGACATGGAGAGAAGTCCGCAAGATATAATAGTAAGCTTCTCAAACTGAAAAACTTGTTTACAGAACCATTTAGGGAAAAATTGAATGGAGCCTTGATGGGCATACAAGAAAGCGAAAGTAGAGGAATGGACGATAATTGGAGAAGAATTCAAAGCTCATTAAGGATGACGGCGGAATAGGTCCTGGGAATGAGACGGATTGTGGCAAGAAGTGAATGGTTTGATGAGGAGTGTCCGATGGTATTGAGGGAGAGGAATGAAGCAAGAATGAAGATGCTGCAGAGAAATACGAAGCAGACAAAGGAAGTCTATAACACTAAAAGAAGGGCTGCCAAGACTATTTTTAGGAAGAAGAAAAGAATGATGGAAAGAAGCAAAGTGGAAATGCTACAAGTTGAATGGGAAGCAAAGCAGTCCAGAATGTTTTACAAAGGGATCAAGGAATTTAAGAATGATTTCCAACCGAGGATAGGTGTTTGCAAAGATAGAGAAGATGATAACATGGTGGGAGGAACTGAAGAGGTATTGGATACTTGGCGACAATATTTCCAGGAACTTCTAAATTAAGTTAAACTCTAAAAACTTGATACTCCAAAGGTTGTCAAAAGCTATAATAATGCTCAGTTCTTTACATGGTGCTCAAAGAAAACTTTATTTTTTGTATAATTATTAAGATTGAAGATCTAGGAATTTTACCCACCTAATCTTTGACTAAATCGTGAGACTTTCTACCATATGATACCCTATGAAAACAGCACAGCTAACTATGCCACTGAAAATAAATAAAGCAATCTGTATTCTGCACTGACAGGCAAAAAATTCCACCCACTTGATTTTTTCATGTTTTTATCTAAAATATTTCTGCTTTGGATTGACCTATTATTTTTAATGAATAAATAGGTAATCTTTTTGTTTGTTTTCAATTAGGAATGTTAATATAGAGGACAATAATCCTTCATCCTTAATTCAATGAAATGATTCTAGATTCCAATGTTTACTTTCTGTGGAATCAAAATGTTTATTCAGTATCATTAGTTCAGTGCCGTTTCTTGCAGCACATTTCTTAGTCTCCGGCTTTTAATTTTTTCAATATTAAGTTTAAAAATGCCTCTTAGTGCTGAGGATTTGCGCGTGGTGTGGCACTTATTGATGATGGACGTTCCATTAGATATGCAGCTAATGCCATCTGAGTTCCATATGAAACTTTACTAGACGCCGTCAGGCGTTTTCGGGAAACTGGTTCTTACAATAGAAGGCCCGGTTCTGGACGGCCTAGGTTAACAGAACCACAGGATGACCAGTTTTTGACTTTGAGAATTTTACGAAACCTGCACCTTACCGTTGTTCAAGCGATTCATCAGCTCGAAGAAGTTCGAGGTGTGCAAACCGCTCGGAGAAGATTAAATGAGTATGGATTAATAGCTCTTCGTCCAGTAAGAGAACCACAGTTGACCAGAACTCACAGAGTAACACGGCTGGCTTTTGCTCAAGAACATAGCCATTGGACTATGGACGAATGGAGTGCTCTACTTTTTACAGATGAGTCAAGATTCGCTCTTCGATCTCCAGACGGGCTTGAAAGGGTGTGGAGAAGAAGAAACGAAAGATATGCAGCCTGTAATTTTTCCCAGAGCCAACCTTTCCAACGTGGTTCCTTAATGGTGTGGGCTGGGATTTCAATGGAGCGCTGCACAGAATTGTTGTTGTTCTTGAAGGGTCTTTGACGGTCATTCGCTATGTAGATGAGATTTTGGAACCTCATGTGTTGCCTATCCTCAACGAAATCGGCGATCGTTCTATTCTAATGGACGATAATGCACGCCCACTTGTCGCCCCCATAGTGCAGACGTTCCTTCAATGGAACAATATTGAGGTTTTAGCCTGGCCAGCACGTTCTTCAGATTTGAACCCCATTGAGCATTTATGGGATGACCTCGGAAGACGAATAAGAGCGCGTGCATCACTTCCTGATGCACTCCAGGACCTTGAAAGGGCTCTTCGGGAGGAATGGGCTATCCTCCAGCAAAGGGACATTTCCCGACTGGTTGAAAGTATGCCGAGGCATCTTCAAGAAGTAGTGAAGGCAAGAGGAGGAAACACGCGCTACTAAACGATGATGTAATTAATTTCTTTTAGAATAATAATGGTTCGTTTTTCAATTTTTTTTTCTCTAATCTTTCCTACCCAATTACATTTTGATTATTAAAGGTAAAAAAGATTATAAAATTCCATAAATACTAAGTATTATCTACAAATACCATGTATTATATACAAATACAACTTTTTTTACGAGTGGCAGAATTATTTTTAGATGAAAACATGAAAAAATCAAGTGTGTGGAATTTTTTCCCTGTCAGTGTATTATGGCATATATTAAGAATAGATACATTTTTATTTAAATTTATTCCATACTTATAGATAATGTAATTTTCAAATTTAAATGGTGAGCCAATAAACAAAATCACACCAAATAAATAATTAAAGTAATGCAAATTTCCATTCTAATGAAAACTGCATTTGGGATAGGATATATAAAAAAAGTTGAATTCAACACACTATATTAAATGAAAAAAAAGATGTGACAAGACAAGGGACAGGAGTGGATCCAGAAAATGTCTTTAGGCTAAAAAAAAAAAAAAAATAGCAAATAAATAAATCTAAGAAGGATTATTCTTCAATTGGAATCAAAACCACGGTGAATGGGGGTTGTCAAGAAAATCTGATAAAAAGTAGTTTGAGATAAAGGGAGATTTCAACACAGTTTTTAATGTTAATATTTCTTATAATAGGTTTTAATTTTAGATAAATTATAAGTTTACTATATTCAAACTTTGATATTGCTCACAAACATAAAATTTATTTTAATATAAAAATCCGACATAATAGAAAAAATTAAAAATATATATCAATAATTTCACCCATAAATATTAAGCCCAAATCATAAAACTAATGTGAAGTTAAGTTATATCTTCAGTTTCATGAATAAAAAAAAAATACCTTTTTTCCTTATAAGGTGACGTATGTTGTTCTATCCTCTTCACATATTAAATATAAGGAAACGTACTCCAGTCTCCACGATTCCTTCAATTAACGAAATATAGTTTTAAATATAATTAACAAAATATAATTAGTTTTAAATATAAGATTTTTTCGTTTTAACCAAACTACAAATTCTTGCTAATTTTATTCATGAAATATATGAAAAAATTAACTGTATCATATATTTCAAGAATCCTTAATTTAGTTTGGTAAAATACCAATAACAATTTCATAAGTCTAATAATTTAAATTCCATCCAAATTTAAAAAAAAAATGTCGAAAACCTCCTAATTTATTGCAAATTAATAAAATCTTATATTCTTACATTTAAATTTATTTTTTCTACCAATGGAAAAAAATACAGCAGAAACATCACTAATATACTATTGGGAGATAAGACCAAGACTGAAACTAGGTTTTTTTAGAGGAATAAGAAGGAACTTTCACATTTTCTTCCAACCTCTCCAATTTTCAATAAAAGTCTACAATAATTTAGTTAACTTCTGAATGGAGATGAAAATTCAGAGAGGAATGTGCTACATGGACGTACACTAGAGGAATTACTGAGTGGCAAAGATGATGTGGAGCCCCCTGATTATGAGGATTTCATACTTAAAAACAATAAAAGCCCAGGAAAAGATGGCATTGACAGAGAAATTTTGAAATATGGTGGAGAGGACCTGCTAAAGAACGTCTTGTTATTGGAGGTATGGGTCGAAGAAAAAATGCCGAAAGAATAGACGGTAGCTATTATCTGTCCAGTTTTCAAAAAAGGAGACAGAAGTAAATGCCAAAATTATAGAGGTATATCTCTCCTGGGGGTAGTATATAAGGCATTTTCCTGACTCCTTAATAAAAAGTTGCAATTATGGTCCGAACGTATTCTTCTTAAGCATCAATACGGTTTCAGGCCAAACAGATCTACAATCGACCTAATATTTTCCGCCAAACATATGTTGGAAAAATGTAATGAATATAATGTAGATCTTCATCATCTTTTCATCGATTTTAAACATGTGTACAATAGTCTCAATAGAAGCAAATTATTGAAAGTAATGGTCACTTTAGGTGTACCGAAAAAGTTAGACTAACAAGTATCACATTGACTGATAGTTGCTGTAAAGTCAAGATACAAGGAGCACCATCAGAAAAGTTTGCTGTTGAAGACGGCCTAAGGAAGGGAATCCCTTGTCCCCAAATCTTTTCAACCTAACCTTAGAATATGCAGTACGTGCTATTCGGACAAGCCCTCATGGCAGGATATATAATAGACTGTCACAGCATCTAGCCTACGCAGACAATGTGGTATTATCGGCTAGATCAAGAACATTTTTATTGAGGGCCTTTGAGTAGTTAGAAAATCCGCGAAAAAAGATCTTTCAGGCCTTAACTAACCTGCTCCATCTCTGCCTGTCTTGGGTTATTTCTTTCCATTTATCTGCACACAGCTCTATTGCATCTTTGTTGATTCTATCTGTCCATCTACTTTTTGTCCTTCCACGTGGTCTTTTGCCTTATATTGAGGCATTCATTGTTATGTAAAGGCTTCCAGATGGATTACTAAGAGTTACATGCCCCGCCCATCTTAACCTCCGTGCCTTCTTATCATGGAATATTGATTGACCAGTTTCTGTAAGCAGTTCTATATTGGTCTTTCTTCTCCATGTGTTATCACTCTGATCCCAGATTGCTCGGATTATCATGCGGAGGGGTTAGTGTCAAAGTCTCACAGCCATATATTAGAACTGGCTTTATCATAGCATTGTGCACCCTTAATTTGAGATTTTTCTGAGGGTACATTTATATAATATGCAATCAAACCAAATGGTTTTACCTTAAAGATATCCTCTTTGTTTAATGCAATGTTTGATGTGGCTTTGATATTATAATGTTTGATATCTAGACTTGAGTATATTGCTCTATCAAGATTATCAGTCAAATCTAAAAGATTTGAAACTGAATGTCTGTCCAGAATGATTCTTTGCTTTAAAGCGGACCCTACACGGTCATTCGGAATAGCATTCCGAGGCACTAATGATGTTCCGAATTATCGTGTAAGGTAGTGAATGAAGTACTGATGGGGGTGCGTTGCGGATTTCCGAACATCTGGTAATCAAAGGTTCATTCACGAGAAGTGGAGGGTGGACCGCGGTAAAAGTAGTGGGGAGACTAACCATACAACTTTTTTTTTTTTTTTTTTTTGTCCCCCTACCTGGCCATTTCTGGCATACGGGGTTCGTTGACAGTAGGGTAGTGAGCATGGGTTTTGCGCATGCCACTGCCACCAATAAACTCAAAAACTAACCATACAACTGGATAGGTTAGGTTACCTAGGCCTCACAACCATTATAAATTTCTGATTTTCATTATAAGTAAATAGTTAAATAATTTTTCATATCCCTTGTTTATATTTTTAAACTATCTTCAACTATTTCTTTTAAATAGTCAAGTGGGCAACAAATTAAAAAAAAAATGTGGAAACTTCACAATTTACTTTAAGAAAAAAAAAACTTTAACGTTGTGTATATTTGTCAGTTCTTTTCCCATTTTCCTCAACAAATTTATTATTTTCGCAATACCTTTCCTTAATTTTTGTAAGTAGTAGACTTATATTTTACTAACTTTTGTCAAAACGATTTTCTATGAGACTAACCTTACTACTAGATAGGTTAGTTTACCTAGGTCTCGTTTTTAAGTAAATAATTTCATAAAAGTAAATAGTTGTTTATATCCCTAGTCTATATTTTTATTAACCATTTTCAACTATTTTTTCTTTAAATAGTCAAGTAGGCAATAAAAAAAAGTGGAAACTTCACAATTTACTTATAGAAAAAAAATCTGTAACTGTTGTGTTTATTCGTCATTAATTTTTCCATTTTTCTTAACAAATTGATTATATTCGCAATACTTTTCCTAGAATTTTGTATGTAGTTGATTTATATTTTTCTAACTTTGGTCTAAACGATTTTCAGGCACTAGGAAGTAATTATTATATCTCCATTTTTCTCTTGATGCCCAATATTATAAATGACAATGTCCAAATAAGCATACCTATGCTGTTTCTTTGTTTATAACTGAGCTGAATTGGTGTCAGCAACGATAAGTAATGGTCAGTAATGATTGAACATGTAGAAGTCTACTTGATCAAAGCGATCCCGAGCATCTTTGCCATTTTCGTGACGTTCATTCATGAATTACCGTGTAGGGTCCGCTTAAGACACTTATGATTCCTACAAAGTGGTAAATAATCATTTTTCTTCTAGAAGAAATAAAGATAACTTGACTCAGGGCCATTGGAAGCCCGTCATATTCTCTTGGCTATCATGTCTTGTAATTGTTTTTTTACTGGACTATAATTCTTAAATTTACTATAATTCTTGTGTTTATTAGAAGACAAAGAAGGGAATGATCGATAATTTTCAGCATTGAGTGCATCTGGTCGCTCCATTGGGGGTGACAGCACATTTTACCTACTCAACAAAGTCGTCTTTTTATATATTTAACTTTTCCTTTACAATGTTGAATTTGAAACCTGCAACAAGAGGTCACATTTGTAATTACAAAGAATTGCTCAATCTGAGTTTAGGGTTAGGATTCTAGAAAAGGGATTGACAATTTAGTATGTCACCAAAGGTAGTGATTGATTTTAAGTTGTAGGATATGATAGGTCAATAACGATAGGTCAATAGCTCAGAACGAAAATGACTAGCAGCTGATGTTTACAAGAGACCTTCATCCCACATGGGTTTAGCGCCAAAAATTATGGTGATGATGGATATAATAGATTTTAACGGCTGCTGTAGTTTGTGAGTTGAGAAGATAAGTATCTGGGTCCAGCATGTTATTATTGAGTTGTCCGGAAAATAATGCAGGTTTTTGAGTTTTCTTTAAAATACCCCCTCTATATAAAAAACTGTTTAGGTTTACTGGATTATACATTTGTATATTTGTATTTGACAATGTTTGTTTACCTCTGTAGCATTTTGCTGCTTAGAAATAATTCAGTCTTTACTAAGATGTCAACGTGTGATTTTTGTATAATTTGGTTTTGCTGATTTAAACTCTGCCAGATTGGTTAGTTAAAAAATAAATCAAAATTTTCGTTTTTTTAACAAGACAATTCAGAATTATTCTGAAGCTATTATTGCTTTATTTTCTTTTTGACTTCTGTGCCTGAAGCCTGTATCATTGATTTTATTGTGGTTTATTACCTCATTATTTAAAAAAAGAGTTTTTATAATTACAATACTATTTGGTGTTTATCTTTCAGGTCTGAGGAACACAAAGGACTCAAGCACTGAAACAAATCCTCATCATGTTCATTGTTCTAAGCATAGTGACATAAAAAGAATTCAATATGCTGATCGTAAGTTTCATATTGATTACTGAATAATCAAGTTAACAGTATTCATATTAGGATATTTATCTTAAAACTAAATATTTAGAATGTTAATGACATTTGCTAATTGAAAAAAATATGTTTGTCTTTCTGTAATATTAATAATAATTTATTAAAAAGGTAAAAAAATACAATTGTCTCAGGGAGATACACACCATAAAGAGTATATACTTTATATAGAATATACTCCAATGAACTGACTTCATTAAATTGAGTATTTGCCTTACAACAATTAAGACTGAGATCAGTGTTGGGGATTATTGAATGAATTTCTATTTGAATAATTTATTCAATAAATTTTCAATCACTGATATTTTAGTGATTGACAATTCTTAGAATAACCTAAAGTTTTAATTTATTATTAAAATTATTCAATACTCTTATATGAAAAAAGTTTTCAATAAAAATATGTTCTGAATAAATATTTATTCTAAATATAAATTTATTCAGTGAAAATATTCACTGAATAATCATTTATTTGAGCATTAATTATTTAAAAAATAAATCAAAATTTTCTTTTTTTTTTTTTCAAAATAAGGGTCTTTTGAGTTGTAATAAGAGTTTTTATGAAAAAAAATCTATACAAATTGCTCAACCGCTCAACCGCTTATTTTATTAGGACCTTGAATAAGTTCTTGCTGTTTCCTGAAAGATGGCTTTCAGTTTTTTTTCCGTTGGCTTAAGGCACTACGATCCTTAGGGAGCTGTTGTGCGCCATGGTTTTCATCCATTTTATTCCTAAAACGTTAGTTTAGTCGATTCCACGTATCTTAGTAGGCTTAAAGGATTGATACGCTTTTGGGATAATCCACTCGGTCCTTCCTAAATAACTCAAGTCTAAGTATTGCAAACCTATCACATCGACAATGACTCATGACAGAATCTGCATAACGGATTCCTAGTCACTCAGAGATCGAACATGTAGTAATTTAACATACAGTCACCAGTATAGATCGCTGCAAGTTTTTTGAGGGCTGATCTATTAATCTGTGGGCCAGACCCCACTACCGTGCACACTCCCCTCCCCACATCCCTATAAATTAAATATCATTGTGTTCTTTGTAACTATTTATTAAAAAAAAGCCAATGTTCCCACAAAAAAAGTGAACACACCCCAAAATGCCATCCAAACATGGTGGACTGACGACTTTGACTTTAGTTAGTATTTTGGGTACTGAAAATGAGTATTTAGCTTAATTTCATCATAATGGACCTTTTATTAAAGCTGAATAGTAAGATAATTATAAAAAATAAAAAAATAAATGGATTAGGCAATAAAAAACACCAGTAAAGTCAATTTTTTCAAAAAAAAAATTCAAGTTGGAAATCAAGCATCGTTTGTAATTAAACGGCCAACAATTAGAAAAAACGCCCAGAATTAAAACATCTGGAGAATACATTTCTCTATCTAAAACACTGATTACTTTTAAAATATTTGAAGCAATTCGTTAGTTATAGATCTATAATAATACTTTTGGTGAGCCAAACAAAAAAAAAGCCAATGTTCCCACAAAAAAAGTGAACGCACTTTTTGCACTGTCCCAAAATGGCGTTCAAAGATGGCGGATTGACGACTTTGACTTTAGTTAGTTTTTTGGTCACAGAATCAGCATTTGGCATGATTTTCTCATAGTTGGTCTTTTATTAAAGCTGAATAGTCATAGAATAAGAAAACATGAAGAATTATTAAAAAATAATTGGCTTAGGCTATGAAAAACACCAGTAAAGTCAATTTTTTTAACAAAAAAATTTTCAAGTTACAAATCAAGCATCATTTGTAATTAAACCACAATAACGCAAAACGTGCTGAAATAAAACATCTGGAGAATATATTTCTTTTTCTAAAACGCTGATTATTTTTTAAAAAATTTTAAACAGTTCCGAAGAAAATGCACTTATGTGGCAGAAAAGCGGTACTGGCGTGGGTGCCTACAGGCCTCTACCAAACCATTCAGTACACATTCAGTCCTCCCTCCTAATAAGGATAAGTTGGCTACAGTCTTTGCTTTGTGCCACCAAAGCAAAGCTGAGTAAAGTATGATAGGTCTGACTGTTGTTGTGTACAGCCAGTATACCATTTTTGGTTTTAGTCCCCAATTCTTTCCTATCGCTCTTTTACAGGCCCATAGGCATTTGAGGGCTTTACTTGTCACGTTTTGAACGTGTTTAGTCCATGTCAGTTTATGGTCCAAAGTGACTCCAAGGTGTTTTACTTCCTTACTCAATGTCACTTGGATACCATTGATTTCCGGCATTTTAATAGCCACCTTCTTCTTCTTAGTGAAGATACACACATTGGTTTTCCTAGGGTTGATGCTTAGTCCTTTAATCCTGCACCAATTCCTAAGAATATTGAACACTGTACTGAGGATATCAGAGAGGACACTCTGATGCCTCCCTCCTATGAGGATGGCAATATCGTCAGCATATCCCTGAGCATAAATGCCTGCAGTGTTTAAGGCTTTCAATAATGAGTCAGCCACAAAACACCACAGTAGCGGAGAGAGCACACCTCCCTGTGGACATCCCCCACAGGGTTTAATCCACAGTTCCTTGTGCCCTATTTCTGATTTTAGAACTCTGTCCTCGAGCATTCTCCCAATCCATCTGGAGGTCATAGCGTCTATATCTTTTTTCCTTAGCGCATCATTTATGATGTTATAGGGAGTTCTATCAAAGGCACCCTTGATATCAACGAAGACGCCTATCATGATTTCACTCTGTTCTAAGGATTTCTCAATTCTTGTTACCAAGTTGTGAAGCGCCACCTCACAGGATTTTCCTGGTTGGTAGGCATATTGCTTTGAATGTATTGGACTAGTAGCCAATATGTGTTCCCTAATATGTCTGTCCAGTATCTTTTCCAATGTCTTCATTAAGAAAGATGACAGACATATTGGCCTAAATGCCTTGGGGTCTTCATAAGATTCCTTTCCTGGATTAGGAATGTATCGCACTTTGGATATCCTCCACTTACATGGTAGATATCCCAGTGCTAGGCTACCTCTTAGAAGTTCCAGAAGGTATGGCCTTATTTCTGGGAGACCCTTCTGCAGCAGTGCTGGAAAGATCTCGTCCATTCCAGCAGATTTGAAAGGAGAGAACAAATTCACTGCCCATTCAAGTCTACTGTTTGTTATCACTCTTCTTGCCAGACCCCACATACGTGCGCCAGTACCACGATCCTGTGTATTGGGGTCAAGAAGTTCATTTACTGTCGTAAAACAATTTGGGAAATGAGCTTTTGCTACCACACTCAATGTTTCCATCTCATTCGTGGTGTGCTTATCGTCATATTTGAGTGTTCCCATTATACCTGAATGGGTTTGTTTTGACAGTATTTTGTTTACCTTACATACCGCCGTCATGTTGTCCACTTCCAGACAAAACCTTTTCCAGGCTTGTCTTTTGGCTTTCCTGACAGATTTGTGATACTCAGTAAGAGATTTCCTATAGGTATCCCAATTGCCAGATTTTTTAGAAGCATTGAACAATCTCCTCATGAGTGCTCTTTGCTTTGTTAGACTATCATTCCACCAGGACACTTTCCTGTTGGTTGTAGTTTTTTTGGCTTCATTACTGGCCAAATATGCTCTAGTCATAGCATCAGTAATTGAAGTATTTAATATTTCTAATTGCCATGTATTGTGGATAACTTTGGGGCAGCATTTGACAGCCTCCTCCAAGTTAGAACTATAGGACACCCAGTTTGTTTGCTTGGGGTCTCTATATTCCACATCATGTTGTATTCTATCAGATATATCAAATCTGATATACCTGTGATCCGAGCATGTTTCTTCATCAGAGACATGCCAGTTATCTATAAGGTCACTAGTCAATCGAGTCGCTAGTGTTATGTCTATGATCTCAGTCCTAATTCTATTACAAAAGGTAGGCTTATTCCCCCTGTTCAGAATATCAAGATCATATTTAATAATAGTCTCTAAGAGTTTCTCACCTCTAGAGTTGGTGTTTGTGCTTCCCCAGATCTCGTTGTGTGCATTAGCATCCAGGGCAGCAACAATTTCCTCCTTACTCTTTAATAGTTCATCCATTCCTTCTTCAGGCTCTGGATGTTCATATGGCAGGTAAACCGCCGCTATGATTAGTGATTTGTTATGCCCTTTTTGGGTATATTTGGCTGCTGCAAGATCTCTAGAACAAAATTGCCATAGAGGCAGCAGTTTTAGTTTGTTTTTAAAAAGTAGGCAGGCTCTAGGATATGTGGGTGCAGATACTTTGTCTTTAGGTTTCTCCCCGCCTCTCGGCCTCGCTTTCGAACCACCACCAGTGTTAGATGGGTGCTGCGAGACAGAGGTCTGGCCACCTGACCGCGACAGTGGCTGTGGTTCGCCTCTGCAACCAGTTTTCACTGGTTCCTTTGGCTTAGCCCCGCCTCCTGCCCCGGCCGACGGCCTCGACCCCGTCCTCGACGCACTCCTTCCCGAAGAGGAAGATTCCTTGTTCTCCCTCTCCTTTGATGTACCTGCTCTTTCATTTCCTCCGGAGCAGGTTTACTTCCTGATGCTAGAAACCTGAAGGTGATAACATATATCCCACAGCAGGCCTGCATTCCATGTTCAGTGAGGCTCTGGAGGCTAGTCTCCGGTATTTTGAAAACTCCAAAGGATCCTCTTTCCAGAGCCTTGAAGTTAAACACGGTCCAGGTTTTTATCCCAGTAATAGATTGGTTCTGAATCTGGAGCCGGGTTAAATAATAAACAGCAGGTAGTGCCTTTCCTGGAAAGAAGGCTCCAATCCTGATGATTTTTGTAAGATCACCTGCTTCACAAGTTCGTAGGGTTAATCCTTCTTTAATTGTGATGCTCGGTGTTATGCTTTTAAACCATTCTACCGTATGGTTGTCTAGGCAGGATACAAGACATCCTCCGAGCTTAAAAAGCGCCCCGTCGAACTTTGGATGTATGTCTCCGCCTATTGTGAGCTCGTCAATTTTACTTGCGATTGCTTCTTTTAGATCTTCGCATTGGTCATAAGTTAGCTGGATCTGCGGGTAGTCGACAGGAACTACCGCTACCAACTGTCCTTGCGCAACCTTTGCGTAGTTTTTGGGCCTTTCAGCCTCCCTTGGTTTCTTAGCTTCCGCAGCTGAGGCTCCTAGGGATTTCTAGCTCTTTTCTCCACAGGCAGTCTTGATCTAGACCTCAACCTTTGAGGCCTCGCACTCTTAGCTGCTGGCCTACGTGGCCTCGCAAACTTAGATGCTGGCCTCTTGGATGCGTCCTTCTCATCCCCTGCCTGTGTTATTGGAGCTTTACCCTCCGGCGCGACAGCTTCGTTTGCCAGGCCTTTTGGGGCCCTTGCATCCTCCACTGCCTGCCTTTGAGTAGGCTCCAGTTCACTAGATATTTGCTCTTGATCTGAGGCCTCCCTTTCACGACTCTCTGCCTTGTCCGCCAGGCCTTTTGGGGCCCTTGCTTCCTCGGCAGAGTTCTCTAAAGGTGGCCTTCTCTCATCTTCTGGGCTTGATAGTTGTTGGGCCTTTGCCCTCCTCCTAAGTCGCCTCTTCGCATTCCTTATCTTCCTCCACGTGGCAGGCCTCGAGTCTTCCGACTCGTGGTCCCCGCAGTGGTCGAGTCCAGAATGCGATCGGCTTCTAACCATTTCTGGCTTGTTACTTTCTTCGACGTCCATATACTCTTCCTGGGCCTGCACCATTGCACAAGCCACTTCCATCAGTTCCTTCTCCTTAAGGTCAGTTTGGACGTGAAGTGTTCCGACATCTTCTGTTAGGGTTTTTAATAATTCCCCTACCAGATTTTCATCAATCTTATCTGAGGTGACGCTATAAGTTCTTCTTTAAACCAGAACTGATTGTTTGGATTTGGTCTCAAAATGAGGAAAAACATGAAATTGAACCAGGAAATTGGAAAAATACATTAAGCGAACGAGAAAGGAAGTGCCAAAACCTCAGAAAAGTTAAAAAGGACCAGTATCCATTATATAACTAAATGAATGTATAGTAGACAGATAAACAGAATATTTCAAGATGCTGCTAAAAGGGGGTCAATTGCAGTTTGGACGATACAGGTTTATTATGTTGAAAACCACTTTATTTTCGATTGCTGAAGGAGCACATTCGGACTATCTTCACTTTGAAGCAGGATATAGAGAGTTATATCGAGAAAGTCATAGCTCTCCTTCTGTTTAGTGCATTTGCAAAAGATTTTTTAAGGAATCAAAAAGGAAAACGAGATTTTCTGAAAGACAATTAGACATTAGCATAATCCAAAGTGTGAGGCACTAAGCAGATAGAGAGCTGCTTTTTTTTTTTTTTTTTTACAATTAAATTATTGCATTATTATTTGTTCGTTAATAAAACCAATATAATGTAAAAAAAATGTTATTATATCACTATAACTAAGCCATTTATGTGTACTGAATGGTTTGGTAGAGGCCTGTAGGCACCCACGCCAGTACCGCTTTTCTGCCACATAAGTGCATTTTCTTCGGAACTGTTTAAAATTTTTTAAAAAATAATCAGCATTTTAGAAAAAGAAATATATTCTCCAGATGTTTTATTTCAGCACGTTTTGCGTTATTGTGGGCCGTTTAATTACAAATGATGCTTGATTTGTAACTTGAAAATTTTTTTGTTAAAAAAATTGACTTTACTGGTGTTTTTCATAGCCTAAGCCAATTATTTTTTAATAATTCTTCATGTTTTCTTATTCTATGACTATTCAGCTTTAATAAAAGACCAACTATGGGGAAATTAAGCCAAATTCTGATTCTCAATGACCAAAAAACTAACTAAAGTCAAAGTTGTCAATCCGCCATGTTTGGATGCCATTTTGGGGCAGTGCGTTCACTTTTTTTTTGTGGGAACATTGGCTTTTTTTTAATAAATAGTTACAAGGAACACAACGATATGCAATTTATAAGGATCTGGGGGGGGGGGAGGGTGCACGGTAAGGGGTTCTGGCCCACCGTGAATAACTGTTGTTATGTGCAGTAAGTAGGCCATTTTAGGTTTGCATTCCCAATTCTTTCCTATTGCTCTTTTACAGGCCCATGAGCATTTGAGGGCTTTGCTTGTCACGTTCTAACCATGTCTAGTCCATGACAGTTTATGGTCCAATATGACTCCAAGGTGTTTTACTTACTTGCTGTAACATCACTAGTACTACATGTCATAGGCAGGAGTTTTTATGATGTGTAAAAATTAAACATAATTTTTGTGAAACGAACAAATGTAATATTGAATATTTAAAATTCATTTGCTTATATATTTGTTTAGTTATATGGATTTCTATTTTTTTTTTTTTTTTTTTTTTTTTTTTTTTTTTTTATACTTATAAGATATACTTGAAAATATATATATATATAAAAAAAAAAATATAATGGATATTTGTTTAGATTAATCACAGAAGGATTGAGAAACAGCCTCCATAACATTATTACATTTCTAGAACTTTTTCAGCTAAAAACTAATGATGTAAAAAAGTAATAACATTTTTGATTTATTAGTGTGTATAATTTCAAATAAAAATACATTTTTCTCAGTCCGACTAGTTGGCTGTGAAAAATATGAATATCACATGAAAATTGAGGGGTTGATTGAGTCATAAAATCCTAGGATATGTTGATATGCACAGTGTCATGTAAGTAGAGGGAAATATTCAAACAAGGAGTAGTAGACCTCAAGAGATATAAAAAATGTTCGTATAAACAATAGTCCGATTTTTGGCAGATAATAGGAAATTTAAGTTTTGTGTTTTTTAAAGTAAGTCATGGTTTTTGATAAATAAGAAGCTATAACTAAAACATACTTTAATATAATTAATTAAAAATTGATTCACTGTAAACTAGATATAATTTACTTTAAATGAAAGTGGAGTTTTTCATTGTTTAAACAATTAAAAGAGGACTTTCGAGCGTATACACTGATTTTTTATAAATGTTTTTGGGGCAGTAAAAATCATGCTATTTTTATTCTAAAGAAATCTGCAGCTGAAGCACACAGAATTCTTTTTGATATTTAGGGTGAGCATACTCTGTCAGACCATATATATTCACTGATTTTGTTGCTTTTTTAAAATAATGATTTTAATCTTGGAGATAAAGAACGCTCTACCACACAGGAAACATTTGAAGACATAGAATTGGAAAATCATCACTAGTAGATGATACAATGGTTTTAAAATGTTTAGAAGCATTAGGAATGATTCTGTAGCAAGAACATTGAAAAATGTCAAATGACATTTTCTCAATTGTGAACTGCTGCTTCATAATTTCACAAGAAATTACTCGGGGATGCGTTAAAAAAAAATACTGTATTTTATAATAGTATATTTTATTATATTGTCCAACATTTCAACCTGCATTGTAGGTCTTCCTCAGGGCTATATAAGATACAAACAATACATATTAGTTATTGGATTTTATATAAACAATATATAATTAATTATAGAAGGTTACAGTATATGTTGATGACCATTGACATTCAGTTCAGTTGGGAAAAGGTAATGGATTATTTGGATAACAAAGAGTATACTAAGGGTAATAAGTAGGAGGTAAATAAGGAATAATAATAATAAGAGTCAATCAAAAAACATATCATTCAGTCAGACATTGATGAAGGCTATATGTCGACTGGTTGTCTGTTGTTTGGGTCAGGTAACAGAAAAACTGACAGATAGAAAGGGACTGGGGGGGTTGTAAAAGTAGTGTTTGTCTGTTGCCGAAAAATTATAAATGGACGAGATAAGAGAAGGCAATTATACCTAAGGTTATTGAAGTGGTAGTTTCCTGCGTTGGTCTGTGTAATAGGTTAAATAATTAAATTCATCTAAAGAAGGTGGGTATTGAATTGGGTATATATATACTCTCAGTGATAAGTCTTTTGTCGTGGTTGGGGACTGTGGCTAATTTAGATGTATTGTCTAAGTGAAATGGATGATTGGAGGCTAGGGTATGTTCGGAAAGTTTCGAGGCAGTAGGATTTTAGAATATTTATGTTGGATGATGCAGTCTTTAAGAAGGTTTTTGTGTAAGAGGAGTTACAATTGGGATGCAGTAAACGATATTTGATCAATGTTGAAGAGGGATTGGGTCTTTTAAGCGGGTGTAAATGTTGAATAATTTGTTATGGTTTTTAAAGGCAACTCATAGGTTAGGCATGGAAGAACATAAAGACTTTTTTATTTGGTCTGAGAAGGAAGAGATATGAGGTAGAGATCTAAATAGCAGGATTAAGGGCAGATTTTGAGAACTCGGAAGGGAGCTGGAGGAGCGAGTTTTGTAGTCATTAATAAGTTTTTTTATGTTGTTGGGGGGAAATTATTAGAAAGTAATATTTGTTGGATGCGTCTTGTGTTTGTTTCATGTAGGCAAGGATCAGGGAGAAAAACATCGTTAAAAAAGATTTTTTGGTGATAAAGTTGTTAGGAATAATAGTTAAGAAGTCTGTTATTAAAACAACAATAATTTATCAATGGCCTTTTCATATCCACTTTCTTTAGATAAATTTAATTAATTTTAATTTAAATATATATATATATATATATATATATATATATATATATATATATATATATATATTTGAGGATCAAATAAATTATATATAATTTGATTGTTTGTATATTTAATATTACACACTCTAAGTGTGTTCTGATAAAGAAAAGAGATATTAAAATAAAATGAACTTCTTAAAATCTTGATTAATATGGTTGATTTTTAAATGTTAATCCAGTCTCCATACTATAAATGAAATTGTACAACTTTTGTTTTCGCCCTGGCGATGTTCTCACATATACGTTCATAGGCCGGGCCCGGTGAAGTTGGCTCTATGCAGTTAGGTCTTCAATTAGAAGATGTCAAAATAAAATATCTCTTCAGCAATTATCAATGTACTATAAACTATGTGGGCTCCTCTGTCGTCTAACAAATAATGGTTCCCCCCAAGCATTGTAGCAATAAACATCGCAAGAAATCTCTTAAATTAAAAACATTGTTGTTTTGAAAGTTACTATGTAAAATTCAATTTAAAATAATTGGACAATAGAGAAGGAGATGTTGCCATAATAAACCTATGAAAATTTGAACAAATCAAATAGATTATTTAGGGAATTATTAAAATTCAAATTTCGTAAGCCTGACTCCCTTGGAACGTAAGGGTAAGGGTATCCACAGTTGATGTGAATCTTCCTCATTCTGATTCATCAAGTTAGGCACACTATTTGAACAGTGCCCATCCTTGCAGCTCTGACATAAAGTGGAACAGTTTAATGCCAACTTCTTACAGCTGCATCTGGCATTGCAGAAATAAAAAAAAAATATGTAGTAGATTTGCTAATTATAAAATAAAAATTACTTTCACTGTTAAAGAAGCTTTGATCAGTACCGGAACTAGTTTATTTGGCTTAGGTTCCCAAGGTCACAACTTTGCAGTAGTTAGTTTTCCAACTTGAGCTGCACTTGATGGAATCTACAAAGTGAATGTACACCTACACACATATGTATATTCGAAAATAATTTTATTATGACTTTGTTTCAGTTAAATTATTTCGTTTCATTGTTTTCTTATCATTTAAATGAAACTATATTAACTGTTCTTTTAATTAAAATTTTTTCTTTCTGTTTTTACAGTTACCATTGCCCCAGTTTTGGAGCTGCCAGGTAATTAATGACTATCCCACCCCATTTTCACATAATTTTATCTCACTCTCTTGACCTTTTCCTGTAATTGTTCGTGTTGCAGTATATATTAGATTTTATTCAAGTAATTGGGAACTGATTATTTTGTTTTTCTTTAATTTTTAATTAACTGAACTTGATTGCATGAGCAGTACTTAAAGAACTATTATTATTAGTTATTATTTTCTTACACTTGCAGCCTCTAATCTTGGGGGTAGGGAGCAAATCCAGTTCTCTGGAACATTTCCTCACCTACTGAGAAAAAATAAGTTTTTCTTTCAAGTTTATTATTATTATTTGTTTTAGAGTGTCCTTGTAATAGAACATCGCAAGTTTTTCTTTGAAATATTTATCTATGAAGGCGATAGATAATCATCTTATTTGATGAAAATTTCTGTCCTGAAGTTTTAAAACCTGAAAGGTGAATTAATATGAACAAATGAAAACCTTTAGCTTATGGAACAATAAAAAGTCACTTAGGGCTTGGCCAGAGCCAGGAGGTTAGGGATTAAATCTTTCAGTTCTATGGTTCTATTTTTCCGATTCTTTGTCTTTTGGCAGTCACCAACAATTGATTTATCATTTAAGTTCTTCTTCTTCCTCCTTGTGTGCCTTTCAGCATGGAGGACCCTACAGCCACTTCGACCATACATCCTGGTCTCTCGCCAATTCCTTCATCTGACATAGGGTTTCCCCTCTTTCCTGACCTAGTCGCTGAATATGTTATCATCTAAGTTAATAAATTTAAAGTTCCATCAATAACTATATTTTTAAAGGTCCAGTCTATTCCTTTTAGCTTTCAGATTTCAAAATCAAGATTGAGGTGATGTAACATAATAGGTGGATTGTCAGTATGTAATGTAATGAGCTCAAACGCCAATTTCAATTGTAATGTAGCTATTTCCACTGTTTAAGTTAATATAAAGGATGACTTAATTTATTTCTATTTATTAATCAGCACTTTTTGGCATTTATTTATTATCTTCTCATTTATTTATATATCTTCATTGATTTATATATACATTATGCTATTCTTAGTTATATATATTATCCTGATTGAGGTTCTAAAGTTTACCATGAATGCTCTGATTATGGTCAAACTTTCTATATTATATTTATATGGTATATTTTCTAAGTTATTTCAGATGAAAGTTACATAAAAATATTAAAATTTATTTGGAAGTTATAAATAATAATAATAATAATAATAAAAGGCTTAGCGAACCCAAAGGTTCGATGCCGACACCACCAATCGCTTATTACTCACCTCCCTCCACCGTTCGCCGTTCAAACCTAGTCCCTTCAGATCGGCTTTAATGCAATCTTTCCATCTTCGCTTCGGTCTCCCTCGGACGTTTACTATTTGGTACAGCAAATATTAACCTTTTGGGAATTCTCTCGTTACTAAGCCCAACAATTTTACAAGCCCATTTGATTTCTGGGATGAAATCACCTCAATTATATTACCCGGATACAGTTCACGCAATTCGGCTGTTGTGTAACCCTCTGAACTCATTCATCCTTCTTCGGTCCGAATATTCTACGCAATACTTTATTTTCAAAAACCTTAAGCCGTTGCTCATCCCTTAACATAAGCGGTCACATTTCGCACCCATAAAGAACTGTAGGTAAGACAATGGTTTTATAGATTTGACTTTTAAATTCCGGGACAAGAGGCGCGAGCTAAGTAGTTTTGTCACAGAAAAATAACAAGCATTTCCCATCTTCAGTCTAACCTTAATCTCTTCTTCAATTTTGTTTTTTCTAGTTATCGTAGATTTTGGAATAGATTCTTTCCCTTCTTCAAGTAATTTCTCATTCTCCCAGATCTTTTTAACCAACCGATGTATGTTAGAAACTCCAGCTTCCCCGCATGCCTTAATTAGTTCAGTAGGAATATTATCGGTTCCCGCTGCTTTATAAGATTTTAATTTTCTGATAGCTACTTCAACTTCCTCTTTACTCGGTTCTTCTATTAACGGTTCCGCAATCTGGTACTCAGAAGGAGGACACAGATCATAATTTCCCATATTTAAAATATTGTCAAAGTGGATCTTAAACTTATTTAATATGTCAACCAGATTGGTCAGAATATTGTTATTTTAATCTCTAATTGCAGACGTGACGGGCCCTAAACATTTATGTGATCTGTTTATACCTTTGTACATGTCTCTTACGTTATTTTCAATTCTATTAGTTTCTGTTTCAATTATTTTATTTTTAAGATACTCCCTTTTTTTATTTTTGAGCAATTTTGTTGTTTCGTTCTTTGAGGTTCGGAAGTATTCCAGATTGTCTTCGCTAGGATTATTTAGAGCTTTTAATTTAGTGGCTTTTCTTTATTCACACATGTTTAAGGAATCTTCATCCAATCACGGTTTGTTATTTTTATTTTCCTTTTTTCCTAGACACGAGTTACCGACCGCTTTAATATTATCCCTGATCTCTACCCATAACTTGTCAATATCCTCGTGGTCCTCGTCAGAAAGCTCTAAAGCTTCAAATCTATTATTAACATCTAGCTCGAATTGGGTTCTAATTGATAGATTTTGTAATTTTTCCAAATTAAAATTCTCAAAATCGAAACGGTTTTCTTTTATCTTTTTTATATTAAGTTTTTGTTGAAGTTTCTCGATTACTAATTCATGACCCGACCCACATTCTGCTCCGTGATATGACCATACATTAATTATACTGCTTTGCCAGCTATGTTTATCGATACATGATCGATATAATTTCATGTTTGCGAATCCAGTGATGTCCAAGTATATTTATGAATATCCTTATGTTTAAACTTATTACTTTTAATTATCAGGTTTTTCGAGATGGCAAAGTTTATCAGACGGATCCCATTATCATTACTATATTCGTGCAAACTTTTATTTTCATGGAGTTTTGCGGTAGTTTATCATAAACCCATTCGAATTTATCGTAAAATTCACATTTTACTTCATCATCACTGTCTTCGGTCGGACAATGTATGTTTATTAATGCGATTTTAAACCAACGTCCCTGAAATATTGCTACCGAAATTCTATCACTAAAGAATTGTACGTCCCTCAAAGTGGATCGCAATCTATTCCTGATTAGAAACCCGGTACCTAAACAATGATTCCCGCTTCCTCCATACCAAATAGTGTACTTTCCTTCCCTCATCGAGCCCTCCCCTGGCCAGCGAACCTCTTGCAGAGCCAAGACATCCAAATTTTATCCATTAACCTCATTCGCTACTGATTTTAAGCACCCTGCTGAGTTTAACCACGTGAATCCCCTATAGCAGTCCCCACCCGGAGACCCGAACGGAGGACTAGTTTACCTGCGGATAATGAGTAAAAAAAAAGCGTTTTACCTTAGGGAGATCCATTTTTTGATTTGGAAGTAGAATTAAGAAATGAAATTTGAATTGTTTACATATCCAAAATCTATCATTATTTCATATGTTTTATAATTTTTAATTTCAGAAGAAGATGAAGGCCAAACAAATGATGATTCTCACTCAGATAATTCACAATCAGACCCACGACATTGTGACTGTTGTTATTGTGAGGTATTTGGGCATGGACTTGTGAGTATCTTTTTCAGTTTATGATTTTATAATTCATATATAATATAAGGGGTACAAGTAAGTTTAAAAAGATTTACTACATAGGGTATTCCTAGTATTATAATACATTGGACAATATCCTTACTACTTTCATGTTAAAGCCTCACCATGTATCTTTAGTTGTCAGTATGTATCATTTTTTATATGTTTGAAAAACATAGATTTTTGAACTCCAAATAAATAGAGTTATGTGTCAACGAAATGCGGTTTGTGAGAAACCTCAATTTTCTGCTTTTATTTTATGAAAACGATACTTTGAATAATCAATTTTTTACCATTTTTTTAACAATAGACATCTTTGCAAACCAAAAACCTCCCCACATCTTAAAATTCCTCACCCCATGTTTTCCTCGTCATAATCTAACTACAAGCTCTCAACCTGTTGATTTGTATCATGGATTTATTACAAAAAGTCATTAAGTAAAATTTCATGAAATGAAATCTTTAAGTTCTTTGATGAATTTTCGCTTTGTGGAATCAAAACCTTGTGTACTTGATGTATCTATTTTTATATATAAAAGATTTTGTATCATTTTAGTGTGTCTATTTTTAATAGAAAATAGGTTTTGTGTCATCTTGAAGTATTTTCTGTGCTATATTTACTGTGGGTTACATTGATTAATAACATCAAAATTTGCAAAAATGTACATTAAATTAAAATTCAGCTCCACCAAAAATGTAGTTAGTTACTTTTTACAATATAATCAATGATATACTCACATATAAAACTGCTTACTTAAGTAGATCTTTTATAATTCATATTATATTTTTTGAATTCTTTATCCATCTATATTTGCCAATCCTGAACCACATATTCCTTTAACACATTAGCTGTGGTTATGGCCCCTGGGATCCGATATTCGTCTCTACTACCAAGTTACCGGGGTTGTTTCGAATTTTGCCTATCTTTCGAAGTTTCAAAATGGTCATTTTTAAAAATATTTGAATGGGAATTGGATAGATGTAAAGATACAAACGTAAATAATCATTATATCTGATATAAAGCTGTAGGAGGCTGCGGACCGATATTATACTAGATTGAAAAATAATTATTTCCCTACAGTATCATCTCCTGACATCCGATACATATTCCTGCCGTGACAGGACAGTGTCCATGCATGTTGATTGAGATAATGTTTGGGACGTTGGTGATCAATTCTTGGGTCATCTTTAACATGTCGTGTCCATTCTTTTAATAAGTCTTCAGGTGAGGGAAGAAAATAGCGAAAGCAGTGCATAGAATGCTACAGAGAACTGAGAAAGAACCTAGGAAGTAAGGAGGCAAATAAGAAAACACGGAAAGTCATTAGTTTCTGTGAGAACTGTGATGGGATGCCTGGATTCTGTTTGCCGGACTTCAACCAGTAATACAAGCAGTTAGCAACTTAATACTTCACTTTCATTTTTCCTTTTTATAAAATAAATTCCAATATTATTGTAAATACCAAATATCTATATTTTTCTTACATTGCCACAATATGGTACTTATTATGTAACTTCGATGTAAATGCCATTTTTATCTTGACATTCAAAAAGTATTACACAAAAAATATATAGATTATATCATGAAAATTATAAATGTATGTAAGAAATAAATTTTTCTCATTTAATTTTCAATATTTAAGATTTATATCCCTTTAAAAAACACGTTTTTACTAAAATAAAGAGAAATAATATAAAACTCATAATATAAATGTCACCGGATGTCGGAGTCCACTCCTACGATTGCTGGCCATTGATGAGGACACAATAAACAGGTAGAGACACTGAATAGGGAATTTATTTCGCCTTTGTTGTCTAAAGATAGCGGTATACCTCAAAACTGATATATGTCTCCAACGTCCGATGCCTTAGGAGCTTCATAACTACTGTCGGTCACCGGGGGTCGATATTGTTGGGAAATACATTTAAGAGATATCATGCTCTGCAGCTAACGTGTTCAACAATACTTATTCCTTCACCTACTTCATAATGAAACAACTGCTTCTAAGAGCAATATTTATTTCTGTCATAACAATTACACACACTCTCTCTCAAACACAACCCCCTCCCTCTCCTTGGGAATTCTAGTTGCCTTCATTCTCTCCACATGATCCAATCATCTTTAATTTATCTTTTTAATGGAGAGACAACATCAAGGGAGACATATAAGAACATCTACTCTTGATTTGTTTTCATTCTCTACTGATTATTGGGTGATATATCCTGTGTAGAATTTTCCTTCCCTATGTGTTTAGCTATCGCACATTTATTAAGATTAGGGTTCCAAGTTTCACTATTACTTCAAGGAGATAATTTATAGGTGTCCTTTTGTAAATATTGTACATTAAGTTTGAAAATTAAGAGTTAATTTTTCATACATTCCTTCAATAACTAAGTCCTTTAAAACTTTCGTGTATATCCAATATTATTTTACATCAAAGTTTATTCAACGCTTTAACGACCAAACGATTCGAGTGAATCTTTCTCCATGAACCAAATTGTTTTTGTTTGTTTTTTTCTCAAAAATTGTAATATACTGTTAAAAATAATATTATGAATTTTTTTAAGTTTTAAAAATAATTTAAAATCAAAAATGGAGTGGGCGTACTCCTGCCATTGTCCATTGGGATATTGTTGGATATTAATTTAATTTTTATTTCCCTATTTTTATCGTTGGTAGTTATTTCTTATTTGTTTATAGTCATTTATCTATTAAATTTGGAAATTTAAACAAAAAAGAGCCGCATTATTGCAAAAAAAAAAAATGTTTACTTAGAAGTGGTATACAACACGTTTATATCTGGCATAAATGTGTTCTTACCTTTCCAGGTATACTGTATTGAAGCGAAACCAAAGCGATATATATTTTCACAAGAATCATGCCTGTCATTCTTCACCGGTAATGTGATGTTTTAACTGCGCATTGATTCCTGGAACAAGTTTGTTAGTGGATCTCAATGGCGGCCATTTATGCCCACCATGGTCTCTTGGGTAAATCAATGAGCACACTTTGGTCGTTAAAGTGTTAAATCTAATATGATCAATCATATAGATTAGTTAGATTCTTCACTGCATATGTAACACTTAAATGTTTACAAATAGCCCTGCTATTAGTCTGCCCCAGATGTGTAAGTTCATTAATTATCACATTTATTATTCAGCACTTGTACTTCTGCTTTTTGTTATTTGATGACCGAAAACAACCATCTGCCCGTGGGCTTCCGTGGAAGCCAATGGATCCCAACTTATACTTAAAATAGAATAGAAAAATAACCACTCCAGGACAAAGTTCTTTAAGAATGACAAAGATGTACAAAAAAAAAAACTGTTATATTTAATAAATAAATAAATAAACAGTAAATAGACTAACTATATACAAAACAAATAAGGAATGGTGGACAATGTATTAGCTACTAGAAAATAATTTTTTTTTTTGTTCACTCCCTACCTCGAATTTCTGGCATCCGGCAGGGGAAGGGGAGGGGAGGGATGAGAGGAGGATTGTTCTAGAGGTATGATCAATCAAACCTATGCTAACCATAGTGGGAAGGTTGAGATTCATTCAATCAACCCTGGCTGGGTCTAAACTGGCACCACTATACTTGAGAATGGTAAAATGGGCAATGCTCTAACTAGCTTGGCCATCACGGCCTAAAAAAAAAGAATTATGTTGACTATTTAAAACATGTTTAAATATTTAAATATATAATCTTACAGTAAAAATTAAATGTAAGGATAAATATATATTAAATTGTTTATAAATGTATCTATTTTCAATTATTTATTTTATCCATTATTTGTCTTTTAGTTTACAATATAATTAATGTAGTCACAAATATGAATGAAATGAAAAATAATTTTATTCTGGGACTAAAGTCCCCTTAGAATAATAGTATAGTTTAAAAAATATCTACATTAGTCTGGCATGTAAGTATCATGCAAATATATTCAAAAAATACCTAGGAAATTGTAAACACTCATATATATATATATATATATATATATATATATATATATATATATATATATATATATATATATACATATATATACACACTAAGATACTAAGGAAAATAAAAATATATATAAAAAAAAAAATACAAAGGAAAATATAAATATCTACAAAAGATACTAACAATATATACAATAAATACTGAGATATAAAACAATTAATAAATAAAAATAAAATGACTTCTATCAATTAACTCCTGGTGACCAACGTAATTATACAACCAAGACATTTTTACAAGCTTCGAGAAGTTTGAATTTGTAATAGGTGGTAGAATAGGAGTTGTTTGAAGGAGTTTATGGACGTGGTTTGACGTATGGAGATGGGTAAGGAGTTCCATAAGGAGGTAGCACGGATAACGAAGGATTTACTGAAAGAAGTGATTTTATGGGAGGGGATATATAAATCTATAGGTTGAGATCTGGTATTGAGATAGTGGATAGATGAGCATAAATTAAGGAGTTCTAAGATGTAGGGAGGGTTTTTGCTTCTGAGAACTTGAAAAAGAAAAACACCAAGAAGGAATTGCCATCAGGAAGTAGGATATAGCCACTTCAACTCAGTGTACCAACAAGAAATATGAGAACACTTGGAAATCCCAAAGATGAATCTTATGAAGCAATTCGTAATTTTCTTCTCGCCTCCAGTTCTGTGGACAGCCCTCCATACACCAGGCAACCGTAGTCGAAGTGGGGGAAGACAAGGGATGTTACAAAGTGATGTCTGGTTTTTTTTTTGGAATGGAATCACGGAATCGAAGGAATTATTTAAGGATATGGATTTATGGGTAATCTGGGAAATGTGGTTGTTCCAAGAGAGGTTCTGATTACTCCAAGGTTTTTGGCTGTCAGAAAGAAATGGGTGGGACGGTTATTGAGGTAAAGTAAAGGAGAGAAAGAAAGGGAACTAATGAGGTGCTTATAGCAGATTAGGATTGCCTTGGTTTTGTCTGCGTTCAGCTTTAATTTATTTTTTTCCACCCATCTATGGATACAATCAATATCCTCTTGTAGTTTTCGGATAGCCTCGAGCATCTCAGATGGTTGGAACGATAAGTAGATTTGTAGATCGCATATAAGTGATAGTGGGAATGACTAATGGAGTCAGGAAGGTCGCTAATATAAATGGAGAACAGAGTTGGGGAGAGTGACGATCCCTGAGGAACACCTCATGTTAATTGAAGAGACGAGGAAGGAGATATGTCAGGAATAACAACTGTCTGGGAGCAATGGTTCATGGATTATGACTGCTCGGAGTCAGCAGGTGCACAAGGACCTATATTTCTTTCCCCGAAACAGACCGTCCATGGACTGAAACTTAGAGGGCTGGGGGGCTACTAACATCCTGGTAGACCACATTCCAATTCCCAATTAAGTAAACGGGGTAGGGTCATCAGTCCTACGCCATATATATATATATATATATATATATATATAATATATGGAGCTACGGGTGGTCTGCCGCTGCACCATGGAGACCATGGTTCATAGCAACGTGAGGTTGGGTGACCCCCTCCGGGCTACCTGAGCTCCCGGCTATATAAGTCTCCTAAGAATAACAAAGATGTACCGTACCTTTCAAGCAGCATATTTGGGACTTCATTAATTATATTGTAAACTAAAAGACAAATAATGAATAAAATAAATAATTGAAAATAGGTACATTTATACTCAATTTAATTGATATTTATCCTTACATTTACATGAATGATTGATAATTGAGAAGGTGGAAAAATAAATGGTGTTTGAATGAGGTTAGAGAGAAATAATTACAAATGGAGTTGAATAAAGAATTCCAAAACGAGGTAGCACAAATGATAAGGGATTTTTCAAAGGAAGTTATTCAATGAAAAGGGACATAAAAATCGGTAGTTCAAGATCTACAAATCAGTAGTAGGTCAAGATCTTTAATATTAAAGGGTGAGAGGATGAAAGCAGGTCAGTGAAGTCAATAATATATTATGTTTTTTTTGTTCTCAATGGTTGGAATAAGATGGCACCAAGAAAGTTTTGTCTTTAGGAACTAGGATATAGCAAGTGTTATGGCCAACATGTAAATATAAAAGATTTGTATGTATTGTAAATATACATAGTATTAAATTAAATGTTCCTGTACATGGATTACCATCTATTTCTCCGTATATTTTATCTATATTCCTGTATATGGATAACCATCTTTTTTTTTTACTGTAAGATTATATATGTACATCTTTAAATATGTTTTAAACAGCCAACATAATTCTCTTTTTTTTAGGCCATGATGGCCAAGCTAGTTAGAGCATTGCCCATATTAGCATTCTCAAGTCTAGTGGTGCCAGTTTAGACCCAGCCTGGGCTGACTGAATGAATCTCAACCTTCCCACTATGGTTAGCATAGGTTATCATACCTCTACCTAATAATCCCCCTCTCACACCTTCCCTTCCCCTCCCTACAAATGTCAAAAATAGCGAGGTAGGGAGTGAACAAAAAAAAATTATTTTCTAATAGCCAATACATTGTCCACCATTCCTTATTTGTTTTGTATATAGTTAGTCTACCTACTGTTTTTTGATTTCTTTATTAAATATAACAGATTTTTTATCATTCATGTAAATGTAAGGATAAATATCTATTAAATTGTGTATAAATGTATCTATTTTCAATTATTTATTGTATTCATTTTTTGTCATTTAGTTTACAGTATAATTAGTGAAGTCACATATATGCTGCTTAAAAGGCACATTTTTGTTATTCTTAGGGGACTTAGGGGACTGTTATATTATATTGGCCGGGGGTTGCAGTCAGTGATAACCCACAAATAAAAATAAATAATCTTATGATATAATTTTTTATTTTGTTCTAAACACTTTTTTTTTTAATTTGTTTGTTCTCACTGCAACCCCCAACCAATTTCCCAACGATATGGTCTAAAGTCGAACATTTTTTCGCCATTAAAAAACATATAATATAATAATAATAAAAAATCTGAAAATAGGTAGATTTAATGTTCCTGTCTCAAAAATGACTTGATTAATGAAACCAAAAAACTTGAAAGGAGCATGGCACTTTCTTTTTCATTAATAATACTGAAATAAAAGTAAAAATCCTTGACGGGAAGGGACAATGTTATAATGAAGTCGGTTTTGATGTATGGTTGTGAGGCTTTTCTTTGATATGTATTCTCCTAAAAAGTGTGATTTAGAGATTTATAAGTAACTTCTTCTAACATCATAACTGGAGCTCTTTGAAATCAGATTAATCATGAATCACAAGGTTTCTCTTTTCTTTCAAGGTTTTCCCTCTTCATCTCCCTGTTTGTCCCATTTGGGTGATACCTAGTTCTGCCATAAATACTGTTGCAAAAGTTGAACTTTGTTTACATCCTTATGTATTATTTAGATAATCCTTACCTCTATCAGGTTATTTTCTTTACATGCCAGGATAATAATGCCAATTAGTTTGTATTTTTCTTTTGCTCAGTTAAGATGGAGTAGGGTGATAAAGAAAACTGAATAGCTGTGATCACCTTACACAAATTTGGAAAATGTAATACAAAGTTACTATTAATAACCAAAGAAAAGTAACCATAGGTAATTGTATTTAAAAAGGATAATAACTAATATACAATTAAATAAAAAGTAATAAAACGCAAATGAATTTGATATAGTTACAATATATAAGAAAATATATGTATTAAAAATATTATGCCCCATCCATGGCTCGATTCAGTGGTGAATGTGAAAAGCAACATTTCAAATGAATCTGGTGAAAGATCATTGCCCGCTAATTCTACTGTCAGAAGAAGGGAGCAGTTCAAGAAGATTCAAAAATTATGGACAAGAGACAGGAAGAAAGCGGTTTGCGAAGTGTTCAACGGTACCACAGTCCGTAACAAGCACAATATTGAGCAACTCGAATCTTTCTGGAGGCCGCTGATGGAGAGAGCATCGTGTCCCAATGTGCCGGATACGCCAATTCCGCATCAGAAGTTGTTTACATTATGGCTGCCAGTTACAGTTGATGAAGTCAAATTAAACGCTATGGACAAAAAATCATCAGCGGGACCCGATGGTATCACTGTAAAGCAGTGGGAATCTGTTGCCCCCTTACATAGGGCCATATTTTATAATATATATCTGTCCAACCCACCCCACTTACCAAAGTTAACTGCGGCCCGGACTATATTCATTCCGAAAACGGATGATCCCGCTGGTCCTTGTGAATATAGACCCATCACAGTTGCTTCAGTCCCTCTTAGACAAATGCACAAGATAATTGCAACTCGTCTAAACGAAATGGATTTGCATCATGTAAACCAGCGAGCGTTTATTGCTTCCGATGGCACTGCAGAAAATATATTCTCATTACAGTCAATAATAGACGACTCTAAAATGAGAAAGAAGGAAATCCATGTAACGTTTATGGATATTGCCAAAGCTTTTGATAATCTGAGCCATAATGCACTTTATAGAATCTTAGAATGGAAGGGTATGCTAGCTGGACTTATTGGTTACATGAAGGGGCTATATAGCAAATGTTATACCCCCATTACAGACAAAAAGCAGCATACGGATCCTATTGTATGCGGAAGAGGTATAAGGCAGGGTGACCCATTATCCCCTAGTCTCTTTAACATGGCAATGGATTGGGTAATCCATTCCCTTCCAGATGGAATAGGCTACGATATGGGAGGAACAATGGTAAACTGCCTGGCATTTGCAGACGACCTAGTCTTAATCACATCCTCATCGAAAGGCATGAAAAGATTACTATCGGACGCAGCTGCAGCTATTCAAGATCTGGGAATGGAATCCAACCCAGCCAAATGCTTTAGCTTTTCTCTCGTCAAGGCCGTCAATTCTAATGTTATGAAGGTTGATAACAGATATCATTTCGTAGTAAATGGCGCTAGAATCAAGCAGTTGGGTATCTTGGATTGCTGGAAATACCTAGGAGCGAAATTTTTGTTGAACAACATGAATGCCGAAGGGATTATCGATGAATTATCATTATTGCTGCACAAAACAAACACTGCACCCCTAAAACCTCAACAAAAATTAGTGACTTTGAGAACTTATCTCATCCCGAAATTCATTCATCTCCTCACACTGAGCCCAAGCAAAATGAACGAGTTGAGAAAGTTGGATATCTCAACGAGAGGGGCAATACGTTCCTGGCTGCGACTGCCTCAGGATACCCCTACTCAGTATTTCCATTCTGCTTGTACTGATGGTGGTTTGGGAGTAATGAGCTTTAGCAGTGCTATACCCTCACTCAAGCTCGCGAGGTTACGACGTATGGAGTACTCTGGTTGCCCAGTAGCAAGAGCCGCCTATCATTCCTCCTTTATCACTAAGGAAATGAGAAAACTCACAAGCAACCTCACGAAAATGGGCCTCAACGCGGAAAACACTTCCAGTGAAGAACGAAAGAAAACGCTGTCCATGAAGTTATATCGTAGCGTTGATGGTAAGGCATTAAGGGAATCAAAAAACTGCCACCCATCAACTCATTGGTTGACAGATTACGCGGCTCCGATAACCGGACGGACCTTCATACAGACGGTAAGAACTCATATAAATGCCCTCGCTACCCGAGTGAGATTATCCAGAGGACGTAGGGCTTTTATGCCGACCCAATGCAGAGCTGGGTGTCCTGCAAGCGAAACTGCCAGCCATATTATTCAACATTGCATTTTGTCTCACGGTGGTAGAGTGCGCCGGCATGATACAATAGTGAACATGTTGGAAATTGCTCTCCAAAAAAAAGGATACAGGGTCACAAAGGAGCAAATGTTTGTTGGTAATAGACGAAGGTGGAAGCCAGACCTGGTGTGCTCAGGACTAAGCGGACACTTCATTATAGATGCACAGGTCGTCGGGGATAACCCTAGCACCACTCACTGGAACAATGTCAAAGCCAATAAATATAGGGACCTAGATTGCAGGATGGCGATCGGGCGTACACTGGGAGTGCCAGGCGTGGACATAAAAGTACTGCCGCTCACAATAACTTGGAGAGGAATATGGTGTCGAAGATCTTTCCAATACATGGATATGTTGGGAATTCCCAAGAGAACGATGAACGCTATTACAATAAGAGTCCTTAAAGGGTCCCACATGAATTACAGTAATTGGTTCGGGCTGCTTCCTCGTTTATAGCATGATAATCAATGATTATATCGATGTCATAATTTACATTTTTACGTTTTGTTTTATTTATCTTTATTTTTTTTTTTATTTATCTATTTATTTATTTCATTTTTATTCGTTTAATTTTATGTTTATTTATTTACTTTTTTTTATTATTATTTTTTTTTTTTTTTATTTATTTATTTTATTTATTTATTTTTTTTATTTATTTATTTATTTTTATTTTTTTTATTTATTTAGATATGTACTATAGTACTACTTTTTTATGACTTATATTGCGAAGGGATTGCTACCTCTGTGGTTTTTAAAATTACTTTATATATAGTGTGTATTTTATGTATGTATATGAATGTATGTATATTTTTCTTTTATACTTTTATCGACGCAGCTGCTTTTTGTATGTAAATGCAATGCTCAGTATATTATAACTTAATATTAGTATGTTTTCTTTTTTTTTAATATATGATTCTTGGATTCCAATATCCAAGATAAAACGTTACGATGGTGAAGGTAGCACCAAATTGAATTGGAAATTGAGAAAGGTCTGGAGTTTTGTTACTTCGAAAAATATATTAACTATGTATGAACTACCAAATAAATAAATAATATATGATATCATTTCAAATGGAAGCAATCTGATCCATATATACAATGAAGAGGGGAACTCAGAGTCGTCTTTTTTCACTCCCATTTCCAGACTAAACACTCCTGACTCCTGATCATTTATACACATAACACCCTCTGGTTCCTGGTATGTTGATTTTATAGCATTTAAGAGTTTTTGAGGAATGTTTTTTGTGCTTAAGGACTTCCAAATTTTTTTCTGAGGCACCAAATTAAATGCCACCTTCGAGTCCAAGAATGCCAGTTGGATGGCCATGGTCCCTGGATTTCTCTATCATATTTCTCAGAGAGAAGATCTGATATTGTGTTTTCTTGTTGATCCTAAAACTGTTTTGCTATTCTGACAGGATAGGCTCTACAATTGGACTTAACCGGCTCTCTAAAATAGCAGTGTATAATTTGTAATTTGCATTCTAGGTTATATATCTATTAAGCTACTTATATCACAATATTTAAGGATATAAAATCAATCCTGGATCTTTTCTAAAGAGGCTATCATTAAAATGAGAGTAGGTAAAAAGAAAATTTGAATTACTGGAAGTCTAGAAATCCCTTATTGCTGAA
The DNA here is from genome assembly GCA_928085145.1 of Nezara viridula. NCBI lineage: Eukaryota > Metazoa > Arthropoda > Insecta > Hemiptera > Pentatomidae > Nezara > Nezara viridula. The sequence continues at coordinate 152,098,245 of OV725078.1, forward strand.
AGGTAGAGTAAACTAAAAAAAAAGCTATGGATGTCACTGATAACATATGGTAGCTCAAAACGAGATAGATGGGCAGTTAGACAAAGATGTTTCATAGATACATATCACAAATTAGAAAACAATAGAGAGGAGTGAAGGAATCCTGAAGATAGTAATAGCTCGGGGTAATCTACATAGGTATAAGTAATCTACATAGACCGGGAGGAAAATGAAAGTAATTGTTTCTTATAAATTTTAACATTATAAGAGTCATTTAACATTCAGTACTTTCCTTACAAATTATTTTGTACTAAATTTTATTGTGACATTATGTTAGACTAATGTGCTGTCCTTTAATGTTATTTTAGCCTTCTGCTGCTCCTATGAGTCGGAACTACCAAGAAATGAGAGAACGTTTAAGATTATTACTGAACAAAAAAAAGTCAAAATGTAAAAGTAACATTCAAGCCCAGCCTTTACCTCAAAGAAAGCAGCAACCTTCTGGAGGTATTTATTTATTTTTAATGATTATTAATATAGTTGATTAATATTATTAATTATCCAAACAATATTGTGGTGTTTCAAAAGTTTTAACTCTTGAAATATTAATCTAGATTTATGATTTGTATATTTATAAAGGGCCTAGGCATGATGCTAATAACTAGATGTTAAAGAATTTGGTTCCATTATTGAATTCATTTAACTGTATTTTAATCGAATCAATTAACATCATAGATTGATTTAAATTTTTATTTATAAATCGGCATGATTTTAAAATTAAAAATCAAATATAATAATTATTACATGATTTTGTGGAAAAAATACTGCTAAAAATTATATCATTTAGGATTTAAAACAAAAATAGTGAAAACAATTTGATAATTATATGTACTAATTTTTAATACCATATTAAAAAATCTAAAGTAACAAAGTAATACAAAGTTACTATTAATAACCAAAGAAAAGTAACCATAGGTAATTGTATTTAAAAAGGATAATAACTAATATACAATTAAATAAAAAGTAATAAAACGCAAATGAATTTGATATAGTTACAATATATAAGAAAATATATGTATTAAAAATATTATGCCCCATCTATCTTGGGAAGATAGACACCCCTGAGAAGGGAAGATCAAAAACAATAATTATCTATTGATGGATTTTCATTTGCCCGATTACATCTATCTGTAAAATAAAGTACCCTATCCGTTGAAAAAAAAAAAAAAATTCTACATAAATAAAGTTTCCTTCATTTTAGATGATAAATTTTTGAAAAACAGTTTTTTATACACAAAAAGTATATTTTTGAAATTAATTTACTACAATACATCCTATGTTACCCACACCAAAAAATGTACTGCTCTATTATAATTTATAGTAGTTGTTTTTGCTGAGAACAAAGGTACTTTGATGTGACAAAATATCAAATCGCATAATTTTAGAGGTGAACCTCAACTTATTCTGCAACAAATTTCAACTTAATATGTACTTAAAGCTCACTAAACAAGGAAGCTTTCCTAAAAGTGGGGTATATGTAGCCTAGTTTGATAAAATAAGTTGGCTGATTAAGAAAAATTGCATATAATCCTTGATTTTATAAAAAATAAAACTTTGCACATAGTTTAATTACTCAAAAGTACACTTTCAATTGCTTTATACAAGACAAAATCTTCTTACATTCAAAGAAATTTTTGTCTAGTTTACCAAGAAGCAATTGTTAATAACCTAAATTGAATATTTTTTTTATTGTTTCTCATTAAAGAAAAAAGTGACAAAAAAAATAATTAAAAAACACAAAAGTTAGATTTCCTGTTTTTCTTCGGAGAATCAGACCATGGTTTATGTGATTTTTTTTATTGTTCTTGAGGTTCACTACCTCTTCAAATATTTATTTTACTAAATGGGACACCCTGTATAACTAATTGTTTTATAAATACTTGTTTGATATTTAACCTATTTGTTCATTTCAATAACTTATAATAACGAATTAGAGACATCTAATAATATTGATAAAGTTAAGTTATTAAAACTATAGAATAATTATAATATACATAGCATCTGGACTGAGTTTTATTTGTCTCTTTAGGAAACACTCTTGACTCGAATTCTGAAAGAGATACCAGAGCATTAGAAGATCTTCTTGATTTTATAGAAGGCACAGAAGTTAAATGCCGTAATGAAAAAAAAGCAGCTAAAAAAGCTAGACAAAAGGAAAAAAAGGTTTATAATTTTTCTTATTCCTAGGAGTTCTAGTATGATTTTAATATTTATTTTTATTATTTGGTCATATACCATTATTTTCATGTTTCATGTCCCTTACCTTTTTAATTAGCATTTTTTTGTTTGATAAAAATGAATTACCTGTTTGTTAATTGATGGAATGAGGATCCAGTGGATCGTTTTTTCACTGGTCTTTCAATTATATTAGAATTTTTCCTAATTTTAATTGAAGTAAGAATGATTTCTTATTCAGGATAATTTATTTTAGAATTATTGTATTTATTGCAAAATATTTTAATCCTGTTAAAGAAAATGAAAGTGAACTCATTACATATAAAATATTACAATGATTAGCAACATTCTATTTGATTTAGAAGTTCATTTCATCAGCTCATGAAATTTGAATTATCATCCAACATCTGGCAACTACCTACCCTGTATTTACTTGCAAAAATTGTCCTGCCTACTAGTTTTAGATTCTAGAATTAAGATCCCAAGAGACAGGAAGAGTAAACATTTGAGGGGATTGCCACTGAACTGCTAAGAAGGTGAATTAAAAGAGAAGAGTATAAAAATGAGATAAAGCAAAACCTGAGGAAACTATATATGGAGGGTCATCCTGAGAATCCTTTTGACCTTTGGTCAGTTAATGTAATATGGGAAAATAATGTGTACAGTTATACAGTTAGCTTTATTTCCTTTAATCATCAAACTTCATTCCTGTTAAACTTAAATTGTGTCAGAGATCATTATTTTAGATTGAAAAACTATTTTATGCCATTTCAATGACTTTGTTTTTAAGTCGGTGACCAATGATTTCATGAATGCCAAACTCAGCAGAACGCATTCCTTGATCTATTGATCAATATTCTCGATTCAGTGAAACCCAACTACCCTATTTTACTATTGTGTATATATTATGATACTACACGAATAATCTCCTGGTTCCAAAAAAATATTTATATACTTTTACTTTTTCTATTTAAAAAGTCAATAATTTGAACATTGTTCATCATCTGGTTTCATGTATAACATCAGTGAGATGGTATCAAACAAAGAGGTGCTAAGCAAGTCCATAATATATATATATATATATACACTGACAGGCAAAAAATTCCACCCACTTGATTTTTTGATGTTTTCATCTAAAAATATTTCTATGAATAGGTAATCTTTTTGTTCGTTTTCAATTAGGAATGTTAATATAGAGGACAATAACCCTTAATCCTTAATTCAATTAAATGATTCTAGATTCCAATGTTTACTTTCTATGGAATCAAAATGTTTATTCAGTATCATTAGTTCAGTGCAATTTCTTGCAGCACATTTCTTAGTCTCCGGCTTTCAATTTTTTTAATATTAAGTTTAAAAATGCCTCTTAGTGCTGAGGATGTTGCGCGTGGTGTGGCACTTATTGATGATGGACGTTCCATTAGATATGCAGTTAATGCCATCGGAGTTCCATATGAAACTTTATGAGACGCCGTCAGGCGTTTTCGGGAAACTGGTTCTTACAATAGAAGGCCCGGTTCTGGACGGCCTAGAGTAACAGAACCACGGGATAACCGGTTTTTGACTTTAAGAATTTTACGAAACCGGCACCTTACCGTTGTTCAAGCGATTCATCAGCTCGAAGAAGTTCGAGGTGTGTAAATTTCTGAACGTAATGCTCGGAGAAGATTAAATGAGTATGGATTAATGGCTTTTCATCCAGTAAGAGGACCAGAGTTGACCAGAACTCACAGAGTAACACGACTGGCTTTTGCTCGAAAACACAGCCATTGGACTATGGACGAATGGAGTGCTGTACTTTTTACAGATGAGTCAAGATTCGCTCTTCAATCTCCAGACGGAGTGTGAAGAAGAAGAAACGAAAGATATGCAGCCTGTAATTTTTCCCAGAGCCAACCTTTCCAACGTGGTTCCTTAATGGTGTGGGCTGAGATTTCAATGGAGCGCCGCACAGAATTGGTTGTTGTTCGTGGAGGGTCTTTGACTTTGACGGCCATTCGCTATGTAGATGAGATTTTGGAACCTCATGTGTTGCCTATCCTCAACGAAATCGGCGATTGTTCTATTCTAATGCACAATAATGCACGCCCACATGTCACCCGCATAGTGCAGACGTTCCTTCAACAGAACAATATTGAGGTTTTAGCCAGGCCAGCACGTTCTCCAGATTTGAACCCCATTGCGCATTTATGGGATAACCTCGGAAGACGAATAAGAGTGCGTGCAACACTTCCTGATACACTGCAGGACCTTGAAAGGACTCTTTAGGAGGAATGGGCTATCCTCCAGCAAAGGAACATTTCCCGACTGGTAGAAAGTATGCCGAAGCGTCTTCAAGAAGTAGTGAAGGCTAGAGGAGGAACCACGCACTACTAAACGATGATGTAATTAATTTCTTTTAGAATAATAATGGTTCTTTTTGGAATCTTGGAAACATTGGAATCTAGAATCATTTCATTGAATTAAGGATTAAGGGTTATTGTCCTCTATATTAACATTCCTAATTGAAAACAAACAAAAATATTACCTATTTATTCATTAAAAACAATAGACCAATCCAAAGCAGAAATATTTTTAGATGAAAACATGAAAAAATCAAGTGGGTAGAATTTTTTGCCTGTCAGTGTATATATATATATATATATATATATATATATATATATATATATATATATATATATATATTCATATATATATATGAAACCAAATATTTACGATGTTCAAATTATTGATTTTTTAAATAACAGAAGTAAAGATTGTAAGAGATGAATATGGTGCTGGTCACCAAAAGCTTCTTGAATTTTAAAGTCTAATTGAAATATATAAGTCTGTCTCGAATCATATACCAAGTTAAATATTTGAAAACATATATAAAACAGACTCAATATATTGATTTATTTCAACCTTTTAAGTTTCTTTGATAAAATGATCCTTTTTTACATTATCAGAGGCAATGGTTTTTGAAAATACTAACAATTTTAAGGTTGCATGCTCATCTATCATATTATTATTATTATTATTTTATAATCTTAAATTCAATTGTTTTTCAAAAACTAAGCCTCCAATAACATTTATTTTTTATTTTATCAACTCTTTGTACTTACCAGGGTATCAAAATTGGTTTTGTGAACCAAAGATAAATACTACCTCATCCAGTTGGAAATCTAACCAATATACTCCAAATCAAGGGCTCTAGTGCTCTTTCCCCACACAAGGTTGGACATCACAACCTATGTATCAGATTTAAATAAACTTTTTATTAATTGTTATTATTTTTATAAACTCTCTTATCATAAGTTATATCTCATATTGTGTCTTTGTTTGTTGCCATGATAATTATGATCTGTGCCCATGAGCTAAAACGTCAATGAAATAATTATAAAATTTAATTTTTTATTTGGGAATAAGTGATCATAATTCTTCTAAACCTGACTTAGCAGCAGAGATGGACAAATGCTACTTTTAGTACTAACTACTAAATATTTGACTCAAATACTCACCTTTTTTTACTACCAAAGAATTGAATTAATACTTCAGTTGGTGTTATACGATTAACTGAAGTAGTAATTGAATCCCCAATAGTGATTTAGTTTGAGTAAAATATTTGGTACTTGGTTCTCTGCTTAGCATTTACCCATCTCTGCAGTAATCCGTGGCGATTCATTTGGAGAGAGCCACTGCCTTTTGCGTTTTGGATTAACATAGAGAACCCATTTTTCATCTCCGTTGATCAAAAAACGCTTCTGCGTTGTGTTGTAGAAGCAATAAGTTGTATGTGGTGGCTTCCCTTTCTACTACATTTGTTCTTGGATGGTCAACCTAGGTTGGTTAAGTCTGTTTGACAATTTATTAATTGATACGGATTTTCTTCCAATTTCGCTCTTAACACTTCATTGTCTAACGTTGTGTCTTACTGATTGATACAAGTCGAAAATATTGTAATTACCGGATTTGAACTAGGAAATCCATCTTTTGGATTTACTAACGTCTAATGCATTTGGATAAACATCACAAATGTTTTTTGTAGCAACTGTTGCATTACTACCTTTGCGAAACCCAAAAAGCATGCTATGCCGGATTGGTACCTCTTCTAGTATTTGACTGACCATTTCTCCCAAGATTGCAAAAAGAAAGTTTAAATTTAATTATTTACAATTAAACAAGTCCTTCTAACCTTAGAATGTTTTTGCCATGACTTTGATGTACACAATGAGCTGACAAATGACGATCAAATAGTGACATGCACAGAAACGACATTATTTTCCGGTCTCCCTAATATGTTATAATTATTTTTATGTGATACTTCTATTGCTGTTAAATCATCTGAAGGTAATATGAACATTATGAGAGAGAAGCACAATAAAATTGTATGGCTGCTCAACTTTTTTGAGTTGCTACATCATCGTAATTGATAGCTTTATTTGTAGGCCACCTTTTTTGGGGGGGGCATTTTTTTATCATATTATCTTACGATTCAAGTGGAAAGCAAATGGGTATTCATGAGTTTTTATTACCTAATTAAATAGACTACGTTTGTCAATCTCTAGATTAAAAACATGCCAATTCCGATAATTTTTGTGAATAAAATATATGTAGGTTACGATGAAAGGAAGGTATTAACAAAGTTTTCAGCAGATGTTAATAATTTGATAAAAAAAGTGTCTGTTCCATGGAATATAGGTAAGTGAAAGTAAAACATAAAAAGGAAACCTTTATGTTTTATAAACAAGTTAAAAAAAGAATAAAAAATAAATAAATTACAGAATTATAAAAAATATTGTATGCTTATAATTACAGATGCTAAATGTATAGAAAGATAAAAAAATAAATAATATCTGCATTCATTCGCATCCACACATAAACACCCATATGTATATAAATAAATTAAACTGTAAATTTTATTCAAAGAAGTTGCTTTATATCAATATTATATTGCCAATTATATCTACAATCTACTTCCTGTCAAGTATTTAAAAATAAATCAATAAAAAATTTCTTTTTAATAAGCATGCTGTAAGAATTAAAACAAGAGCTCACTTGATTTTGCACTGAGGTCTGGAGATGTTTCGTACTGCAGGGTGAGGGCCAGCCTGCCTGAACCTCATCCTGATAACAGGTCCGCTCTTCGAAAATAAGGCCCAACTTGCTGCTGTCCACACGTTGATATTCGCTGTCAGATCTGATTCAAATTTTTACCCCGCACTCTACATCATGATCTTAACGCCTGTATCACTTTTCATAAATATTGGGAGCCTATGTATAAAAATATAAATAATCTGCACAGAAATGATGTTACTTGGCCAGCGGACACAGCCAGACTCGACTATTGTTACTTTAAATAATAGTAAAAATATTTGTATTAAAGAGTTATTGGCGAAGTATTATAATCACTTATTCTCAAATAAATAAACATTGTTCTTTCAGTAATTAAATAATCAAAAATAAAATATCCAAAGGGAATGGTTGTTTTTCAGCTTGACTAGTATCTATTTTGACAGGGTGGCAACCGACCTGGAAAACCTGAAAAAGTCAGGGAATTTTCAAAACCGGGAGAAGTCAGGGAAAAATTGTTAAAGTCAGGGAATTTTTTAAATTAAAAAATATTCTTAATGATGTAGAGTTGGTTGACCGTTGATATGATATGAGAAGGAATTAGTCGAGGGTGCGGTCAAAAAAATAAAAAAAATTAAAATATATAAATAATTTTAATTTTTGCCGACGTTTCGACCCACTTTGCAGGTCGTCTTCAGGGCTACAAAAGATACAAACATGTTGAAAAAAAATAAAAATAAAATAAAAAATAAATATAAGTATATATAAATTACGAAGAAGTTGTCAGATACAGAAATAAAAGATAAAGAAAATAAATACATGATAAGAAAATAGATAAAAGAAAATAAATACATGAATGTTAACGAATAAATGAATGTTAACGAATAAATTGATTGAAAATTGAATAACTATTGTTACAGTAAAGTTAAAATATGGATAAGATAACAAAGTGTTATCTTATCCATATTTTAACTTTACTGTAACAATAGTTATTCAATTTTCAATCAATTTATTCGTTAACATTCATGTATTTATTTTCTTTTATCTATTTTCTTATCATGTATTTATTTTCTTTATCTTTTATTTCTGTATCTGACAACTTCTTCGTAATTTATATATACTTATATTTATTTTTTATTTTATTTTTATTTTTTTTCAACATGTTTGTATCTTTTGTAGCCCTGAAGACGACCTGCAAAGTGGGTCGAAACGTCGGCAAAAATTAAAATTATTTATATATTTTAATTTTTTTTATTTTTTTGACCGCACCCTCGACTAATTCCTTCTCATAAAAAATATTCTTTTTAAATTGGCATTAATACACAGTGGATTAATATAATGAGCTTAAGAGACCTGGTAAATTTCATTGTTATAATGTATAATTGTTATAGACGATCGGACCATCTTCATGTTTATATGTACACTGTCAATAACGGCCCTGGCTCTGAAATTGAACAAGAGTAATGAATAAAATGTAAGAAAAATGGAGTTAAAACAGTGCTTTTTAAAAAAGAAAAATATAACAATACTATTTACTATCTGTAAGTATACATCTATTCATTGGTTAACTAAAGGAGAACGTTGGCAGCTTCATATAATTCATGCTTAGGTAGTCATAATATGCGATGAGCAAATTGTCGGACCTTCCGACTTTAAAACGCATTTTGGCTATTAATTTTGTGATGATTGTTATGCATATCAACAGAATATATAAAAGCTATGTAATATGTTTATACATCCTAGTTCTGTTATAAAATAATTAACTTAGCCGAAAATAAAGCATTGAAAAGACAAAAAGCACTTAGTTTGTGAACGACAGATACTACAAGGGAAATACGACTTTGATTCTTTGCGCTTTAACAGCCGTTTAATCTTCTTACACATTGGCGTGTCTGTATGAGGTACATATGAAACTTAATGCTCTTTCAAATTTACTATATTGAATTTCTTCGATAGATGCATAGATTATGAGTTTTGGAGGAAAACAGACAAAAATAGATTTTTCTTGTGAAAAATGCAAACAGTCAATATTCTCTTACTGCTCACCCATTATCCCTACATCAAAAAGCAATGGATAAAATTGATAGTAAATTTAATCTTCTTTAACATTGTATATAATAATAAATTCGATAAAATGCACAATTTCGGAGTCATGTCCAAAAAACTAAAAAAAGTTAGGATATTTTGATGTTTTTGCGTATATCTCGATACGCAATGGAACATTTCATTCAGGAACGTCAAATTCAGATCAGTATCCCAAAAAAACCTTAGAGAAACGGAGTATTTGAATTTTTTTTTCAACCAACTACTATCGGACTGCCCTAATGTGATGACTTTGATGTCGTTGGTCAAGGTGTATTCTTTTAGGAAGATGTTCTTTACGTCATATCAAAATTTCAGCTGTAAGTTTTTATCTATCTAGAGGTTTATCTAGAATTTAAAATGGTTACTAGCTATAAATCCTTCCTTTAAATAAAATTGTCGGTAGCTCTGGTCTAATAGCGGAATATTTAGAAGAACCGATTTTATCGTGAGTAGATAGGTAGTCGTTGTTTTTTGGATATAACAGATTAGATTCGTAATTATTTTCAAATTGTAAAATTTATGTTAAATTCTTGAGCTAAAATATTATTAGACTCTTCTGTCTCCAGTCTGCAACATGTGTAGACTTTTTGTTATATCTAGAACTTTTTGCTCTTCGTTATTCTTATTAAACTACTAAACAGAAATATGAATTTAACACTAAGAGTGGGAATGAAATTGGCCCTATGAATGTGATTCTTACATAGAGAACGAATGAAATGAAATATTTCCTCGATAAGTGAGATATAAACACGAAGGTTTTTAGGAGTTCAAATGTCGCGATATACGATCATTTTTCTAAAAACTCTAAGAAATCGAGTCAGTAAATCCAATCGGTATATCCATTCAAAATCGTATTATAAAAACCATCTAAATTATCAAACATGGCGTTTTCGTCGTAAAAGCCGATACCTCGTTATAACCGTTATATACGATATTGTAATTAGAAGAAATTTTAATGTAAGCTGCAGCCTTGATTATTATAAGTCCTTCAATATTGTTATAAACTATAAAACCAAATCGTATTTTAATAAATAGTTGTTTACGTTCTCCCATTAATTGATCGAGAGATAAATAAATTGAAACTACAAATCATTATTAATTTCGCACATTAATTATTAATACTAAAAATACAATTGAAAAATCATGACCTCGGTCAAGACTGCAAGAGTCTCAGGAAGTGATACGTCCAATGCCAGCTATGTATGATGCCAATGGAGTTCGTTTATGGGAGTTTTTTTAATATTCAGTTTTGAACTCTGCAGCAACCAGAAATTTAGTTTAGAGATATCCAATTGTTGGCGTAGGGAGGTGGCGGTCCCATCGCCCGGTCATTGTACCGCAACCAGCCACTGGCCCTCCAGGTTGGGGGAACACTTACACGAACACTCACACACCAAGTACACTTTAGACAGCACACTACAACACCTAAACACTACAGACAAAGGTCACCTACAGTACACACCCTAGGGTCACCTTCCCTAGGTAGCCGCCCCGGATGGGGGAGCTAGTCAGGATGCTCGGAGGAGGCAGCCCCTCTACCTGACTCGGGGGCAGTGGGCTGATAACCCACCCCCCCTAAAGTACCTTATTACGAAACCTCAAAGAGAAGAAGCCGGACTGAATTACGGTAACAGACCCAGGAAACGCCTAAATGACCTAAGAATTGGATTTTGGAACATTTTATCATTACATAGACTAGGAGCACTTCGTGCGCTCCTTGCAGAAGTGGACACATACAGAATCGACATAGCAGCTATCCAAGAGGTCCGATGGATAGGACAGGGAATTATGGAGAAGAAGTACCATACACTCTACTATAGCTGCCATGAAAAGCATCACATCTTCGGTACCGGATTTGTTGTGAGAGGCAGAGCTCGACAGTTGGTGATGCGATTTACTCCCATTAACCAAAGGTTATGCTACATTCGGCTTAGAGGAAAATTTTTTAATTTCTCTCTAATCAACTGCCATGCCCCAACAGAGGTGTCACCTGAGGAGGATAAGGAAGCATTTTATGAAGAACTTGGACGCGTGACAGAAAGCTGCCCCAAAAATGATGTTAAAATCATTCTTGGTGACTTTAACGCACAAGTTGGTAAGGAGGTGGCACTCATGCCGACCATAGGAACCCACAGCTTGCATGAGACCAGTAATGATAATGGGCTACGGATGGTGAACTTTGCTACATTGCACGGACTGGTTGTTGGAACAACTCTTTTTCCTCGAAAGAATATCCACAAAGCAACATGGATCTCTCCAAATGGGCAAACAGCATCACAGATAGACCATGTACTCATTAGTGCCCGTCACAAGTCCAACATGATAAATGCAAGATCTTATAGAGGTGCAAATATGGACACGGATCACTATTTGAGCATTGCCGAGGTCAGATCACGAATTTCGCTGATTAAAAACCACTACCAACGACCAAAGAAGAAGATTGATGTGGTTAAACTTAAGGACTCAGACCACCAATATTCGTATCAACAAGCTGTGGAGACGAAACTTAATGAAGAAGTAATTAATGACAGCTCTATGGTCGATGAACAGTGGAAGAGATGCAGCAACGCAATGAAACAGGCAGCAGAAGAAGCTCTTGGCTACGAGACTAAATCTAGAAGGCCCCCATGGTTTGATGCTGAGTGCCTTCAAGCAGTAAAAGTGAAAAATGAAGCCTACAGAAAGAAGGTTCAGCGTCCCACAAGGCTCTCCCAAGAAACATATAGAAGAAAAAGACGCGAAGAGAAGAGATTATTCCGCGGAAAGAGAAGAGCTTGGGAAAATAAGAACATGGAGGACACAGAGGCATTGCGAGGCCAAAATGAAAGTCGCCTGTTCTTTCAGAGAATAAACGAGGGTAGGGCAGCTTTTAGGCCCAGAGTGACGGCATGCAAAGACACAAATGGAACTCTTTTAAGCCACAAAGATGACGTACTAAGGAGATGGGTACAACATTTCAAAGGCGCATTAAACAGAGGAACGGTGCCTGGAGAAGTAGGTGTAATGAAGGAAGACTCCCTGAATTCTATTGAACCCCCGGATGAGGAGGAAATGGAAAACGCCCTGAGGAAATTGAAAAATGGAAAGGCGCCAGGCCCGGACGGAATCCAGTCAGAGCTGTTGAAATGTGGAGGTGAAGAACTCAAGAAAGCTCTGCATGATTTAATGCTGACCATCTGGGAGAAGGAAGCTATGCCTACGGAATGGGCAACAGCCATTATCTGCCCAATACATAAGAAAGGAGATCAAACAGAATGCGCTAACTATCGAGGAATCTCACTCCTTTCGTGTGCTTATAAGCTGCTCTCTAACATTCTTTTTGAGAGGATCCTCCCGTATTCTGAAAAGGAACTGGGGAAATATCAGGCTGGATTTCGAAGAGGACGCTCAACGACTGATCAACTGTTCTCTCTGAGGATGATCCTAGAAAAGACTATGGAGCGTAAGGTAGTCACCCACCATTTATTCCTGGACTTTAAAGCAGCATACGACAGCGTTGATAGAACGCAACTATACTGTGCCTTGGAGGAGCTAAGCATCCCTCAGAAGCTCGTACGCCTAATCAAGATGACCATGGACAGCTCGAGATGCAGAATACGCGTCGGTTCTGACGACTCCGAAGAGTTTAAAGTGAGCAGTGGGGTTAGGCAAGGGGATGCCCTCGCCTGTCTATTGTTCAATTTGGCAGAGGAGAAAGCTGTAAGAGACTCCGGTATTCAGACCAAAGATATAATCTTCAATCGCCTGACACAGCTTCTTGGTTTTGCTGATGATATTGACATAGTAGGTAGGTCTGAACGGGCTCTCAGAGAAGCGTTTATAAGCCTTGAAGCAGCTGCAAGACCACTTGGTCTAGAAGTCAACGAGAGGAAAACTAAGTATATGAGAGTTGGCGGTGAGGTTGATCTGAACTCTCCATTTGAGGTAGGTTCTTTTAAGTTTGAGAGAGTGAAAAGTTTTATATACCTTGGGTCTGAAATCAATAGCAAGAATGACATGGCTCAAGAAATACAAAGAAGGATCACGGCTGCCAATAGATGTGTCTTTGGACTTGGCCGACACTTAAGAAGTAGGTACCTCTCAAAGAAGACCAAGCTGATCATATACAAGACCCTTGTTCGGCCTGTTTTGACATATGGCTCAGAGGCTTGGACGATGACCAAAAGGGATGAGATGAAGCTGAGTGTCTTTGAGCGAGGAGTCCTCAGAAGGATTTATGGTCCAGTAAAGGAGGGTGATGTCTGGAGGAAAAGAAAAAATAGGGAGCTCAGTTCTCTCTATGCAGACATCGACGTAGTCACGTATATTAAACTGGCCAGACTAAGGTGGGCAGGGCATGTGGCCAGAATGAGCACCCTTGAAATACCAAAAAAAATAATGATGGAGGAGCTGCACCTCGTAAGACGGGTAGGAAGGCCGAGGACGAGATGGTTGGACAACGTGGCCTATGATGCGAGAACCCTGCTTGGTGTGCGGAATTGGAGAGCTGCAGCAGAAGATAGAGCCAACTGGCGGAGGCTCTTGGAGGAGGCCCAGTCTCGGTGACGGGATGTTGTGCCATGCATGATGATGATGATGATATCCAATTGTTGATTAGTAGTATTGTTGAAAACTTCGATTTTACAGATAGTTCAGGAACGGTTGAGTTGCCTTCTGATTTTTAAACGTATGTTTAATATTGGGGAACAATAGATACCTTTATATTATTTGAATTATATTTTTATTTAAAACATGTGACAACGGTCGTAGCAATTCATTGGCTGGCAAGCATCTGTTCGGCCTGGAGAAGATATCAAGCCACTAGAATACAAAATAGCGTCCATGTGAAGATAGAAGAGACCTTACATAGGTTTCACGCGTATATATATAGAGAACTTATCAATATGTAAAGCTACCAACACTTTCAATTTATATTATTTACAGTCTTAAGACCTGAAATAAAAGTCAGTTACCCCATACTCGTAGATTTCAAGTCGAAAAATTGAATTTACGATTAAAAAAGTTTAATTTTATCGGTTTTTCGCTTATATCAGTAAAACTATGCGTTATATCTATAATAGTGTGATGTGTGAAATTAAAGCTGATAAAATTTGCAGTAGAGATGGTTATATTAGTTTATTCGCTATATTCTATAGTTTCCATGATATTCGCCCTCGTAATTCACTAATTTTGAAAAAAAAAAATTTTGCATCGCATTTTTATCATTATTTGACTCGCCAACTCTTTATCTTTTCATTATACGAAAAAGTCATGAGTAAGAAAGTTGTTTAATATTAAATTTTCTTTAAGAATATGTATTATTTTATGATCTTATCTTCAACCATTCAAAAGCTAGAGCAATTATAATTTAATGATTAAACTTCTAAACTATACAGAAAAACTTTTTCTCATCAGGCCTGTTGATATGATCAACTTATAAGGACATAACTTAGTATGAAATATGACACCGTTTTTAGAACAGGCTTCCGGACTATTTTAAGAGCCTGTACAAACCTGATACGTCTCAGTTTTTTTATCTGGGTCCACCCCTTAGACATTGAGACTATACGAAGCTTTTCCTTGGTGGAAGGCGGGGATGTTTAAAACTCCTCCGGCACCAGAACGCGAACTCATAATTATTTTATCATGTAAACCTGAGTTTATAAGATTGCCGGGAAACGTGTGATTTACACAGCTTTAGGCCCCTCAGGTCCAGTGAATGCCTGAAAAGGGGGTAATAGAAAGAAGTGGCGATGACTCAAAGTTATTTTTCTTCAAAATTCGCCATGGTTGAAGGTAGATATCTCGCTAACTAAGTGAGGTAGCGAAAAAATGTATAGAATCAATCCTATTGCAAATTTTATCAGCTTTAATTTTGTTTAGAACGTCTTTGTTTGATGCGATGGATAGTTTTCCTGATATAAGTGAAACCCCGAAAACAGTGACCTTCTATCGGCCTCCTCTTCTCCCTCCCCATCTGGCTTACCACCTACGAGTGGGGACTTTTAGTATTTTTATTTCTTTACTAGTCAAACAATCTACCAAAGTCAAAAATTGTGTCTCTGCCATTTCCTTCTGCAATCATTCATTAATTTAACTACTCTGCCATCTCGCCTCACAGTTAGTATCGTATGGATAATTATTGTTCTGTTTGTGGCAATAAAAAAACTAAATTGCCTTACATTAAAATAAGAATAGCCCATAGCTCAGTTTGTTTCATAATAGATAAAAGCATCAAGTATCAACTTTTACATTCTCTTTATGAAAATAAAGTGCTTAAAGTGTTAGTAAATAGGCGATAAAAATAAATTACTTAAGGTCAGTTTTCTAAAATAGAAAAAAAAAAAACTAATCATGTTTAAAAAATGCTTCCTCTTGAACATTATATTTGTTTTTTAAAAGACTGAATTGACTTTTTTTTACTCTAATCTTTCAATTTTCAATCATGTATGATAAATTAAATAGTTATAAATTATATATATAGTTATAGTTATAAATTAATTAATTATAAACTATATATTTTTAACATTTGTGTCTCTTGACATATTGGTCAGGGAAAACTTTCATTAAACAGGGAATTTTACTTTGAAAATTTGGTAGCCACCCTGTTTGAACACTGTCAGAATTCATTAAACATGGTCAACTATTATTTGCATATTTTATTATTCCTTTTAGATTTGATACTTTTCATTTAACTATTATTATGACTTCTTTTAACCAAGGCTGCAGCAAATTAGTGAAACTATATTTTTATCATTTTCAGTAATTTGACTTCGTTTTTCAGAGAATTTTGATGAATAGAAAAAAACGTGAAGAGGAGGAAAAAGCAAGACTTTTAGAAGAACAAAAAAAAAGAGAAGAGGCTTTAGCTTCTAAGGAAGCAGAAGAAAAAGAAAAACTTAATACTAGTAAACATAAAAAAAAATCTAAAAATGGTCATACACTAGTTCAAACCAGTAAGTCTTCAGTTTCTACCAACAAACCAGCACCACAAATGGTTACTATCAAAAGGGTTATGGAACCTCACAATTCAGAACCTACAGTTACTATAACATTACGTGGTGCTACGCCTAATCAAGATAGAGTACTTTATACTTTACTTAATGGACAAGGTAAATCTATTGATTTTTTTCATTTTTTTTGTTTTATTTCTTTATGACATTTACAACTGTATTACATAAATACATCAAGTAAATTTGGACATAATTGATATAATGACATGAATACACTTGCTGAGTAACTACCCAATGGTAGCACTCTAATGATATGACTACATTAGGAGATCACGGGGCCATCTTCTTTTCAGACGCCTCGGAGGGTTATCAGGAATTGAAGAGGAAGCAAGGTTAGAAACGAGAGGGTTGGGATGATTCTGAAGTTTATTATGGAAGGATAGGTATCTGGATTGGGCCAGATCTGAAACATAAGGAACATTAAGATCTTTATGGATAATTTTATTAGTGACAAAGTAAGGAGCATTGAGGATTTTACGAAGGATTTTGGATTGTAAGGATTGGATGCGAGAGGAATTCGATGGTTTAGTGGAGCCCCATAGCTCAACTCCGTAAGTCCAAATAGGTCTTATTATAGTCAAGTATATGAGTCTTTTGTAATTAATGGGAAGTTTAGAGCGTTTGTCTAGTAAGTGCTGAAGTAATCGGAAACGTCGAGCGGTTTCTTGTCGTTTCAGTCTAGTATGAGGATTCCAAGTTAGTCGTTTGTCCAGGTGGAGTCCTAGGTATCGGATTTGCTCAACAGGGATAAGTGGAGTATTGTTAAAGGAAACTGTAGGACAGGAAGTCGTTGGTTTACGACGAAGGGTAAAGGTAATTTGGTGGGATTTATTGGAGTTTATTTTAATTCTCCAGTTTTGACACCATTCTTCTAGATTTATGATGTGTGATTGAAGCATTTGGGATGCAATTGCTGGGTCATTGTTTACTGATAGGATACATGTGTCATCGGCATATGTGGTGATGACAGTGTTGGGACAGGTAGGGATGTCAGCTGTATAAACTGTATAGAGGATAGGACCTAGGATACTACCTTGAGGAACACCAGCAGACTGGGAAAAAAGGGATGAATAGGCGTTATTGTGATTTACTTTAAAGTATCTATCAGTAAGGTAGGAACGGATAATGAGGAAGTATGTAGGTGGTAGGAATTTTCGGAGTTTGTACAGCAGTCCCGGGTGCCAAACTCTATCAAACGCCTGTTCAACGTCGAGAAAGACTCCCGTACAGTACATTCCGCGCTCCAATGCAGAGGAGACTACGTCTACCACACGATGACATTGCTGTATAGTGGAATGGGAAGTTCGGAAACCAAATTGGTGATCTGGGATTATGTGTTTAGAATTTAGGATAGGGTACAGGCGTTTTAAGATGAGTTTTTCTAGGATTTTGCCCATGATGGGTAAAAGAGAGATAGGACGGTAAGAGGATGGGTATTCTGGTGGTTTTTTGGGTTTGTGGATCATTTTAACAATAGATCGTTTCCAAAGATCAGGAAAATATGTAGAACGGAGTACAGCATTATATATGTAAGTAAGGAATAGGATGGCTTTTCGAGGAAGAAGTTTTAGGATCTGGGATGTAATTAGGTCATGTCCAGGAGCTTTACGGGAAGGTAATTTTTGAATGATGTTGGATATTTCTATGGGATGAAATGCTTTGGGTGGCAGAGACATTTGGAGAGGAATATCCAGTTCTGCTTCAATACAATTGATGTGAGTTGAATTAAGGATATCGGGATGTGGATTAAAAGTTTGGAAGAGATGTTGACCAAATAGTTGGGCTTTTTCTTCGTCGGATTTGGACCAGGTTTGGGAATCAGTAAGTAGTGGGTGATTAAAGTCTTGAAACTTAAGAAGTTTTTTGGTGGTCATCCATAATGATTTGTCAGTGGTTGTAAGTTTTTCAGTAAAATTTAGTAAATTTTGAATTTTGTATTTTCTAATTTCTGATTTCAGTTTGTTAGTCAGTTGTGTGTAATGCGATTTATCTGTTGGGTATCTAGTCCTATACCACTTCGATCTTGCTCTGTGTTTTTCCTGTAATAAGATACGAATATGCTGTGGCAAGTTAGTATTTTGTGGGAAGTTAATCTTATTGATAAAGGTGTTATTATTTATACTGTCTGTTATTGATGATGTCAGTTTTTCTATGGCACCATTAATGTCTTCTTTTTTCTTTAGCGGGATTTTGAGGTCTAGTTTGTTTTTCAAATCATCACGAAATTTGTCCCAGTTTACTCGTCCAGTGATCAGTTTAGGAAGTGATGGTTTAGGAGTCAGAATGTAGTGAAAGCAGAACTGGACTATGGTCTGAAGAAAGGTCATCCAGGGATTTGATTATAGTTTGGGAGGAGGAAATCTGTGAGATGATAAATATGTCCAGGATATCAGGACATTTTTTGAGGGATGTTGGAAAATAAGTAGGATTCATGGGCGAGAGGATGGAATAATTGTTGGAAGAAGAAACTTGTGAAAGGGTATTACCACGGGAGTTGGATGATCGACAACCCCATCGTTGGTGTTTAGCATTGTAGTCTCCTCC
Organism: Nezara viridula; assembly: GCA_928085145.1. Classification (NCBI taxonomy): domain Eukaryota; kingdom Metazoa; phylum Arthropoda; class Insecta; order Hemiptera; family Pentatomidae; genus Nezara; species Nezara viridula. The sequence goes on from OV725078.1 coordinate 152,117,132, forward strand.
AGCAATAAAGCGCGATCCGAGGGATTGTAAAAAGGATTCAAGTAGGCTGTACGAGAGGGAATTGCCAGGAGGACAGTATACAGCTGAAAGTGTTAGATGGAAAGGACGAGTTGAGAGGATTACAGAAGTTGACTGAATGGCATCTGTTGGAATGGAAGGAATAAGGGAATGGGGTACAGATTTATTGATAAGGATGCAAGAATCGGCGTGGGCAGTGTTGTCTGGTTGGTCAGATCTATAGGTGATATAGTCACGTATGTAGAAATGTGTCCGTTGGGTGAAGTGAATTTCTGTTAGGAGTGCAATATCAATATAATTGTCATGGAGAAATATGTCTAGTTCGTCACGGTGGTTTTGCAGTCCATTAGCGTTCCATATGAGAATAGCTAGGGGCTTTGTGTTCATCGAGGGAAGCTAAGCGGGATTTCGGAAAGGAGTCTGGTTAGAAGGGTTATGAGCGGTTTGATAGTCTGTTGAAGATCTATCAGGAATGACGATAAGATAGTGTTGATGTCGGATGGTGTTTGGCTGGGAAGTGGGTTTGGATCAGGAGGTTGTGATGGGTAGGTTATGCGACTAGGAATGTTGGGTGGGGGATGGGCCCGTCGTGGGGTACGAGGAGAAGGAGGATCTAAATTCTGTTGGACTTGTAGAGGGGCGGGATTAGGAACGAATGGAGCTGGATGTGGATGCTCTGGCGGGAGTTTGACTCTTAAAGGTAAATGATGAGGAGGGATTTGCTGGCGAGGAGGTTGAGGCTGAGTATTAGGGATTTGGGGCTTGGATTGGAAGGCCTGAGGCGCCTGACATTGAGGTTGCTTCTTACTGATGGAAGACTGGGAGTGAGAATATCTGAGATTCTGGTGAGGTGAGTCCTTAGCTGTAGAGATGGATGGTTGAAATCTATTGATTATATTATAATTTGTGATTGATTTAAATATATATTATATCTATGTTATTTAAATAATTTAAAAAAAAAACTCTTTCCTTCTGAAAAACTTGGAATTTATAAAAACTAAGTTTGCATTTTTTGCGCTTAGCCCTCTTCCTTATTTTGATATGAATTTATCTTGTATTTTAGGAACTTATTGAAATTATTTATCCTCTGATTCTTCGATGTAATTTAAATATGAAAAAATTGTTTTATTCTGAAATCTCAAAATTTGTTTCAAAGACTTAGTACACAAATTAAGTGCTTGGTGCTTAATGGGTTAACAATTTAATGATATTTACTTTATCATAAAATCCAAATAAAACAAATATCCAGGATCATTAAATATCTTGACATTAGCATATGTATTATATTGTTCTGTTAGGAAATAAATAATAACATATTTAGTAATCATAATAATCAGCATGATTTGTACTTGGTCTGATGTCATTAATGTATATATATTTTTTTTCAGTTTGTAAAGTGAAGGACGTTCCAAGTGATAAAAAAAATATTACTAGTTCTGTTAAAAACTCAAATACATTGAAGACCAATAATTCTTCCAATTCTGGTTTAAAATTCAAAGATATTCCAAATGATCAAATAAAATCTGAAAAACATAAAAAAGATATTGTAAAATCTGAAAATGTGCAATCAGCCCCGCAGAATGGAAAGTTTGTTAAAGATTTAAGTAATCCTACATCAATTCAGATTAATAATGCTATTAATAGTATGTCAAAAAAAGTTTCACCTGCATTTAACATAGCTGACATTAAACTACCTCCCGGGATTACAATTACAAAAGTTGATCCAGCTAGCATTCATGCAAGGAATACTAAGATACAGGTTTGTAAATTTATAAAATGTCTAATTTGACAAGGCATAAAATGTGTTTGATTCAGTTTTTTTTTTCTAAAGCTTTGTGATGGTTGTTTACTTTTTTTTTTAATTAGTCATTGATTTTTATTAACTTTTTTTTTCTCTGTAACCTTGTATGATTTTAATAAGAAGTTGGTTAAAAATCTACCACTTTGTTTCTTCCTTACATCTTACTAAGTGTCAAAAACTAAATTTAAACCTTTCACTTTCTATTTATTTGTTGTTGTTTTTTAACATTGTCATCTTATCTCAATCTATTATTGTTTTTAAGTACCTGTTCAGCATTATTTGTTCCGTTCAATATGTAAATCCTCGTTTGAAATCAGGATTTTTTATCTGATTATGGCACTACTCTGAACAGCATTATTAATGACAGAATAGTGTCATGTAAATAAATGTTTTAGTGTGATTTTTACATCTTATTTTGTATTTATATTTTGTCTTTTATTCCCTGTCCTTGTGGTCTCATGCTTACTATTGAGGCATTCGTAATTGTGTAGAGGTTTTTTAATGAATTTTCGCTACATGCTCTACCTATCTTAACGTTCTTGTCTTCATATCATGAGATAGTCAGTTTCTGTTGGCTGTTCTATGTTGGTCCTTCTCATCCATGCGTTACTACTCTGATCCCAGATCTCTCAGGTTATCTTGCAGAGGATTTTCCTCTTAAATTTTTCAATGCTTCTTTCTAGAGTGCTGGTTAGTGTCTACGTTTTGCAGCCATATAAAGTACACCCTTAACGCCTGTTTTCAAATGAAGATCTGGTCCAGTGTGTGTGTGTATATTATGGAGGAGTGGTGTAGTCTAAGGCACTTGTTGCAATAGCTAATCAAAGTTAAGCAATGCTAAATGTAGTACTTACTACATTAAGAGGTAATTGTAAGGAGAATCTTAGGCTACATAGCTTTTAAAGTACTTACTTTAAAAGCTATGTAGCCTAAGATTCTCCTTACATTACCTCTCCCCTCGGTTATGTTAACCCTGTCAGTGTACTAGAGGCAACTAATACCAACCATGCATAGCAATGATAACCCTACCCCATTTACATCATACCAATAAGGTATGACTGATTGCAGTAGAGAATTAATATAATATGATAAAACTAAGAATATTCATCATAATAAAATAATAACCCTTTTAGAAACATAATTATTAAAAAAACATGAAACAAAGAGGTAACGACTGTGTACGTTTCATTGGAACACATCTATTTTTTCAGGTTTGTTGATAATGATGATTGGCATGCCATTGTCTCATCATCTCTGCCAAACCATAAATATTTTACTTCCCCTGTGCCCTTCCTCTGCCTTGCCAACCGATAAAGATATATTTTATGTTATTAAATATAGATGTTTTGATTTGGTTTGTCATCGCAATATGTAGCTCATTGTTAACTTTCTTGTAATTCGTATAGATGGTGCCAAACACTTATATATTTAGGGTAATTATTTATAGATATCATTGTATTTTAATTTATTTTTTAACTTCATGGACATTCTTATTAGGTACTTTAAGTTTAAATATATTTATGCTCTCAATAAATAATATTGATTATAAGTATTCTAATATTCTTTTAAAGATAACTTTTTGTTTTTAGGAAAACAATGTTAAGAAAAGTAATTCTAATCAGGTTAGGCCCCCTTCAGAAGTAATAGTTGTATCAACTGGCAAAAGGAAGGATTCCATTTTAAAAGGTGAATTTATTTAATACTATATCATATTTTCAATGTAATCGTTGGAGACAGACCATATATATAATCTATTTGTTATCAATGGATGCTGGGAATTGATAGTTTGGAAAGATCCTAGTATTGTCGGCTGAAGGAGGGAAAAAGTCACTTTCAATTGTCATAAAGGTGAGACACATGAGACCATCTCAAGGTACAAAGCTTAATAAGCAGTACATGATTTGCTTCATTCTGTCCTTGAGTACAAATGTGATAGGTTGTGGAAAATTATGGGAACCATTTAATATCTTTTGGGTTTCCAGGAGAGGTTTTTGTCAATAATAACTTAGGCATTATTATATTTTTAACATAAAATGTGAAAAGGATAGGATATTTCTTATGACTAAAGAGGGAAAGGTGGTGTTAGATCTGAGGAAAGGATTGAAACCTGTACCAATTTCATAACCTTAATTTATTCTAAATTCCCTGGGCACTGATCTTATCTAGGTCTTCCTGAATATTGACAAACTCTACTAATAACTCAGAAGGAGGAAAGGATAGATAAATTTGGGAGTCGTCAGCATTCCAGTTCGACCTGAAAGATATAAACCTAACAAAAAATATTGAATACTCAATGGTTGACCGTAATATAATATTGAGGAAAGAAATGGTCTGGGGTGGTGGTCATAAAAAAACTTAAAATGGTGATAAACTATTTTTAAGTTATCTAATAAAAATTATTTTATTTTTCAGTTTTGCATGAAATTCCAATCCTACCATATCCTTACATAGTTAGGCTGACACAGTGGCTTAAAATAAAATATTTGTATTACCCCGGACCATCTCTTTCCTCAAGCAAAAAATAGAGCTATTGCAGAAGGATAGTGAGTTTAGAGGAAAGAGATGGTCCGGGGTGAGGATCATAAAAAATAGTGAAAAACTACTTTTTTTCACTATTTTAAGTTTTTTTTTTTTTTTTATGATTACCACCTCAGGCCGTCTCTTTTCTCAATATTATACTAGGGTCAACCATTGAGTATTCGATAGTGATTTTAATTTAATGAAAAGGATATTATTATGGTCAAAGGAAACAAAAGTTCAGAAAAGTCAAGGAGTATTAGCAGATGTTAATTTGTTTTTCATTCATAGCAGTATGTTCTGTATGTATGTCATTTGTGATTTTGAAGAGAGCAGAATTTGTGGAAAAGCTTGTGAAATGGGATGTACCATCATTTTTAATATGACACGGTACAGATGATTGGGTCTTTGAAATGAACAAGTGGACTGTATGAAATGAACTATAATTATATTTAAACAGTATATAAAGATGGGGGTTTGGCGTATAATGGTTACAATCGTTTACTTGATGTCTGAGGTACGGTGGTCGGTATCGGTGGTTGGCCGGTTGCAATACTTCTTCACCTCCATTTGTCCAGTAGGTCTCACGGTGTTCTACTCCATGCCTCTTCCCATGGTAGAACAGAGTATGAATTCCTAAGCTTGAAGAGGGGAGTATTCGTCTACTTCGTGTGGTTTATTTGCCCATTTTCTCTTACTACCACTAGTTTTGGTGCATACAGCGCCACCGTCGCTGCAGTGTTACCTACTTGGCTGGTCCTTTACATGTACCCCATGAAGGGGGGGGGAGTAACATCAATTTAGGGTGATCAACCCTAAACAGCTTGGATGGAAACAAGATTGGAGAGGAATGAGTAATTTAAACTTGATATTTGAGATTTAATTATCTTTTCTAAAGGTTTGGAAAAGTTAGAGGAAGGATATTGGACAGCAGTGTTTAGGGTTGGTTTTAGATATAGGGTTGGGGTTTTTGTTAATTTTAGATGAAAAACATTATAGATGAAAAGAAAAACAGGAAAAATTTCAGGAAGATATAATTATAACAATTTTATGGGTAAATTTAATAGAGCTGATAAGTGAAAATTGAGGAAATAAAATCAGTAGGAGAAATTAAAATTATCACTGTTAAATGAAGGTGATATGGAAAAGAAGGGTGAAGTAGTGTTAGAGGAGGAAAATGAAAAGTTTAATTCATCAGATGGAACTGGAAATACTGGGTAGGAAGATTATAGAAGGAAGAAGTATATTGCTAGATATGCAGTGAATATAAAAAATCCAAGTTTCTGCCCTTGAAATCCTTGTGGGTTCGCTGCACAACTCCAAAAACCATTGAAATTTCGAACTTTTTATGGTTTACGCTAAATATCTCCTGTTTAGAGCAGCATAGATAAAAATGTTTATGTTCAATCTTAAACAACTAAAAATTGTTTAAAATTTTTGTACATCACATTTTTTTCTAAACCCAACACAAAGCAAACTATCGAGCTTTCAAAATTTGCCCATTTTAATTTCTTCACAATAGTGCTCTTTCAGTTTTGAACGGAAGAATTCTATCACTCTATTTTGAACCTGGTTAAGAGAATTCGGAGGTTTTCCTTGAAGATAATAAGCCATTGACTGGAATGGTAAATGATAGTCAGGAGATGTTTTGTAAAGTATGTTACGCGCTTGGCCAGACCCCCCTACCGTGCACCCTCTCACCACATCCCAATAAATTGCATACAGTTGTAGGCTATTTTCACCTTCAAAGGTATATATATATATTTATAATTTAATGGATTATATTATTTTTAAAATATAATTTGTATTTACAGAATCAATAGCAGATGGGCAAACTGGAAAAAGGAAAAAAAACAAGAAGAAAAACATATCTGATATATCAACAAATAACTCTGTAATATCTACCGGCAAAACACCAGCATACCCTGGACTTGAAATCCAACCAATTAAAATTATTGATACTGACAAAGATCAAGAGCTTGTTAACCAAATGTCTGTACTTACCATCAGTCCTTACAATGATAATAAGACTTATGATCATAAAGGTGAAAGTAAAAAGAGAAAGAAGAAGGCAAAAAAAACTATTTCAAACAATTCCATCAATCCTGAAGAATGGAAACTGTTGGGTAATTAAAATTTTACTAATCTAATAAGATCATCTGTATATTTCATATTAATATACAAATTGTTTGTTGTCTTCTTTGATTGAGTTATTTGAAAAAAAAAAGTTATAGATGGTGTGTGAGTGTGTCTGCACATGTGTGTTTTAGTTTCCTGAAATTCACAGTAATATGTTGTGATGGCTATTGATTGAAAAAAATAAGAAAAATAAGTTATTAATTTTGTTAATGTAAAGCATGTTTTTGTGACATGTTCATAACCTCAACAACCAATGGCTCACAGTGAAATTGATACACCCCATAGAAAAAAAACTTAAATGGTAACCAGAAACTCTTCAACAGATTTATTTATAATCTCAGTTTAAATATGTACAAACTCTATAAGATTAAAATATTCAACTGTGATTATTTTTAAATAAATAATAAAATAAAATTTTAATAATTTTACTTCAGAGTCAAAATGATACATCTCACTTCTTATTAACTTTTAAATACTATTAATATAGTTCAATGCCTTATAGGCAAGCCATTATTTTCTACAATTCCTTTCAGTCTGTTTGTAATGGTGTGCTACGTTTTGGGGTGTTTAATTTTATTCGGGATGCCACTGGATGATTATTGATGATAATTATCCAGAATTTTTTAATAATAAAAGATTAGTTAAACAAATTTGGATCTATAATAAATTTGGTCCGTGGTTAATTAATTGGATTTATTTTCTCAAAGGCTGGTTTGTGTTAATCATGCTTTCTAACACACACATTACCTGTGATCATCATGATATAAATAGGTGGCAGAATTAAAACAACTTTAACTAAAAAACTTAATTTATTTCTATGTTTAATAAAGAATATATACAAATTATATTTACAAGAACAAAATACCTGATTCAATGAATTCAATAATTAACTGTGAAGGCATGATTTCATGTGGACTGTTTTGAGAGTTGTATTGTCATGAAATATTCTAACATTGGTAAATTTATTGTTGGGAATAACACTTATCTCTTGTATATGGAGTGGTGTGTTTGGTAGATTTCATTGCTGCATCTGCTGATCTGAGGTCAACTTTTCAAGGCCAGGTCCAAAAACTTCTCCAAGACGCCCATCTGTGTGGTCTATGTTGGGCCAAAGCTTCATTCCCCAAGCAGGAAGAAAACATCTGACCTATCCTCCAGGCCGAAAATCCACATAAGACCACTTTTCTTCCTTCTCGGTAGATTTTATACAAATATTCAGGGTGGGGCAAGGATGGTTCTCATTGGTTCCTAACTTCACCCTATCACTTCACAATAATTGGTAATACCCTAAAAGGAACCAGTTGCTAAGCCCGTTACTAGTTTTTACTCGAAGCCTTCCGCAGGGTCCAGGTACATTTCGGTCCTTATCTACCTGCTCCAACACCTTGACACTGTTTTTGATGTCAGAAGTCGGTTTCGTACACCTGTGTTTTCTACACCTCATTATAATTTTAAAAACTTAATGCTATGTTCAATACATAGCAGGTGTCTACCAATGTTTTGGTGATTCCAGGTTTACTCTGTTCCATTCTTCGAGGAAATACTTTTATAAGTCTTCTATGTTAGAAATTTTGTATTTTCTAATTTCTACCTCCAATTTTGCCCACAGTCTTCTTTCACATTCAGATCCAGTGACTGTAGTAGAGTTTTTATAACATTGGGACAGTTGTAAAGTATCCATTCCTTAACCCTTTGACTGCAAGACCTCATAACGAGTGTTTCTTTCCGATGATGGGTCCCGAAATCCAAAAAGACATTCAGAAAAACAGATTTTTTTTCCTCTTAAATTAGCTTAAAATACTATTTTGAGTCAACCTGAAAGATATTAGCTTTCAAAAATGCATTTAAGACCTTCTTATTTAATATTGGGTTCAGAATAAATCTGCAACTGATTTCCAACAAATGGAAACCTGAACGACCAAACTGAGTAAGCTTAAGGGGACTAATGAATGCACGGATCAAGCCAAAAGCTGAACGGTGGAAGCGGGGCTTTCTCCTACCGCTACAAGTGGCGATAGCCGAGGCAGGAAAGCATGTATCCCGGCCACCCCAGTAACCTAACTACCAGCTGGGAAGACAGGTATCCCATCTGCAGCCAAGGTGTTAACTAACATGACAGAGTGTTTGGGGTCATTTTCCTGATAAAACTAAATTTGTTTTTTAGCACCAAAAGTATGTAATCTTATGTTGTTGCCTGTAACATGTGTCTCCTTGAGTGTATTAGAAAAAGTGTAAATAAGTGAGCTGCAACATTTGTCTCCTTGAGTGTATTGAAAAAGTGTAAATAAGTGAGTCTTAATATATTGGGAGTATATATTATTTCTTTCTTTTTCTGCCTTTTTTCTGTCTGTGTTGGTTCCTGGGACGATTAACTACTTGGGCCCTTGGTTCTTGTCGTCCCTCATCGACCATGGATGTACAGAAACCCTCCTGTGTCATTAGTGGTTGATGTCAAGCTGTAGCGATCGTTCATTTATGAATGATCGTGGAACATGTGATGAATCATGCTCTGAGGTCAGGTTGAAAATTTTCAATCTGATTGAATTGGTAGTACGGGGTGTCGCAGGGGCCCTGGGTGCACTATGGGTGGACAGCAAGAGTGCTTGACACTGCTTGGCTGTGGCTGACGTAGTAGTCATGTGTTTGCGACTGCTCACTGTACAATACCAGTGTTGTGCTGGTCGTGACTTTAGTCCGGCCAGCCATCTGGTTCTAGTGTGCTGAAGATCTGTTGAAAGCTCTATAGTAGGATTCGTCCGCTCCGTGGGCATTGGTTGGGACTTGAATCTCTTTGTCCTGTCTGGAGGATGAGGTGAAGTTGAAGGTTGGTTGAGACCTCCGAGTTAGGTATGACCCTCTTCCGCTCCCGCACTTCATAGTATAGGCATACAATTATTGTCTTGTTGGTTATGTACTATTAGTATATATTATTTATTGATCAATCCTCTAGAAGACTGGCAATAATAATTTTATCTATGATCCATCTTCGTTGATGAGTGAGTCTAAATGGGTTTTAAGGACTGGTGTTGAATTTTCAATGGGACTTTCAAAATGATGACTTTTTGGCCTCTTAAACTTGGTTGTATTTAAAACTGCCTACCTGATTGTAAACTTCTCATTGTTTTTCATTGAATCTTTTTCTTGTTGCTTGTTCTTCTTAGAACCAATTCTCGTTCAAACTGTATTGTCTTGAATTATTTAATGATTTGTGTATAATTAAATAAATGCAAATTATATTAAACTTTTATTTTCCTATAATTTTAATTTGCTGTTACAGATAGTGTATTTGCACCAAAGGACATTGATCTTGACGATGGAGAAATTGATGAAACTGAAAGAGAGTTGGAAGCATTCAAAAGGTTTTGTTTACAGTCAATTCCTCCTGAAAGAAAAGAGAAGGTACATTTAAACATAAAGGATATTGTGTTAAAAAAGAAATCTGCCTCATGTAATTATTAAACGCATTGGTTTGATGTGATTGTATCACATGAGATGTCAGTTTTTTAGGGTTTCATAAATAAAACTTATTTTAATCTTTTATTTATGAACTGTTCTTATTTACAGAGTGACTTATACAGAGGGCGTTTAAAAAAATGTATATTCGAGTGCTATCTCTGTAATCCTAAGTTATTGTTTCGGTGAGGTGGGGGGAGGGTGTTTAGATTACCGAAATGTTCAGATTATTGTTTGGAAAAACTACTGTCAATTAAAGATCAAAATTCAATAATAAAAAGTCTTTATTAAATGTTATAGTGTATACTTAATTACAAACATTTATTTTATAAGAAAATATTTTTTTTCTTTTTATATAACTTAGTCATTTCTTTTAGTTTTGATATTTTCCACTGCTCTTCTTAGGTGTAGAAGAATTTGTTGTCATTGCATGTTGTTCTCCATTGCCAATCAAATGCAGTAATTGAAATGAGAAATTGTGTCTTAGTGCTTTTCTGTCATTCTATTTTTATTAAAGGATGGGAGGAGGACAATTTGAATTATTGGAGCATTGAAGTTTGGATTATTGAGATGTCACTCCTTATGTATATATAATTAAATGAAAAACTATATAATAAAATTTCTACTAAGGTTATCTAAATAGTATGGTGCTGTGATGGTCTTGGCTTCCTTTACTGTCCTCATTCATTTAAAACAACCTTCTGCAGTTTTTCTGTTATGTCAAGGTTTTATGAAATTTATTCCCATTAAAAGCAAGTTATTTTCTTCACAATATTTCTTTCTTTGTGTGATCAGTTTTTAACATTCTGCTTTTTAAAACATAGTCCAAACTCTTGAAAACAGATAATTAGTTCATGCATTTTGTAGGTTCTGAAAAACTTAAAGTTTTAAGCTCTGATCAATCGCAAAATGAATAATAATTCGTTATTAATAATAAATAAATAAATAAATAATTAGTTATACATGAATATCGGCTAATTCTTATATTCAAAATTAAAATCCCATTCTATTTACAGATTGTTCAGTCGATATTATATGCAATCATGTTTTATTTATGCCACTCCCAAAACTGACGTATCATATCAATAACAATCAGATGTTTAAGACAGGTATTTAATAAACGTCAATTTTTTTCATAAGTGTTTTTTATCAGTGTTGACATGATCATAAATATTAAAAATGTTTATGTTATTTTTATTTTATATTTATCCTGTTATATTACTTGTTATAAAATGTTTACAATGTACCTAGTAGCTTTATAACATTTAAGAAAAATGTTGATCATTAATCATGATAAATGTATGTGTTAAATAAATATTAAATAAAAAAACCTGACTCAAACCATTGAATTGTGTATTTTGTTTTCTCTGAACTTATCTAATGTTGTTACATTTGTTAGTTTATAATATTTGTTGTACTGAGTGTATCCTAATATTAGTTTCTTATGTACTGTTTTTTTCATATTTTAATATAATATAAATCATAGTTTTATTTTTTTATCCATTAAAACATTATTTATTTTTTATATTTACTGTTACTATTATATTGTTTCATTTCTCAATACCTCACAGTTATTACTGTAAGATAGCAAGATTTACAGGGAAATTTTATAAATGATTTTCCTCGGTCTATGAAACTTTTTAAAACAATGTCTTCCAAGTATGTCAATATTACTTCTTGACTATTTATATAGGGTACCTAAGAAAAAACAATACCAACAACTGATATGTAATTAAGATGTTTTAATTATTTATTTAAACATATCTTCTAAAAATTATACTATTTATATAGAATTCAATAAATTTCATACTGGACCATTTTTGCATGATCTCCAACTATGGGCTAAATTGGAAAAGCCATTTTCAAAATAATGGTCATCAAGGAAAAGAAGTTTGCAAATCTGTACTCAAAAATAGTTGATGGAATTTAAAAAAAATAATATGGAACTATCTAGGTACCACCGACCCGTACTATCGTTGTGAACATCATCAAAATCAAATCAACCATAGCGTTATGCCAATCAAATGGTTTTAACTACAGACTGACTCAATACCAAATTTATTCCTTGTTATCTAAAATCGTTTTAGATTTTAGGATAAATTTTGGATTATGAGGGCAAAAAAAATATTTTCACATTCTACATGAGCATGAAGTGTCCATACTTTAATTAGCGAAGAAGCAAAAATATGGTTAACTGAAAAAATATATTTTCCTTGTTAATTAATGATATTTATATTAAATAGTTTGCAAATCTGTACTCAAAAATAGTTGATGGAATTTAAAAAAAATAATATGGAACTATCTAGGTACCACCGACCCGTACTATCGTTGTGAACATCATCAAAATCAAATCAACCATAGCGTTATGCCAATCAAATGGTTTTAACTACAGACTGACTCAATACCAAATTTATTCCTTGTTATCTAAAATCGTTTTAGATTTTAGGATAAATTTTGGATTTTGAGGGCAAAAAAAATATTTTCACATTCTACATGAGCATGAAGTGTCCATACTTTAATTAGCGAAGAAGCAAAAATATGGTTAACTGAAAAAATATATTTTCCTTGTTAATTAATGATATTTATATTAAGCACATTAATTAGTAATAGAGAGAGAAGGGATGGAAGAAAAAAGGACTAAAGGTGTTAATGTCCTAATGATTTTCTCTACTACTATCAATTTAGACACTGATAACTACCTATTTGTCTACTAAGTAGTGATAGTTCATCTAGATACCTATTTCTGGGACCTGAATCTCCACTGTTTGCCATTACTATTAACTCCTTGTAACCTGTGATAATACTTAGTTGCTTATGCCATCATATACAAGTTTTACTCCAGCTTAATGTTCTTAAGTTTGAATCTGTTTAAGTACCAATTCATTCAACTGTATCTTGCTAACCATTGAATGAGATCAATAGTTTTATTTTTTATTATGTGAATCTTAGGGCTGACTAATTTTGAATGTTAGCCAAGCTTACTATTTATCTTTCATATTAATGGGTCTGGCTTGCAGTATTAACATTTTGGTAGATGGTGTTGATGGATGTCTTGAAATGTTCAACACCTCTTTTTAGCCCAGTCAAATCAAATTAAAAAAAAAGGACAAACCTCGGAATTAAAAATATAAGACTGAAATATTGCATTTCTTGGTTTCTATGCTCCCTATCTCTTTTGGGAGCATTATATAACTTGTCGAAAATGAAATTTTCTAAAAGTTTTGACTTATTCATTTTTTTTTTTTTATGATCAACTGTTTTAAAGATATAACATGGCAAGTGGGTGACAAGCGCTGGTGTGCAATTCAATATCATGGAAAGTGTGATGGTTTATACACCATCCATTTTGAGGGGGATGGGCACCCTTCATCCCTTCCCAACAGTTTTTATAGTGACATACCTAATGATAACAGCATAAAATTATGTAATATGTTGTTATGAGGTTACATAAGATATTTAAATTATGTATAATGCGTTCAAGCTATAAGTTTAAAAACATAATTGTTAGGTAACAGTCAATGGGGAGCAGTGTGGCCAAGGGGACAAACGCGTGTGCACAGCACTGCATTGCCTGGCAATCAGATGGAAGATAATTTGAATATTTATATTATAATTATAGTTACAAGTTCACGTTCCAATGCCTCTTAACTCTGGCATTAAATTCCCCGCCCTCTCCCTCTGGCCAACCCCATGTATCCTAAAAGACAAGGAACGGAAGGACAAGAAAAGGTTAACAGTCCATAAATTATTTTTTAATTATACAATGGGTCCCATAAGTTAAGGGAAATGTTTAAAGGATCATAGTAGACCTCAAGACCTACAAAGAAGTTCATATAAACCATGGTCCAATTTTCCTTTTTCCTCAGAAAAGAAGGAAATTTGGATTTTTTTTTTTTTAAGTAAGTTACATTTTTTCTTGAATAGGAAGCTATAATTAAAAAAACAAAACATTTAATTTATTGTTAAATGTAATATTGTTATAAATTATTAATGTAATTAACAATTGTTTTACAGTAAACTAGACAAAATTTACTTTAGATGAGAACAGAGGTTTTCTTTGGTAAAACAGTTTAAAGAAAACTTTTAAGCGACTAAACTAGGGTGAGTTTAACTTATTTTGGAATAAAACTTCACTTAATTAATGTGGACTTAAAGTATTAAAAAAAGAAGTTCTACAAGTGGGTGACTGTAGTCTAGCTTGAGTGATAAAAAAAATTTACGAATATTCCATTCCCACAGAACTCTGCCTAGTTTAAGCCTTTAAAAGAAGTTCCCTTAAATGGTAATAACAAAGATAAAATCTATTTTCAATTGAAATAAATTTTATTATGTTTTCAATGAAATAATTGATAATTACCTAAATTCATTTTTTTTCTAAATATTGCTTATTCAAGCAAAAACGTGGCTTACTTAAAAATAGCTCAAATTTCCTGCAGAAAATCGGACCATGGTTCATTTGAATTTTTTTGTAGTTTTTGAGGTCTGTTATCACTCCTTTAAATATTGACTTTTACTTATGGGACACCCCTGTATATTCAAGAAGGTATATAAAAATAAAAGACCAATGAATTACAGAACATCATTTATTACATCATAATAGTTTCCAATAGTGTTATAGAAAGTATAATTTAGTTCAAAATTTAATAATAAGAATGGCCAACAGTGTGTAAAAAAAAGAAAACATAATTTGTTCCATTTAACAAATATGAATTGATTTCTGATAAATAACCCTCAAGAGATAAATTAGGTGAATTAGAAAACTAAAGGAGAATACTAAATTTTTATATTGACTATACAACTTCGCATAATCAGAAGAACGGAGTCTTACCTACTGGTTAATTCTAAATTCTATTAATACAAATTTGAGCTAAGCATTTGATCCTCAAGAATAATGCTGAATAAATTTTGTTTTCCAGCTATCAATATATATTTTAGTAAACCATGTTTTAATAATCAACCATTACTATTGCTTTAATATATTCTTCTGATTGTCTAAAATTGGCTATGCTTTTGTTAAAAAAAGAAATAAAAAAAAATTTTGAAATACCTCAAGTGGCTAAAGATGTTATTTTTCTTTTTTAAATCCAGTTAAAATTGATGATTCAGTATTAGATTATAGAGGGGAAAAAATATTTTGATGACATATAATCATTAGCTGTTCAAAAATTTAAATAAAAAATGTTTATAATAGACAAAATAAATAAATATTTATATATATATCAGAATAGTTATAAACTAAATGGAACAATAAGGGTAATGTGTAGTGTTTTGACTGGTTACAATTACATCACAAAAATATCACTTTATTATTTGTTTATTTTTTTATTTACTTAGTATAAATTAATTTTTAGTAGATCATTTATTTCAATGATTTGGACAAACATAATATACTTCTGAAAATTAATAAGATATTAGACTTTTAATGAAAAGTCTAATCATTAAAAAGGTCTACTATACACTATAATACAGGGGAATTATTTCCTTATTTTATTTAATACACCATTTTTTTATCATAAAAACAGAGCTAATTCAGTGCTTTACAAATTTATTTGCATTTAATATCAGTCTATCTATTTATGCGATGCATAAAAGTTGAGCATTGAAAGTTTAAAAATATGCTTAACATGAAATTTCAATTATCAACAATTAATCACATTATTAATAAATGTATAAAATCACATCTAGGCTTGGTAAATCAAAAGAAATTAATATAAATACATTTTATGTTACGACGATAATATAAACACTAAAAATGACTATGTTGTTCATATATAATATTCAAATAAGGTACTTAGAAAATTCACAACTTGTACAATAAATTGTTAATCCAATAAGATTAACAAATATTGAATAAAATTATTATTTTCATTTTTAAATATTATGAAAAAAAATTGTCTCTTTGCTGGTAAAGTGGTAAACACTCAAATGAAGAAGGTTCATTTTCTTCATCGATTTCTTCCATTATTTTCTCGGGTAAAGATGCTAATGCCATTACTAAAAAAAAAAAACTAGTATAAAATCTCTTAACATATTAAAACTGGGAATCACAAAATGTTTTCTTATGGTAAATTTAATAAACATGTCCATCTGTCAAAATTGAATTTTTTTTATTTGTATTTTTTGATCAAATATAAAAAATATCTCAAGTAAAAGATTTTTCACATCATTTATTTCTAGTACTTAATATTTTTTTTTTTAAAGATTTCTAAATAACAATAAAAAAAAGTATTTCTGTCTAGGTGAGAATTAAAATTAAAAGTAAAAGAGAGAAGTTCACTAGATAAAATAAATTCTGTACATATATATATATATATATATATATATATATATATATATATATATATGAATTTTGAAAAAATTTCTAGTTATAGTACTTTTTAATGATGTAACTATACAAAAAATCAAATTATGTTTATAATATTTATTTAAAAAGTGCAGAAAAACTTTCTAGTACACATGGTTTAGGATCAAATAATTATTTTAATTATCTTGAGTTAAAGTAAATGTAATGAGTCTTAAACATAAACAGTATTTTTTTTTTTTAAGAAAATGTAATCATAATATAAAAAATATAACACTTTAGAGTGCTGATCAAATATACTAAAAGAGATAATGTAAGATCAACATTAACAAACCTGTTTTATACAATTTATGACACCATCATTTGTGATTTAGTCCAGAGGTGTGGAATTTCCACCTACAAAATCAAAAGCACACAACTAAGCATACCATGCATATTAAAAACACACAGAAGGAACTAGATAAAATAAAATTACATACAATACTAAAATAATAAACATAACATTAAAAATAAAATGAACATAAAAAATAAAATTCAAGATATCAATTGTTAAAAAAAAAAGATACGGAAAAATTACAAACAAAAAATTCTACCTATGTGAGAGGAGTGTGTATTTAAAAATGGAAGGAAAACGAAAGGACTAAATTCAGCTGTTTGATATTCAATGATAACTTTGCAATACTCACATATGACACAAAAACAACATTAAAGCCAATTGAATTCCTGAAAGAGAAGGTTAAAGTACAGACCTTCAAGAAGCCACAAATATGCACAAAAAACATTATAAAAACAATATAGTCAGTTTAAGAGAGTTCACAAATTCAAGTATCTTGGCAAAATGGTTTAAAACAGATAAATCAGGATTACTAGACCATCCTGAAAGACAGGAAACAACTACAATTAATCTTGACCACCGTGTAATAAAAAAATGACATTACCAAAAATCTTATACATCAGAAAAGAAATTAGATAAGAATCAAGAAAAATAATCTAGAGCCCAATAAAACTGAAGAAGGCTATAGCTTATTAAATAAGAGACTGAACAGGTATCTTACATATTACATGAGATGAAGAAACATAGACTGAGAGAAACATATTGTGGGCATATCAACAGAATGTCAGAAACCCACAAAACTAAACAGATTTTGGAGCACACAGAAAGCATTAAGAATATGAAATGGATCAACAAAAGATCTGCTGCATCATGCAGCAGGTATAACATACTTGGATATATAAGAAAGACTAACATTCAATCATTAAGTGCTCGAGTGGAAAATGAGCCAAGAATTAAAAGAAGAATTTACACTTCACTTTTATTGAATTAGATTAGATTTTATTATTTATGGACTTTGATTATCAGACATTCTACCTTCAAAATTCAGCTACTCATAATGATTTGGCACTTGTCCACTGTGATAGAATTCACTATAATAAGAAATATATAAACAGTACATTATCAGTAGTATATCAAAAATGATAAGTTCTGAGAAGAAAAATATACCTGCTAGGAAACCCTCAGTCAGATTAGAAAGATAATTAATGATGTCATGCATAAAAATATTAAAATAAGGGAGAACTATAGTAAAGGATCCCAGCGAAATAACTGTGTAGAAAGGAAAGTATGAAAGAAATGTCGTACTTTTATCAACTAAACAGTAATACTGCTTAATAGGCCTTGCAATCCAAAATCTATCAAAGGGGTGGTCAAGATCCGAAAAAATTCATCTTGTGAACTATAATACAAGGCACAAGTCTAGATGTTCTACTGCTATAATGTTCAATAAATTCAGATGATAGTTTGGTCTACCTGTTACACCAATGTGAGTAAGACGCTTCTACAGAAAGTAGTGTCTGTTGAGCATCCTAAAACAGGTGATTGATCTGATCTCTGGGAATCATTTCAGATCCAGCTAATTTCTTCCAGTAGTCCACTCCATTGTTGTTGTTTTTTCTCAATTTTCTGGGTTATTCTGCTTTAATGCACTTTGTAGGGCTCTTTTAACTATTATTTCAGCCGAATCCATGAAAAGAAGAATATCTGCTTAGTTGATCCCAAATTGTTTTCTAGACAGTCAGCCTCATCATTCTCATAGAGTCCACAATGACCTGTTATGTGAGGATGTACATGTGGAGCAATTTTATAACGGTTTCAATATATACTGCCTTGAGCTGGTGAATTGGAGATGTGCTGTTAGAAACGTTTCGGAGGTCGTAACGCAAAACAAATCAACACATGGGTGGAACATGTATCCTCACAGGAAAGCTGAAGAAAGGTTTCAGTGGGTTCATATCCGCACAGGTAGTCTGTGTGAAGAAGAACCAGTGAAGAAATGTTTAGACATTTTAGCCTTTCATAAAGTGTAATGGCCTGTTGCTCCTCCCTCCATATCTCAAGAGGAAATATGCCTGTTTCTAATTCAAGAGCTAGTTATTGAGGGCCTGGTATTGGACCATGCCAAGCTTGTGTTATGTCATGTCTGATGCTGTGATAATGAGTTTCTGCCACATATTCAATAATAGGGTGAACATTTGTTTTGTAGACTAAGGCCATGATATGCCATATTGCTCTCTATTTTGTGTTACCTAATCTTTGCACCAATGATATTTATTACACAAAAGCATGTTCTAGATAAATTACAGTGCTTGTAGTAGTTATAATAATTCAAAAGCGGTGATTTTAATGTGAGAAATGAAGAAAGTGGAACGAAAAATGACCAGAATATCAAAAAAGACATAACAAAATAATTTGCATCATGATGATGCACCATCAAAAAGAGCAAAACCAGTGAAGGAAACTACTGAGGTGGTCAGTTGGGAAATACTATGCCATGCATACAGTTTAATCATCAGACTTGGCTCCGTCAGACTACTATTTATTTGCATCAATGGGGCACACTTTACCTCTAATTAAAATGTACGAAAATCGTTTGATGACTGATTCACCACATAAGAGCAACAGTTTTTCTGGCATGACATTCATAAAGTGCCAGAGAGATGAAGAAAATGTGTTGCTACTGACGGATAATATTGTGAATGAAATATTTGTCAATACTATATGAAAATTCCAGTTTCATTTTTACACACCTGGTAAAAGGTAATAAAAGAAAAGATATGAATAAAAGAATTTGTAGATCCAGTTATAAAAGGCCAGTTGGTTACAAATGGAAAAATTCCTGAAGAAAAAAGGAGCAAACCTCATATCGATTGTGAAAATATTGCTGCAGGTGTTATACGAAAATGATTAAAAATGTAAAAAAAAAAAAAAAAAAAAAAATAGCCCTAAACATATATCCTTTTAGAGTGTTTGAAATACTTATAATTAAAAAAGTGAATCGATATATGAACTTCAGAAAATTAATATATAAACAATTAACTGTTTATATTCAATTGTAAGGAAGTGTTAACTGAAAATAATAAGTCAAGAGAGTATATATTTGCAATGACAATTTAAATGTTAATTTATGGGTAGAATGTGGAAATTATAAACCGGAAATGCTATATTCTGTTATTTATGGAATGATTAAATAATTATATATAATTAATTTTTTAATCATTTATTAGAAATGGTTTCAAAAAATTGTAAGAATACTTTATAGTAACAAAATTTGGACCTTGTTGGACAAAACTTGGAGAGGGAGCTGGGAGGGGGTAAGGTGGGAAGAGAGAAATCACAAAGTTAGGAAGAAAGTAATACAATTCCAGAACAATAAACAAACATAATGTCTACAACTGCAAATCATGTAAAGCAGGCAATAAATCTTAATCTTTAAGATTGTTACTAGTGGAATTTATTAAAATAAACATTCACAACAACTAATATCAATATCTATGCTCTTTATAGTAACAATAAAGCTTTCAAGCTAACTCTATATTAAGAAAATACAATAATTAAATGTTAAAAAGGTATAATTATTATATTTTATTCTTATCCAAAATACTCGTAAAATTTATTAACATACCTCAGAAAAAAAGGTTATAAAAGCTATCTTGCTTCTTAAAGATTTTTTAATGACTTCCAGAATATAATTTTAATTATTAACTTCGTTTACAGTATGTTTGGTCACAAAACATTATAAATTCAATAAACTAATACTCTAGCTAACAACTTGAAATTAAACTAGTTGTAAATCAAACCTGCAACAATTTTGCTTTTTTCCATAACTTGTTGAGCTAGAATATGACTAAGCTGCAACAAATGCTCACGATTTTTCTTTTCTTCTGCCACTTTTCTTCTTAACAATGAAGTATTCTCAATTCCCTCTGTATCTAGAACACACGGATATCTAAATAAAAACTGCTATAAATGAATGAATACATGAAAAAAAGTATATTGTTTAATTATATATAATGCTATTGAAGAGTAACAACTCAACAAGATCAGACATTTAATCTTTTAAAAATATATTTTATAGAAAGACAGAAAAAAAAAATGTCTATACCTAGGTAGTAAATTAAAGGCCATCACCACTCCTCTACTATTCTATTCTATGTCTACTCCCCCACTCTTCCTTAGCTAGGCCATCAATAACTGGTCAAGGTATAGGCATAATTGCTAATATTAAGTGGATCTCAGATATTAAATATTCACACCAATAATCTTAATGAAACAGGAAAAAATAAATATTTTCCCCTTTTTTGTTTTCATTATAACTAAATTATTAACAAATAAACTGCTAACCATTATCTTTTGGGGAAACAGCAGTTGTTTCACATAACATTCTTCTGATGGCATCAGCTTTTTTTGATCTTTTATTCTGCTCTTCTTTTGTCAATTGAGGTTGTGTTTCAGGGACGTATCTTTCTGGAATTAAAATTTTTCCCGGGGCCCCTAACAGATTATCTATCGTTTCTTTTGTGTAGTGAGGGTCGACCCTGATTAAGGTTGACCTGACGACATCTGGTGTTGTAAGCCTTGGTCTCAAAACTCTCTCAATATCCAAATCATCTCTTGATCCAGTCTAAAACAAACACAAATGTGAAAATATATATATATATAAACAATTAATATATAATCTAAAAATTCAAATATATGTATATATATAGCTTATAAGTTCACATTTTTTGTTTTTATAATAATGATGTAAATATTTTGGATATAAAATTTCCTTCAAAATTTCCATATATACATATGTTTGAATTTTTAAATTTTGAAGGAAATTTTATACCCAAAATATTTACATCATTATTATAAAAATAAAAAATGTGAACCTATAAGCTATCACTAGCCATAGAAAAAAAAAGGTTAATTATAAGAAAACCTTAAACTAGAGACTTTCTCTTTTTGGCATATTTTGTAAATATGTATGTCATATTATTTCCATGATTTAAGATCAATTAGTAAAGATGATTATGAATAAGTTTACACTAATTATTTAAAAATAAATAGATAAAATTATTTAACACTTTGTGTGACTTTGGATAGTTTCCCAAAAAAAAAAGAAAACCTTTAACAGCTGTCATTTCACAGGTATAGATGAGATTTGAAGCACCTTGCTAAGAGAGAGCTAAACTCTCCTAAAGATCAAATTTCAGGAATCAGAAGAAATTCTAGCAGAAATATAAAATATCTAATGTGGACTACACTGAAGAGATTTTGTTGTAGAAGAATAAATAAAATTGTATCAAAAAAAGAAAACAAAAATTCCTGTAATTCATGTCACTAGATTGCATCTAGATTGCTCGTTTTTAATGATAAACTTTATTTATAATATAATATACTCGCCGAAAGCAATATATGACATTTCTAAAACACCGCTGCACTTCGTTCTATTGTTATAACAAAATTTAGTGCAAACTCAACAAATAAATAATTACAAACCAAACAAAAACACATAATATTTTGATGTTTGACAAATACAAACTTATAAACATAAATATTAGCATTGAAATCCTCTCTCTATTTATACACATTGTTAAAAAGTATTTTCAACAACAGATATTCAGAAAATGCACAGATTTACAGGCAAAAAGTGACTTTTCTAATGTGCATAATTTAAAATACATAAAAATACTAAAGATTAAAAATAAATATATAAACATTAAAAATCTTCTTAACATTAAACTATAAATTATAAAGCGATTTTATAAAGTCTACCTGAGAATACAAAGTTTGAGGTGTGCCTAAAGAAGGACCAGATACTGTGTGGTGTCTCCTTTTTTCTTTTGGTACAAGTCGTTTTTCCCCCATTCCTTGCCAAGCTACTTCTTCAACTATTTTTCTTGCTGTTTCGCTTAAATAAACTGGAGATAACTGAGGTGAATCATTATTAATA
This sequence comes from Nezara viridula, assembly GCA_928085145.1. Classification (NCBI taxonomy): domain Eukaryota; kingdom Metazoa; phylum Arthropoda; class Insecta; order Hemiptera; family Pentatomidae; genus Nezara; species Nezara viridula. Next base: position 152,139,633 of record OV725078.1, read on the forward strand.
ACCAATGAATCATTCATGTCACTCTTATTTATCAGTAACTTTCCCTAAAATTAATATAAAACTTATATAAGATTCATCAATAAATATTTAACCAGTTTCATCAGTAATAAGTAATCTATGAATGGGAAAATAAATAATACATGGTACTTGGTTTTCTTAAATAATTAATCAGTTTACCAATTACAATTTATTATTGAGAGTAATTAATTGTAAAATAGACCTTATTAAACTGGTTGAATTTAAAAGGAAATATTAAGTAATTACATGTAGATAATACAACCTTACTGTCTATTATCAAACAAATATAAAATATTACATTTATTTCTATCAAAACTCAAGCAAAAAAAGTATTTATTTTAAGAATACCATTAATAATTATATTTTTTAAATTAAATTTAAATACCTTCACACGGTTTTTTCGAACTAAATTCCAAACGGCATTAACAGAATCTGTTCGAGGTCCAGGTGTAGGAGGAACTTCAGACAGTTTACTATCTAGTTCAACCTGAGTCTCTTCTACTAATTCTTTTTCATTTTTTTCCTTCTGAAATAAACACTTTTCTTACATAATTAATTAAAAATCTTATATATTTAGATTAATTTAATTAGAATCAATCCAGCATTTTTTTAAATGAACATTCATCAGTATTTAATTATGAAACTAAATGAACCTTTCATGAAAAATATTTCTTACATCAATGCAGCGTTCTTCAGCAATAGGGAGTCTTTTTGAACTTGCAGAACTAATGGGAATACCTATATTACCGCTTCTGTCTCTGTCCCTCTGCCTACGTTCTGATTCCCTTTTAACAATCCGAACAGTTTTAATTTCTTGTGGCTTTTCCTTGAGATGGAAACCTAGAAGAGTTCAGAAATTTCATTAGGTGAAGTTAAATGACATGAATAATAAATTGAATGACACTATATAATAAAGATATGCTTATAATCATTTAATAAGAATGTGATATTAATAATATGTACTAATTATTGAACTTGAAGAACTAAAACATTTTCAAATCACTGAATGGAAGGTGTGGGATTATTTACATAATAAAGTTTACGACTGTCTTACAATTTTAATTTTCAAATAAGAACAAAACTTAAGTTTTGTAAGCATCAATAATAAAATTATATTAAAAAAAACTGATTCACATTGTCCGGTATGCCAATGTCACCTACGTCGTCAAGCATTCAAAAACATCTCAGTGAGTAGGTTAAGACTGTACTTTATTATTTACTTTTTTATTTATATTTATTTAGATTGATTGTATAGATCAAACATATTAGTGAGTAGCTTACGACTGTACTTTATTATTTAATTTTGTATTAATATTGCTTTAGATTGATTTATTATATAGATATCTACTTAAAAACAAGTCTACCCCTTTCATTTCAGATACGAACATTCAGTTTATACTCTATCCTCTTGTCATTTTGGTGCATGTATACATTGACACCACAGTCTGTATCTTCTCTAATTGGTATGAATTTTATTGTTTTTTTAATTTTTATTTTAAAAGCTATATTTTAATAGTATAATACACTGCATATGTTACAATAAAAACTAAAACTCTGTTAAAACTAGATTTAACCTACCCCAGTAGTTAGAACTAGCTAGTTTACCTAAGTATTTCATTCAATACCAGTAATTACCAAATAAAATCATTTATCATCAGCTTTGAACAGGATAAGTGTGGTCAAAACAGAGTGAATTTGGTTGCACCTTTTCCTAATTTAAGTTTAAACCTTTATGACATCTGCATACTTTTACATCATGGAGAAGCACTCAAGCTGATCAATACAGGATCTGACCGAGGTAAATTTAGGCAATATTTTATTTTAATAGCAGTATTTGAAATTCTTGTAACAGATAAATTTGAAGCTTCTTAGTAACTTAAGTTGTATCCGACTAACAATGAGTTAATTTTTTATGTGTTTTGGCTAAAGCTAGTTATGACCAGAAAAAAATCATTTATAAGGAGAGCTATCTCAAAAGGAGAGCTGGAAACAGCGATGCTCTCCCTTGAGAACGGAGAGTACATCCAAACTTTGCAGAATGGAGATACAATCAAGTATTTAGGATGTACATTCTCGGGAGAGCTACAGTTCAACGAAGATTCGGTGACCAAATTGAACGAAAATCTGAATAAAATGGTTACCTCTCCCTTGCTGAAGCCGGAGCAGAAGCTAAACATTGTCAACCAATATCTGTTCCCGGGTCTTACTTACCCTCTCCAAACTGCTCCCCTCACAAAGCTGCGTCCTGCCATACTTGACGACATCGACACCATGATTCGCAGGAGTGTGAAGGCTATTGTTGGACTCCCTGCGAACACCTCCACGGCGATGTTGTACTCTCCCAGGAGGTATCGAGGATTAGGATTAATCCGCTGCCAATGGGAGGCTCCTCTACAACATTGGTCCATTGCTCAGCGACTGTCCAATGTGCCCGATGCCCTTTTTCAGTCGATCTTTGATTATTCGGCTGAGGTTGATGAATGTGCCGAGAGATTGGGGGTTGATCGGGGTATTCGGAATATGAGAGCTCTACGGCAGTCGCTTCGAGAAAATTCGTTTGAGGAATGGACCAATCGCAGGTGGCAGGGCATTGGAGTTCGCCATTTTAAAGAGACCCCGAAAGCCAACAAATACATGTATGATAAGCAAGTACTTTCTGGGTCTGAATGGTCAAATTCCCGGAAACTGAATATTAATTATGCACCCCTGCGTGAAGTCCCAGGTGTCAGCGGACAGGTAAGAGAAGTTGGGTCCCTCTGTCGCAAATGCGACAGAGAGCCAGAAACACCAGCACATGTGCTTGGAAAATGCCCCAACAACTCCCTCCTTATAACGCGCCGTCACCACAGAGTCAAACATGAACTGATGAGGCTCCTTGAAGAGAGAGAATACGCCTGTTTCGAGGAAGTATATTGTATAGATACGGATGGATCCACCCGATATGCCGACATTGTAGCATTCCCTAAGACGGGAAAGTCGGCGATGATTTTGGATCCGACCGTGAGATATGAGACCAACGACCTCGATCAGGCAGGAAAAGTGGAAAGGGAGAAAAAACAGACATATGAGAAATGCATCCCTTTCCTTAGTGAAAAGTTCCGCGAGAGAGGCCTTTGGTTCGGAGCTCGCGGAACAATACCAGACTCAACAAGGAGCTTCATGGAGGGCCTTGGTGTCGACATAAAGGACGTGGCAAGGTTGGCAGAGAACATAATCCTTGACTCCCTGGGAATTATCCATCACCATGTGCATGGATAGAGAGTTTTTCATGGGGGGAGGCATGCGTGTTTTACAGCATTTTTACATTATTTATTGACCACGTCCACTGCACTTTATGTATTTGTATGCATGTTATGAATTAGGTTAGGAAAAGAGAGGAGAAAAATGTATAGAGTGAGAGAAGGAACATAAAGGGATGTATAGTGCTAATAAGTGAATTAAAGAAATAGTAAAAATAAAATAAATAAATAAATAAATAAAAAAATAAATAAAAATATAGGAAAAAAAATTATGAAAAAAAAATATATATATAGATAAAAAAAAAAAAAAAATTGTATATTATGCTCATATATGTTGTTAATACTATATAATTGTATATTAGTTTTGGAAAATTGTCTGTAGCGATTAATAAGTATGCTGTGTTTAAAGCAACCCAATGTAATTGGGCAGCACCCTTTTATGATAATAAAGTGATTCTCTCTAATTTCGACAGCAATAATCTAGGTCAAAACTGATAATTACTGAGATGGAGGGATGGAGAAGGACCGTGAATAACAATGAAGGGGTTATTAATTCATGTAATGAGTTGTGACATGTTCTTGAACTACTTTGGCTGCATTTATCAAGGTCAAAACTGATAATAAATTATTTTTTGTGATAATTAATGGTTTTCAATACTATTTATAGTAGCTTAGTTCAATTATGTAATGGGAACTCTGTTTGATATTAGGGATTATAGTTTTAATTTTTCACTCTTAATTTTCCAACAGAATTGATTGTGCCCGCTGTCTACTCAGGTTCATTTGACTATAAAAGAAAAATATAAATGATTAGTGGGAGGAGTGCACATAAAAGCACAGGCACTAGCGGATCCAGGATTTAATTCTGGAAGGAGGGCTTCAGCCCAAAAGCTTTTTTTCATAAAATAACGATAATTACTTTGGAAAAAAAGAAAGAAACTAAATACCTATATGAAATGGTGTTTACGTGATTCCTGAAGTCCTTTTAGATGTAATTAGCTTTATAAATTTAAAAAACACCACATTTTTATTTTATTATATTTTTAAGACTCTAAAGGAGAGGTATCAATTTTGTTTCATCAAGCTAATTTGTAAAACAAAATTGATATGCAAAAAAACTTCAAACGAAAATTACAGATTAATATTGTTAAGTTACTTGAACTTTACATTATATTTTCCCTATAAGATTTAACATTCAATTTGTGTACTTTTGAGGAGCTTTCTACCGAAAAATTGACATTTCCACTCTACCAAAACTGATATTTCGATGTCTTGAAGTTTCTAAAATTTGTACTAAATACTAGTTCCATTTCTTTCAAAAGTGTTTTTGCTTCAAAGAATAGTAAAAAGAAAGATTTTTTTTTTATTTACTGCTCATTTGTGTACTTATTATAAAAAATATATTTCAATTATAAATTAATTAAATATTCTTTTCATTTTCTCAATAATGGACATCTCTATATAGTGAAATATATATACACATACATAAGTGTATGTACATGTATATATATTATATATATTTCACTATATAGAGATGTCCATTATTGAGAAAATGAAAAGAATATTTAATTAATTTATAATTGAAATATATTTTTTATAATAAGTACACAAATGAGCAGTAAATAAAAAAAAGTCTTTCTTTTTCATACATATGTGTATGTATATATATACATATATATGTGTGTATGTGTGTGTGCGTGTGCATGGAGTTCTGTTTAATTTTAAATAAATGGTAATACAATAGCAATACCGTAAGATTGTCTAATGATATCTTCATCATTCATTTCTGATAACTGACTTAATTCCAAGTTTCGTGAAGATAAAGCAGTAGTTTCAAAATAATCATCTGGATATGGAGAGTTGCTGTTACATTCTAAAAAAAAAGTAATTTTTCACTTATTTTTTTATTAAAAAAAAAATTTATATATAATATTTAAAATATAGAATAGAACATCTTGTGTTTTCTTTGATAATCCAAGAAAAACTACTCAATATTTTGACGCTAACAGTAAATTAACATATCAATAAAAAACTGATAGGTTGATAATGTGGCAACTTATTTTAAGTTGAGGATGTAGCACCGTAAATCCTTCTTATTATTTTCCTTTCAAATACTTTTAGTTTACGGCAATCCTCTTGCGATAAACACCAGATTTCCGCTCCATAGGTGACTACTGGTCTAATAAGCGTTTTATACAGCTTTAATTTTGTGGCTTTTGACAACAATGGAGACTTGAGAAGTTTTAGGTTTGCATAGTAAGCTCTATTACTAGCCATTGTTCTGTTGTCTATTTCTCTGCTGATTACATTTTTATTATTTAGGGCAGAACCAAGATACACGAATGTAGGTACATTTTCGAACTTAAAATTCTTTATTGTAATTTCATTGCAGGATCTTCTACTTGCTGCCGAGGACAGTTTCAGGTATTTAGTTTTGTTTTCATTGACCACAAGTCCTACATTGTTGCCATTTTTGTACACAATATCAAATGCCTCTTTAAGCGCCTTTTCACTTCGTGCAGCTATCACCAGGTCATCAGCGTAAGCACAAATATGCCAGGTCTTATCAATGATGGTGCCTTTTTTAGCTGCATCTTTCACAGCAGCATGCAGAGCTATGTTGAACAGTGTTGCCGATAAGGCATCTCCTTGATGCACTCCAGACTGTACTTCGAACTTAGTGCCTACTAGAGAGATAAAATACTAAACTACCTTATTTAAATAAATAATCATGAAATAAATAACAATTCTAAAGAAAATAATGAACCCCTAAAAGATAAAGACAATAAGTGATTTATAATTAAAACTATATTTCTCTCATTTTTCATGGCATATTTTTAATTTTCCAAATACCATTTTTGTATTGTAAAATTATTGTAATTCATAAAATAGGTAGTAAGATTTAGAAAAAGCCTCTATATAAATATAAAACTAAGTGACTAATAATCATATTATTCGATATCCAGAAGCACTTAATTTTCCTTTCAAGTCGTTAAATAGCGACCTGTCCTTTTCATAAACATTCCCCTTTCCCAGGCATTGATTATATTAAAGTTCATTAACAGCATTCTTCTACAATTATTTATAAAAAATAATAATTACTCTAGTAAGTTGATAAAACATAGTACATACGTATATCCCTTTCAGAGGTAGTATTCACATATAATGGAGACACATATACGGGATGTTGTCTGCCATTTCTGTTATGGTATGACGAACTACTAACATCATTTGTTACTTCCGCATCTAGATCTGTTTCCATCCAGCCATTATTCAAGTTTTTTTTCCCAGTATTGTTAATATCACCTAAAATAAATTTGTCATGAATTTGGAAAAAAAAAAAAAACCTAACAATGTTTTTCATAATTAGAGAATAAACATAATATAAATGAAACTTTTTATTAAAAAAAAAATCATACGCATCAGATTTTTAGTTTTGAAAAATTCACCTAATGCCTGATCTTATATTATTAATAAATTGTAACATGAAAAAAATTAAACTACATAAGGGTAAATAACAAAAAAAAAAAAAAAAAGAAAAGTGATGGTAAACATAATTCAGTCATATTTTCAATGTTCATAAAATTCCAACTCTTCCAGGTAGATTATATAAGTAAGTTCATATTGTCCTAGAGGGTAGAGTGATTACCCTCATGCACCTGAATAACCAATCAAATGATCACGTAATATCGGACAACCCATAACCAAAACTGATACTATGTGTAGGTCTAAAATGAAACTCATTGAAAACACCCTTTTTTAAAGGCTTTGAAAGGCTCCAGTGGAAGGGATTCTACTAGAATGCAGGCAGTTTGATAACAAATAAATCAGCTAAGAAAATTATTAACATGAAAGATCCAGAATTAAGAGATAGGAATAGTTCCGTATATAAACTTGAACTCTTTAGTCTTCTGCACTATCACATTTATATGCTCCCTAATAATAAAGGTAAATCACATTGGAAAGAGTACTATTCTTAAAGCCATCCAATTCCAGTACAAATAATAGCAAAAAAAATTCTACTAATGATTAATCAGAAGCAATTCAATTATCACTCCAGAGAAGAAACATTAATAAACAGATATTCTTTATGTACAATACACATGAAAATAAGTCCGACATGGAAGTCTTTATATTACACAAGTGGTGACTTCAATGCCCCATCAACTTAAAGGAGATATTAAAAAAACTGATGTAATAAGCAAAATCTTTAATGATCTAATGTCAATTAACCTCTTGACAGTCAGTCTCCCTACTTAAACAGATTTATGAAAGGCTGAAATTTTTATGGAACTTTTTTGAAAAGTTCCATTTTAACGACAGTTTCTATGAAACTTTTTAGAAAAAAGTTCTTAAAATAAACATTCTAAGGATCTTTGTAATAAATTTCTATGTTTATGGTAAAAGTTTAACTTTTTTTAATTTTAATTCTTGAAAAAGTGATGAGAGATGAAACAATGAGAAATAAACAGTAGTTGGGCTTAATTTAGAGTTGTAAGATATCTTGAACGAATTACTTGATTCTAATGTGTTGTTAGTTTGAATAACTAAAAAAAAAAGGTATTTTTTAGAATGACTTTTTAGCGAAATTAACAGAACTTTTAAATAAAAATAAAATTTCTGTAAAATGTTTACTTGAAAAGTTGCCAGAGAAAAAAATCTAGTTCCAAAGTAACAAATAAATTGAAAATAAAGATTCCAGTCCTATTGAAGCTGATTAAAAATAGAAGTTGAAATTTTATTTGTGAAGGTATTAAGTAAAAAAATAAATTAAAAACTAGAAGTTAGACGAGAATATTTCCAATTATTATAAATTTTATGTTCTAAATAAACTTACCACTGATTTAGACTATACGAAATATAAAATCAATGTTCTTAAGTGTTTTACAATACAACATAAATTTCAAAGTACAAGGCTCAACAAATTCAAAAGTAACAAACAAAAATATATATATGATTTGGAGGTTATTTAATGAGATTTAATTCATTCAAATTTACAAAAATATTTTGCATAGTATTTACATAATATCCTACGAATTTTTGATAATTATCTTACCAATGTTATCAGTAGAATTAGGCCAAATTTGTCTACTTAATGAATTTGATTTCTCAGTCAACTGTCTTACTTGAAGACTTAGTTCTTGCCTCTGACGAAGTAAATTTCCTACCAAGAGTTGAACCTGACATAATTCAGCCTCTAACGCAGCAGTGTTAGTTCCACCAGGCTCAGCAGTTCTTCGAGATAATTGCAATTTTTGTCGAAGAACAACAAGTTCTTGTTCTAATCTTGCATTTTCAGCAACAGTTTCCTCAAGTTTCTGAACATAAGAGCTAATTTTAGGTAGAATATAATTATGTTAAAACAACTTAAACTGGTATAACATGCTTGGTTTACCTTTGAATTCAAAGCTAAAATGGAACGAACTCGGCTCAATTCTTTTTCAAGAAGACGCTGCTGACGTTTATACCATTCTGTCTCAGGAGAATTCCCATGTATACCCTGAAGTTTAGTTCTCAATCCACCTAATGCTCGTTCAAGAACACCCTAGCAAATATAATTCTTCATCATTTAAGCTGTACTCAAATTTAGATGGTAAAACAACTAAATATAAAAGGAAAATGAATAGCATGGAAAGTAAAGTAGTATTCTATTCTTCGAAGTAATAAATAATGTTGAAAATAATAAAGCGTAGTCATTTTATTAGTTTTACCATTAAAATATAATTCTTAATTAAAACAAAATATTTCTTAGTAAGATTTAGTTTTCATTGAAAATAATGCTTCTCCATTTAAGATTAAATAGAGTTGGAAAACAACAAGAATAACTGAACTAATATCATGTCTAATATTTAATTCACCTTGTCTTGTTGAAGACTATGAAGAGTTCCTGATTCTTCTTGTAAAAGTTTGTCTAATCTATAAAGTCTCTCAACCTTAGCCTAGAGAAAAAATAAAAATGGTTTTAAATATATGTGTGTGTGTATATATATATATGATGAATGCATTAATAGAAAAAACAGTTTCTAAAAAGAAATTTAATTTTTTTAAATTATATATATATATATATATATATATATATATATATATATATATTACAGATAACAAGGAGTTCATTTCTTAAAATTTTAAGAAACTTAAATATTAATTTAAAAAATACAAAAGGAATATTTCGATGAGAAAGATAAGTTCAAATAATGTTAAACGATATTATAAAATTTATTAAGACCAATTTATAAAAAACAAATTCTAAACTTTCAATCTTAAATCTAATACTAAAGGGTTTATCAGTAAATAATAACAATTTATTATGATAAAAATATAACATTTTTTACTTTCAATTCATGATGGTCAGGCCTTATTCTTTCCCAGTCACGTTTTTCTTCTGCTAATAATCTCTGTTCTTGAATTCTTTGAATAAACTCTATTTTTTCAGGAGAGCCAGCTTGATATAGAGAACCAAGTTTTACCATATTATCAACTAGGTTCACTAAAGGCTTTCCTTTTTCATACTAAAAATAAAAAAAAAGACATGAACAATGAAAAAAATGAGAATATTTTAAAAATGGGAAATATTAAACCATAAATAGTTATTTCATATTTACAAAATTTGACTTTTAATTCAATATCAATAACATAAACAAACGTTTATTAAATAGATACCAACAAGAAAATTAATAGCATTTCTGGTTCTAAGTAGTTGAAAGCAATTCATATTTTGGGAAAATCCTATAACAATTTTCATTGATGGTCAAAAATCATGTAAGGTTCACCATGTTACATTATTAGATAAGTCAGACCACCCTTTAAATATTAATCATAGTTCCTTGCCATACTTTCTATACCATTTCCAAGCCAATTTCAATCTTTTCCAAGTCAAATTTAACCTTTTCCAAATCAAATTAAACTTTTTCCAAGTCAAATTCAACCTTTTCCATTTCAAATTCAACCTTTTCCATTTCAAATTCAACATTTTTTTTATTTCATTATTTTTAATTTTTTGATGTATGGGTGAATCAGTTATAGTATGAGTAGTTTTTGAAAATAACATCCATTTTAAGATTACACCACTCCGTTTCAACTTATTTAAGTTTTTCGGATTTATTCGATATAAGGGTGTATGCTTATGTTTCCGGAGCCGTAGATTTTGAAAATGACCTCCATTTTAAGATTTCGCCACAGTGTTTCGAATTATTTAAGTTTTTTGGATTTATTCGATATAAGGGTGTATTCTTATGTTTTCAAAGCCGTAGATTTTAAAAATGACCTCCATTTTAAGATTACACCACTGCGTTTCAACTTATTTAATTTTTTGAATTTATAATAAATACGAAAAACTTAAATAAGTCGTAACGCAGTGTCGTATTCTTAAAATGTAGGTTATTTTCAAAAACTAGGCACATATGAGAATAATACTAGAACCTAAGAAATCTGAATAGGAGCAATAAATCGATATAAGTGTAACATAAAATCGATAGTATTTTGAAAAATTATTTAGGGGAGCATAATGATAGACCTTCATAGTGTTGGCGAGAGGGGGAAGGGGAGGGGAATGACCTTTATTTTTAAAAAAAATCAAAAATTTACAAAAATTAATTTGAAATGGAAACGGTTGACTTTGAATTGGAAAAGGTTTAATTTGAAATGGAAATGGTTGAATTTGACTTAGAAAAGTTTAATTTGATTTGTAAAAGGTTGAATTTGACTTGGAAAAAATTCAATATGACATGGAAATATTATACTGAAAAAATCTAAAAAGTTAAAATAAATGGATATGCAACCACGTTATCATAATTTTTTTTTTTAAAGCTATGCTTTCGATAATATAGTAAGTAGCCTTAATTGCAAAATAAATCGAAAATCGACAAAAATTCGAAAGTTGAATTTGAAATGGAAAAGGTTTAATTTGACTTGAAAAAGGTTGAATTTGATTTGGAAAAGGCTGAAATTGATTTGGAAATGCTATATATCCATTTAAACTACTTTTTCATAACATTTAAAAATTCGTTTTCAATATACAGGGTGTTTCAGGGTTAAGTAGCTAAACTCCAAAAACGAACTAAGGACCTCAAAAAAAGAAAAAAAATTCCTTTGATGGTATGTCTGCAAACGCAATGCAAAATACTTAATTAATTAAATGTAAACATTAACATTCATATTAAATGATGTTTAAAGTGATTTCCTTGAGCATTAAGACAGGTTCAACAGCAGCAGTGGCAGAACGGCACTGGATATGTGTTATTGTTTCACAAGATTCAATTATTCTTCTTCGTAAGGAATTAAGATCATCGACCGGACTTGTTTAATGTCACCACAAACAAAAAAAATCCAGTGGTGTCAGGTCTGAAGAGTGTGCAAGCCAAGCCACTGGTCCTGCATGGCCAATCCATTGATTGGGATAGGGAAAATATGGGATATGATTGAGCAAGTCCGGTCAATCACCTTAATTCCTTACGAAGAAGGATAATTGAATCTTGTGAAACAATAACACATGTCCAGTAACGTTCTGCCACTGTTGCCGTTGATGAAAGATGTCGAGCCTGTCTTAACGCTCAAGGAAATTACTTCGAACAACATTTAATATGAATGATGCAGAGTTGGTTGACCGTTGATATGATATGAGAAGGAATTAGTCGAGAGTGCGGTCAAAAAAATAAAAAAAATTAAAATATATATTATAATATATATTAACTAATATATATATATATATTAACTAATTAAATATATATTATAATATTAATATATTATTATTATAATATATATTAACATTCATGTATTTATTTTCTTTTATCTATTTTCTTATCATGTATTTATTTTCTTTATCTTTTATTTCTGTATCTGACAACTTCTTCGTAATTTATATATACTTATATTTATTTTTTATTTTATTTTTATTTTTTCAACATGTTTGTATCTTTTGTAGCCCTGAAGACGACCTGCAAAGTGGGTCGAAACGTCGGCAAAAATTAAAATTATTTATATATTTTAATTTTTTTTATTTTTTTGACCGCACCCTCGACTAATTCCTTCTCATTTAATATGAATGTTAATGTTTACATTTAATTAATAAAGTAATTAGAATAAATAAATAGGTTTTATTTATTTCATATAATGTAAATAATTCATAACAACGAAAATCTTTAGGTGTGAATATCTCCTAGACAAAGCGTTTGCGGACATACCTTCAAAGGAAATTTTTTTCTTGTTTTGAGGTCCTTAGTTCATTTTTGCAGTAACCCTGAAAGACCCTGTATACATCATGCTAGGAACATAGTAAAAACATACTTTGTAACTTTCCACTAACAGAACTGGACTCTTATCAGGAGAGTCCAAATCAAACTAAGATGAAATACAATTTTTAGGTTAAACCTAATAGTGTGTGTACATTATTTTTTTTTTACCTTAGTAAAGTAAATTATGTGTTATATCAACATACGAGTGTGAACTAACCTGTTTCTCAAGATCTACAAGATGGGCTTTGAGTTCATCCAATTTTTGTAAATGCCCAACTCGGTTAGATTTATCTAAATCAGTCAAGCAGGCCTAAAAATCAAGGAGATTAAAATTATTTATAACATTAAATATCACAGATGTAAAAGATAATTGACTGTATTAGATATGTCTACAATATACATAGTAAGGCAGGGGTTCCCAACCCTTTTTCAGCAGCGGGACGGGCCCATTTATTGATTATCTCTTGAGAGGCGGGCATTGTGTTTTTATTCATTGTAAAGTTCAGGTAGCTTATTGTTTATATATTTAAAAAGAAAATGTAAATGGTATCAATAAAAAAAATATATGTATAGTAAAAAAAAAATTATTATTTCTAAAACTAATCAAATATATTTCTACAGAAAAGATGAAAACACAAAGTACAATGAATTTAATTAATTTTATATAGTTTTCTTATATTAAATTAACAAATTTTGAAATGAAAATTGAAAATTAATAAGGTACAATATGGGCTGTAACTAGATGGTGAGTTAAATGCAGTGTTATGTGGACCCTACATAGTCATTCGGAATTGCATTCTGAGGCGCTAATGATGTTCTGAATGATTGTGTAAAGTAGTGAATGAAGTTCGGAAATCAAAGGTTCATTCACGACAAGTGGGGGGGAGACTGAGGTAAAAGCAGTGGGGAGACTAACCATACTACTAGATAAGTTAGTTTACTTAGGCCTCACAACCATTATAAATTTCTGATTTTCATTAAAAGTAAATAGTTAAATAGCTTTTCATATCCCTTGTTTATATTTTATAAACCATCTTCAACTATTTTTTTTAAATAGTCAAGTGGGTAATAAATTAAAAAAAAAAAAAAGTGGAAACTTCACAATTTACTTATAGAAAAAAAAAATCTTTAACTGTTGTGTTTATTTGTCATTAATTTTTACATTTTTCTAAACAAATTGATTATTTTCGCAATAATTTTCTTAAATTTTTGTAAGTAGTTGACTTATATTTTTCTAACTTTGGTCTAAACGATTTTCAGGCACTAGGAAGTAATTATTATATCTCCATTTTTCTCTTGATGTCCAATACTATAAAGAACAATGTCCAAATAAGTTTTTTAAATTTTTTATTTTTTTTATTTATTTATTAATGATATTTACAACTGTATTACAAGTAAAAATACATTCAGTAAATGTGTACAATAGAATATAATAACATGAAATCATTTGGTGAGAAACTACCCACTGGTAGCACTATAAAAATGTATTTACAAAAATAGATCTCGAGGCCATCTTCTTTTCAGACGCCTCGGAGGGTTGTCAGAGATCGAAGAGGAAGCAAGGTTAGAAACGAGAGGGTTTGGATAGTTCTGAAGTTTGTTATGGAAGGATAGGTATCTGGATTGGGCCAGGTCAGAAACATAAGGAACATTAAGGTCGTCATGGATGTTTTTTTTGTGACAAAGTAAGGAGCAGTGAGGATTTTATGAAGGATTTTGGATTGTAAGGATTGGATACGGGAGGAATTCGATGGCTTAGCATATGCAACATACAATGAAATAAACACAACATCCATAAACAAATTATAATAAAAATGATTAAGAGGTTTTTTTAATTACTAGCTTAAAAAGAAAAGAAATCTAAAAGTTATTGATATGGGTTGGAAGTGCGGTAATTCTGTTTCCCAGCAGTTGTACTAACTTTGAATTTGGAAAAAATCCTGAGAAGTTATGAATAGTTGGGAAAAAAAAGTCCTCTAAGAAAATTAAGTACTAAAATTCGCAATTTTCAACTTCTATAAAAATTTGTATTAAGGAGTTTTAAAGAACACTACAAAACTAATCTAACTTGCTTTTTCATAACATTTTATTCTTTAACATATTATTCTTAGCGGACCAAATGTCCACAGTAAAATTTACTTTTCTTTAAAAAAAATGCCGTATGCCGATGACCAAGTCATAATCGCATCGGATCCGGATGATGTTAGCTATATGATGAGGAAGTTGCTGGACACGTATTCCAGATGGGGTCTGAAAATCAGTGAAAGTAAAACAGAGTATATGGTTTTTAACGCTCCAAATTTGCCCCTTGAAATTGATGACTGGACGCTAAATGTCAGCCAACAGTTCAAGTACCTCAGATACTGGTTATCTTCAAAGGGTGGTAGTGAGGTTGATATCGAACATAAAATAAATAATGGGAAAAGAATAATAAGTTCGATAAATTCAACCCTATGGAGGAAAGAACTAAGATTAGAAACTAAAAAAAAGATATACCATTCCTTTGTAGAAAGCGTAGCCACTTACGGATCAGAAGTCTGGACACTGACAAAAAAGATGGAAAATAAGTTGCTTTCCATGGAAATGGATTTCTGGAGAAGAAGCTGTGGCATATCCAGAATCGAGCGGATCCCAAACGCAGCAATTAGAGACAAGGTCGGATGTCAAAAGAACATCCTTCACCTGATCGGGACCAAACGGTTAAAGTGGTATGGCCACTTAATGCGGATGGATGAGAACCGCTGGCCAAAGAAAATTTATAACTATGTGCCACCTGAAAGAAGGAAGCGTGGAAGGCCAAAGAAGAAATGGATGGAGGACGTGGAGGAAAGCATGGCAGCCAGAGGGCTTCGTGAGGGAGATTGGATGGACAGGGAGCAGTGGCTTTTGGGTATTGGGGATATGACTCCTTGAGTTGTATAAAACCCAAATAATAAATAAAATAAAAAAATGGATACTTCAAAAGAATTTTGGTCCTGTAAAGGACAATAATGAATGGAGAATTAGATATAACCATAAACTCGACAACTTATACATGGAGCCGGATATGGTTAGCTTAATAGGATAGCAAGACTGAGATGGGCTCCCGTAAGATGAGGGCCTGTTGTAGCAATGGACTAGACCTCAATCCCACAGAAGCTGTTCAGCATGAAACTAGGTGGAAAAAGAAAAGTGGGAAGACTGAAGCTGATATGGATAGATGTAGTTGGTGCTGATGTCAGAATTCTTGAAATCAGGAACTGGTGGTGAGCTGTTTAGGACAGAGAAAAGTGGAAGATAACTCTTGAGATAACCAAGATCCAGTAATGGACAGTAGACCTTGGGATCATGATGACGATGGTATAACATAAACTAAATTTTTTCTTTTAATTTCTAGAAATTCAAATAGTTGTCATTCATAAACCTAGAAATTATCAACACTTTATTGACATACTTCAATTTCTTTATTATCTGAGTAGAAAAAATATAAAATAGAATTAAAACCGCTTTCAAACTTAAATTTAATGGTTTGATATTTTAAAATTACCAGGAAATACCTGTGCTTCTATTTCTCTATGGCACTTCTCCATAGATTGACAAACTGTCGCTCTTTGTCGACGCAATTGAATCAAAAGCAGCACTAGCTCTTCATGTGTTCTGCCCAATAATTCACCCGCTGAAACCTTCAAATTCCAACCATGACCCTGAAATAAATAATGAAACAGAATCTTGAACCCAATGAAGTTGAAAAAAGTAAATTGAATTAGTAATGGTAAAACAAATAAATATACTATCCATTTATTCTGTGAATTTTGGTATTATTTATTTTTTATACAACTCATAAACAAATAAACATAAAGCAGATACCAACTAAAAAGTTATATATAAATTAATTTTAATACCAGGTAACTTTACAATGAAGATCTTAAAAAAACAAATTTTATATATGTATTATGTTTATGAACTTTGTTTCCTTTATTCTATTTAAATTATTACATTATGCATATAATAGGAGTATATATTAGGTGGTATGTCCATGAATTTAATACAACTTTTAAAGTAAATATTTACTAAGCCAATGGAAAATAAGATAATTACCAAAGTGTATGGTTCTGTCATTTAGAATCAGTACATAAATACTGAAATTAATTGGAAAATATTGAAAACTACATTTTTCCGTTTTAATATTTCTTCAACCATTTATAAAAAAAATTAAATTAAATGACATCGAATATTGTATTAAATACATATTACTATATGTATCAAGTTTAGAAGACATAGGTTAAACTTTTTAGTTTCACCATTTAAAATATTCTCGTAAATGACAACCTAAAATTCAACCATTAGACTGGCTTACAATCAAAAGCTTATCAACGTAAACACGGTACTCAGTGTTGATCTTAGAATGACTTTGTCATCCAGGCTAAATTAAAATTCACTACTATCCTAGATCTTAATGTACGAATTACAAATCGATATTCATATTTTCTTTTATTGAGAAAATGTAATAAAATTATTAAATAACCATTTTAACGCTAAAATTAGATAAACCATTAAAATACTCAAATTTAATTAGTAAAACAAATCACTCGACTATCCATTCACTCAGTGAAAAATGTTGGTTTAATAAATTTATAAAATGCACATTTTTAAAATAGAATTTTAATCATTATTTACTAGATAATAAATGACTTATCTTTGATACTAACCCTTATGAATAGGTGTAGAGAGGGGGGGCGCACGCACTCTCCTTCCAATTTAACTAAGAATAAACTAAAATGCAAATAGGTCTTTTTTTTACTTTAGAATCTAAAATCGGAAAATAAAACTGGAAGGTTTTTTTTCGCTGTCCACACTTAAACTGAAGATTCCAATTGTGTCTCTATGCTTAGCATAGTTTTTAACAATGATACGATCTATAACCAAAATTCAATGTCCTCCCAAGAATTAGAGGTACGCTACGGCCATGGCCTAACAAATTAGTATCACATAAATTATTAGTTATATATATGCAAGGAGTAATGCCTCAGGCGATTTCTATACAGGTATCTTGGGCTACTTCTTTTCCTATTTGCGGCATGAAGCTCAGCCGTATCTTTGTTGATCCTATCCATCTATTTGTTTTTTGGTCTCTCACGTGGTCTCTTGCCTACTACTCTTGCATTCATTGTTGTGTAAAGGCGTCCTGATGGGTTGCTTCGAGCTACACGCCCCATCTGAACCTCCTTGCCTTCATATCATGAGATATTGACTGACCAGTTTCTTTTAGCAGTTCTTTATTGTTCCTTCTCCTCCATTTACTAAGGTTCTGATCCCAGATAGGTCCTGTTATCGTACTGAGAACATTTCTTTCGAATCTGAATTCTGGCATCTAGTGTCCCGGCTAAGGTCCAGGTTTCACACCTGTACAGCAGAACTGGCTTTATCATGGTGTTTAAGATTTCTGGATTTTTTATTTCAGTACCCTCGAAAGGGAGAAGTAAGCTCTGTTCGCACTAGTTATTCGCTGGTCTGTCTCTGTTAGTTGGTAATTTATTGATATTATTGTGGAAGCGTAGTATTTGAATCTGTCTACTTTCGTGAATGACCTAGAGTCCACGCAGATCATTGTTATTAGGGTGGATTTTCAGGCTAACTATCATGTATTTTGTTTTATCTACATTGACTTGTCCGATTTGCTCTGCTTATTGAGCGAGCCTCTCAATATCCTCTTGATTGCTTCCGAGGACAACTATGCATTCGCGTATGCTAGTTCATGATCTGTCCACGGAGTCATATGCTGCTTTTAAGTTGACAAATAAGGCGTTTACGTCCTGATCTACTTCCCATCGTTTTTCGAATACTTGTTTTAGGATGAATATCTGGTCTAACGTACTCCTTCCTCTCCTGAAACCTGATTGGTGGTCGCCTATTACGTTTTCATAATACGGGAATATCCGATTTAGCAGAATATTAGTCATTATCTTATAGGCAACCGGAAGAAGTGCTGTAATTGCCACATCCATACATGGAGCCCTTTCTAAGGACAGAACAAACCAGCCCTGTGTTCTAAGCTTCTGGTATTTGTTCCTCCTCCCATATTTTCTGGATTAGATCTAACAGCTTGGCTCTGAGGTGTTCTCCTCCATCGTTGAACAATTCTGATGGTAGATTGTCTATCTTTGGAGCCTTTCTTCTTTTAAACCTGCCAATAGCTATTTCACGTCCAGAATATCTGTTTTTTCAACATAAAGTGGGTCGATGTCCTCAGTGTGGTCCATGTCTTCTTCAATTGTGGGATGTCCTTGATTGAGGAGTTGCTGGAAGTGTTCCTTCTATATGCTTAGGATCTTCTCTTTTGATGCCGTCAAGTTGTCATCTTTCTGTCAAATTTGCGTATTTCTCGCTTTATATCCTACCCTTTCTTTCCTGATATCTGTGAATATTGAAAATGAGCAGATTAAAAAACCTGCTGGATTAATTTTTATTTTGAAGTTAGCAGTAGATACCGAACTCCCTTTCGTCTGACTTTCCAATTGTATCTTTCAACATCTCATCCGCTTATTGTCGCAGGATGAATGCTAGATGTGAATATAAAAATTAAATAAAAAAAGAAACAAGGAAAAAAAACCTGTTCTTGCTCCGGTTGGTTAACATAGTTGGTTTCTGTTTGTAATATAGATTTCTCAGATTTGTTGTTCTCCTTAATTGATTCAGCACTTTCACCAGTTCTAGTTTCAATTCCTAAACATAAAATATTAAGAAATTATAAAAAACGGATCTGTACATTAATATATTTTATATGTATATTATATAATATAATTGTATTTATATATGTATATGTAAGATATACTCAATGGCTGAATTTTTACCCACAACGCGACGTGAAAAAATCAAAATAAATACAACATATTATGGGTATTTATATTCGGTCGCTGTTCAAAGCCGAAAATTCTAAGATTTAATTGTAGAGGACTAAATTCAAATATTGAACAATATATATTTTGTATTGCCTTTTCGGCCTTTGCGTAAACATAAAACAATTACAACGCATTGTGGTTATTTTAGCTTTACACCAAGACCAAAAATAGTGTTTTAATCAACAATCGAGTATATTTGTTTAAACACAACGCGTTGTGGGTATTTCGTTTTTTTTTCCATGTTGTTTGGTAAAAAATTCAAATGGGTGGTTAATCGTATCACATAATCACATATATAAATATGCATGTATGGGAGAAAGCGATAGAACTCTTTTTCCTAGCAATAATAGATACTATCTACAATTAAATAAATAAATGACGAAACCAATTGACTATTGTACTTTTTTCCTGAAATTCAAGTGTTATATATTTCATTAATAAAGAATGGTCTATAAAGTATCTTTACGTTTGAAATATCTTTTTAAGAAATGATATACCGTAAGATAGGGTAACTTTGGAACAGCGGGTAAAATTTAGTTTGTGGTGATTCCATGATAGATACACTGTGTTGGTTCAGTCTGCAAAAACGTACTTTGTATAGGCATGTATTACGCTATTACCTTGCGGCACACTACTCTTGAGGTACAAGCGAAAGTTTCAACAAGAATTTTGAAACTAACAAAGGAAATGAGCTTTGGGGCTCCACCAAACCATCGAATTCCTATCGTATCCACTCCTTACAATCCAAAATCCTCCGTAAAATCCTTAATGCTCCATACTTTGTCACAAATAAAACCATTCATAAAGACCTTAATGTACCATATGTCGCTGATTTAGCTCGAGCCAGATATCTATCCTTTCATGATAAACTTCAGTCCCATCCAAATCCGCTTGTTACCACTCTTGCTTCTTCCTCGATCCCTGATCATCCTCCTAGGCGTCTGAAAAGGAGATGGCCTCGTGATCTTCTTACTTAAAATTATTTAGGGAGTGCTACCACTGCGTAGTACCTCTTCAAGCCTGTACATGTCATTATTTATAATTTGCGCATATTTACTAGTTGTATTTGTATACAGTTGTAAATTTCATTAAATAAACAAAAAACAATGGAAATAACAAAAATTAACTGCACAAAGAGTGTAGTGAACTAGGGTTCTCAGACTACTGCAAGACAGTAGCGTAGTACAAAGCACATTTTGCAGACTGAACCAACACAGTGTATCCACTACGGAATCATCAAAAAAATAATTTTATCCGCTGTCCCAAAGTTACTCACTCGGTCCCGAAGATACCCCATCTTACGGTACCTCTCTTCTTTTAATAGGGAATAAATATTTGAAACCCAATACTTACATAAAATAAGTACACCTGGATTAGCCCCAAAATAGCGAAAAACCAAATTGACCATGTGCTGGTAGACAAGAGACATCAGAGTTCAATATAAGGTGTAAGAAGCTATCGTGGAACAGACTGTGATTCGGATTACTCTCTGATTAGAATTAAACTGAGATAAGAAGCGAAATTCACAAATAAGAAGCGAATCCACAAAACAGGGGATCGAGTGGATAGAAGGAGGTACTAAGCCCGTAATTTGAAAAATCCTGAAGTAAAAACCAAATTCCAACTTGAGCTGAAAAATAAATTTGAATCCTTGGATTCGAATAACCTCACGGTGGACCAACTTTTTGGACGCTGTGGACCAGCACTGAGAGGAATTGGAGAGAGAAAGGACTAAATAAAACAGCTAAGGAAGTGGTCGGTATACAACAAAAACGGAAAGCTAAGATGTGGTTAACAGTAACAGACGAAAAGACAGTAGAGGAAAGAAGAAAAATAAAAGTCCTCTGCCTAACTACAACTGATCAAGTTGCTCAGGACAAATAAATAGCTGCCAAGAAAAAGACAAACAAAACTATAAGATCGGCAAAAAGGGAATTCCTTAAAGGAAGATTGCAAACCATTGGACAACTGGCAAGCTGGAGATATACGTGAATCCTGCGCAGACATTAGAAAAGAAAGGGTAGCATATAAAGCGAGATATACGCGTATGCAAGGAAAGATAGTATTCTGACGGCATCTAAAGAAAAGATATTGACCATGTGGAAAGAACAATTCCAGGAACTTCTTAATCTAGGGGTCCAAATGAACGAAGAAAACATGTAATACACTGAGGACCTTGGTCCAGAGGAGATCGAAAAACCTGATATACTAGATTAAGATATAGCTATCGAAAGGCTCAAAACAAGAAAGAACCCAGGGATAGACAACCTACCATCAGAACTGTTTGGAGATGGGGGATACGACTTAAGAGCCAAGCTACTACAACTAACCCAGAAAATATGGGAAGAGGAAAGGATACCTGATACTTGGAATACGGTCCTTTTCTGTTCTATCCTAAAGAAAGGCTCCGTGTTTGAGTGTAGTAATTACAGAGGCATAGCACTCCGTCCGGTTGCCTACAATATAATGACCAATATCCTACTAAACCGAATATATCCGTATAACGAAAATATAATAGGCGATTACCAAGCTGGATTCAGAAAAGAAAGGAGCACGCGAGACCAGATCTTCATCCTAAAATAAGTACTCGAACAATGGGAAGTAGCTCAGGACGTCCACGCTCTATTTGTCGATTTCAAAGCAGCCTATGATTCTGTGGACATGAGTTGTCTATAGAAAATCATGACTGAACTGGGAGTTCCCGGTATGTTGGTGAGATTGACAAAGGCGTGTAGAGCAACTGGCCTTAAATGCTGAGTACTAATACAAGGAGAAGTATCTGAAGCCTTCAAAGTTCTAACGGACTTACAGCAGGAAGATAGATTATCACCGATGTTGTTCAACTTAGCCCTGGAGAAGGTAATAAGAACATCCTCAGGAAAATGGAGGTGTCCACTTCGGAATGAATCACAAAATCCTTGGATACTCAGATGATATAGCTGTCCTTGAAAGGAATCAAAAGGACATTGAGAAACTCACTAAGACTCTGATAAGAGAGGCATAGCAGATCGGCCTATATATAAGTAAACGAAGAAAAAACAAAATATATGACAATAAGCCAAAAATTCCAGCCCAATAACAGGATCTAGGTAGAAGGAAAATCATTCCCGAGAGTGGGAAAATTCAAATACCTCGGCTTTACAATAACTTCCATGAATGACCAACGGGCAGAAATAGATCAGCGTATAAATAGCGCAAACAGAACTTTCATGTCCCTTTCAAAGGTATTTAAATCCCGAAAAATCTCAAATTAAGGGTGTAAAATGCTATGATAAAGCCAGTTTTAATATACAGCTGTGAGACCTGGACAATAAACAGCATCCTAGAAAAGAGAGTGGAAATTTGAGAGAAAAATCCTTCGCACGATAACCGGAGCAATCTGGAATCAGAGTACTAACTCATGGAGAAGAAAGACCAATAAAGAATTGCTTACAGAAACTGGTCAGTCAATATCCTATGATATAAAGGCACGGATGTTAAGATAGATGGGGAATGTAGCTCGTAGCAATCCATCTGGAAGCCTCTACGTAACAATGAATGCCTCAATAGAAGAAAAAAGACCACTTGGTAGGCCAAAAAGCAGATTGATAGATTGAATCAACAAAAATGCAATAGAGCTGCGTACAGATAAATGGAAAGAAATTGCCCAAGACAGGCAGAGATGGAACAGGATTGTTAAGGCGGCAAAAGAACTACATGGTCTGTAATGCCAGTAGAAAGAAAGAAAAACAAAAAACTTACATAAAACATTTGTTGGATGAATTCTTTATAAATATTCATACACATATAAGCAAGTATGAGTGAAAAAGTTTACACGCATTTCTATAATAATTATTTTAATATTTTTAGAAGGCGATTTGATACACAGGATAAGTCAATGGATTCCCTTAATACTTAGGTCCAAGTTCGAATTTGGCTTTTATTTCGGGGATTCATCTAGTCGGTATCAATTGTGAATCTGAGACTTTCATAAGACGGAAGAAAGCTTGGCGATTTAGAGATATTTGTATTGGCGATATCACCATTGGCTTTATACAATATCTAGCTGAGAAACAGTATTTACTAATTAAGTAATGCACTCTATTTATAAAAAGATTCCCTATTCACAAAAGTGTAGAGGTACATTTGTCTTTTCTTTTTTTGTCTTCTTGCTTTTGTGTGGTGGTCAATGACAGTTGTTTTACTAAATAACCTTTCCTGTGAAAACTGACATATTGCATTGTCTCTCAATCAATCTCTTCACTAACTGAAACTTAGTATTTTGCAATCCTTGTCTCCTGGTTTGTATAGGCTAGGTAAAATTCACAAACCTGGAGGCCCACTCATCATTTTTAATATCACTGTCCCTTACTATAATTTTAATAAATTCCTTCTTTCCTCCCTAAAAATACTCAACCATGATAAGCCTTATGATATTAATAATTGCCCTAGTTTCCAGAACAATTGATAGCCTTTCATATTCCTGCTAACTTTACCCTGGTCTCGTTTGATGCAGGAAGCTTGTTTTGTTTTTTCGTTTACCCTTACTTTGCCATTTTTGGCGTATGGAGGGTTGTTCTTGAGGTACAATCAAACCGACAAATTAGTTTTTAGGAGTATATTGAGCTGATTATTAAATTTATCATTATGTTATGAAGGTTCCTTTGATCTCTTTTTTGAATTTAAGTGAGATACCAAGATATTTGTAGGGATCAATTATCTAAAGCCGCTTGATAACTTCACTATTGAACAGTTCAATGTTAGGTGAATCATTATATTTTCCTTTGTTTATATTGAGGGTTGCATATTTCTGTCCTTCAAACAGAGCCATCCCGTGGGCGGGGCGACCAGGTTACCGCTTTTATGGGGGCGCCACGGTATCAAACATTGAGTTGAGTAAGAATATGTATATGTAGTCTGAACGTTTTTAGAACAAATATATCCAACTCTTTTTTATATGTTAAGTCCTTTTAATCTATAATAAATAAATAATGTCGCCCAACTGTTGGCTGATATAAATAATAATAGTGTGATCTATTTATTCTGGAACAAGTCCCTTTCGAATAACAGAACTTTAGAACGTCAGAATTTTAAAAAATTAATAATAAAATAAACAAATAGAAATATTAAAAAAATATACAAAAACATTTAACATTAATGAATTTTAAAAAATCAAAAACAAACTAATGATTATGCTGAATGTTATTCTGCAGAAATAATAAGTTCACGCATGTTTGTCGAATATCTGACATAAACAGTTGTAAGCATCTTCCTTCCATTCACCAAAAATTCACCCAATAACTTTGTTTCGAGGAAAACACACAGCAACCCTTTACTTCTCAGTTTTTTTTTTCTTATTATAAGTGTTGAAAATATTAAATGTAATTTTTCTAAAAATGTAGTAGTGAATAATATTTTATAAAATTAACTGCGTGAGTAGTGAATCAGTAATTATGAATTAGTGAGACGTACAGCAGTGAAATATCTATAATTTCAATCTGTAAGTTCAATTAGGGTGAGTTTGTTTAAAGCTATGGATGGATTTGATTTAACATAAATTTGATTTAATTTTACTGATTTAATTTATATAGATACCAAACAGAAGACCTATCAATCCTAAAAACATTAATAAATAATTTACGTTATTTTAGAATTTATGAAATTTATCATATATATTAAATTATGCTTGATTGCAAATTGTTATAAATTAAAATTAAGTGTTTATAATAACGCTCTTTCGAATTATGTATATTAAGGGTTTCTTTTTTTATATTTGTTAAAGTGTGGTGAACACCTTGTATCATAACTTTACCTTGCATAGAGCTTTAAGTCATTCATATAAAAGGAATGAGAAATCACTGTTTCCTGATTTAGAGAATAACCATTTCCAGAATGATTTAAAATCCAGCTCAGAAGATTAATTGCTAAGCGAAACCCCTTAACGCAAGTGCGTTAATTTCTACGCATCCCTCTGAAATATTACTCTTTATATTGGAATGTTCTCTGAAATGATGGGATTCTTTATCCCTGGATACACCAATGATACTTTCCATAGGTTCATAAGTCGTAGCAACTGTTCATGTGTCGTAGTAACTACCACTTTTTGTTATGCTTTATAAATCTGAAAAACTTCTATTAATTAGTTAAGAAGAACTGAGTCGAATGCTTTCTGATAGTCGTTTCATAAAAGTGATATATTGAGCGAATTATTTGAAATTTGAGAAGCTATGAATGAATCAACCACAAGAAGCTTATAATAAGGTTGTGTTTTGTACATGTCTCATTAATTTATTACTGATTATGAAACCCAAAAGTTTGTGAACCCCATTAAGGCATGGCCGATAATCTTTCGGTTCTGGATATTAGTTTTTTTTTTTTTTTTTTTGCTTCAGAATCAAATGTGTTTTCCCTAAACAGAAATCCTTTGGAGGTGTAAATGAATTGCATAACGATTTCTGATAAAATAGGGATAATGGTCTATGGACACTTTTAATGTTTTTGAGAAAATAGTTATGATTTTTTTCTGGTCCGGATGCTTTCCAGTTATCCCCTCTCCCATAAATAAATAAACCCAACTGCAAGTTTTTGTTTCAAGCGTTCTGAGTGCTTTTGACGAAAACTATATGTTTCACAGTGGAAACATTGTCTTTAAACTTGTTTTTTTACTATATGAGAATAAAGTTGTGAATTTATAAACTAAACCTCATGAGTAAACAGCGCTTAAATGTCTAGTTTTCATAACTTCTTCCTCTAAAGTATCTTTAATATTGTTTATTTAAAATTAACTATTTAACAATGTAACTAGCAATAAAAAGTGTTTTTTATACAACAATGAAAAAAATGGATTTTCACTAAAAGAGAAATGAGGGTTGGGAGTTAAAACAAAGAGCTACCAGTTTTCTTAATACCCAATATTCTTCCCAATACAGCTTTTTGCTATAGAATAAACACAATAGCAAACTGTTTACACCTGTAATTAAAAAAAATTAACAAGTATTGCCTGAACTGGAAATTAAAAATTAATCCTAATAAGGTGCCTTTCTGGACGTAGCGCAAGCTTTCGACCGGGTGTGGCACGATGGCTTGCTTTTCAAGCTCAAAATCCATTTACCCCAATCCTTATACCTAGTCCTAAAATCCTACCTCTCAAATCGTTCCTTTCAAGTCCGTTGTGACACCGAATTCTTCACTTACTATCCAGTTGAGGCTGGTGTTCCACAAGGCAGTGTCTTGGGCCCAGTTCTCTACATCCTCTTCACTTCCGATATCCCTTTAAATTCCGATACATTTCTAGCTACATTTGCTGATGATACTGCCATTCTATCTTCCCACTCAGATCCTCAAATAGCATCTCTAAACCTACAATCTCACCTCTCCTTGATTGAGCAGTGGTGCAACAACTGGCGCATCAAAATCAGTGAATCAAAATGCAAACATATCACTTTCACCCTGCGACGCAGATCCTGTCCGCCAATCCTTTTTAATTCAATTCCACTTCCCTACTCAGATACAGTCCGTTACCTTGGCTTCCTTCTAGACAAAAGACTAACTTGGAACCCACATACCACACTTAAAAGACAAGAACTTCACCGACGATATGGCCAGCTGTATAGATTACTAATTACTAGTCGTTATTGTAGGAGGCCTCAATGCATGGACTGCATTGAGCACATGGTGTGATGGGTCCACATGAAAGTAAGAGGTTAAAGAATGAATGTGGACACCGGATAATTGAGTTTTGTGTGGATAATGATATGCTCATAGGGAGTTCATATTTCCGTACAAGTCGGTGCATACAATTACCTTCTCTGCCGCTGAAAGACAGGCAAACAGTATAATTGATTATTTTATATATAGCCGCGACATTAGACGATTTTTAACAGATGTGAAGGTTATTAGAGAGAGATGAGATAAGAAGTGATCATATGCTACTGATTGCAAACACCCAGGGAATAGGAACGCAAGACAAACCCAAAAACATATGATAGGATCGAAGTGAAAAAAACTTCAAGATCAGGCAGCGATATGGAGATGAACTGAGAGAACGACAGCAGGTATTGGACGCAGATGTAACACTGGATGATGTGTGAAATCATCTGAAGGGCGGTATCATGGAGTCTGCTGCACTAGTCTGTTGAATGAAGCGAATATCTAAAAATCTAAAGCGTATACTTGGGGGAGCGATGAGTTAAAAGTACTGGTGGAGAAGAAATTAGCATGAAAGGATGAATGCAACAGCAAAACCCCAGAGAACTGGCAAACTTATGTACTGCCAAGGATCAAAACCAAGGAAGCTATTAAAATGACAAAAAAGACTTCTTAGGAAGAACTCGGGAAGCAGTTGAAACAGCATCATGGTGAAAACATAAAATTATTGTGGAAAAAAATTAGAGCGTTAAGAGGACGGAAAAGCAAAGGAATATGAAATATTAAGAATGGTCTAGGGATAATGATCGCTGAAGATAAATGTATCCTGGAAGTATGACGGAAATATTTCGAAAAGCAATTTAAATATTAATATGTTTGTCCTGTGGACAATCATAAAGAAAGTTGGAGCGAAGATTAGATAGAAGAGGTCATAGAGGAGGACGAAATTAAAAGAGCTACTGAAAAAATTAAAACAGGAAAAGCACCAGGAAAGGATAATATAGTTGGAGGATTCATAAAGTATGGGCGATGGAACTAGTGAGATCTCTCCAAATACTTTTTCAAAAAGCCTGGGACGAGAAGGGGATTCCTACAGATTGCGAATATAACGTCATAACCCCATACACAAAATAGGTTGCCAGGCAAAATGCTTCAAATACAGACCCATATGCCTATACTCTCATGGTGCTATTAAATTATAAATAAATAAATTATATACGTCCACCTTGAAAGTAGATTGAGACCTCTGGTCATAGATTGAGCCGCTCATTGGAGAGGAACAAGCTGATTTCTGATTAGGACCACAAATTCTCCCTCAGAAACGTACTTTTATCCTGTGATTAGGATAAAATATTTACATCACCTTTCTTGACCTCCGGACAGCATTCCACGGGGTCCCCCCAAGGACCCAGGAATACTGTTATGAGGAAGCAAGAGGTGGGAAGAAACGTAAAACTACACATCTTTAAGTCAGTGTACCTGCCAGTACTCCTTTATGGAGCTGAAAGATGGATACTTACAGATAGACAAGAGATCATAGTGACAGCTGCAGAGATGAGGTTTCCCCGAAGAATCGTAGGGAGAACAAGAAGAGACTACATCCGCAATGAGCGGATCATGGAGGAACTGAGAATCGTCTCAGAGAGGGAGGTCATAGGGGCTCGTCAGCTGAATTGGTTTGGTCATGTCATCCGGATGGAAGAACACCGAGATCCACTCAAAACTATGGATTATTATTCTGACTGTAGAAGGTCTCGAGGCCTACTAAGGATGTCCTACATGTAATACGGCGACCGTTTGTTCAAAAGATCTCCGTCAAGTCTGGAACCTGGCAAGAAATAGAGAACAGTGGCAATCCTGGTTAAACACTCCCCTACGCTGATAGGCACAATATGGTAACTCAAAAGAAGCAGAAGTTTCAGCTTGAAATTATATTTGTTCTATGCATTTTATAAAATGTGGTGCAATGTTTTGAATTTGTTAATGAAATTCAATTTGTTTAATAATAAGGATGAAGCGCAGGGCCGTCGCGTGAATTTTAGGCGCCCTAGGCGAAATTTTATCGGGCGCTTCCCTCTTCCTCCCCTTGCTCCATCTCAAATCGCCTCATGTTTTCTTCTTACCTCTTCAAACTATAAACAAGGCACATAAATGTTTTATTTTAGATTATAATAAAAGTACGTGTCATTACTCACCTATTGCAGATGAAAAAGATTTTTTATGTTTGTTTTGAAAACTTCCTGACTAAATTTAATATTTGCTCCAATCTGTGGTATCTTCCTAACCGCGGGAGTGGGGCTCTGCCCACTGACGGCCCTGATGTGGCATCCTTATTAATAAACAATTTTGAAAAAGCTGAAAATTTACCTGCGTTCATAGGGGTATAATATGCTTTTGATTGCAAGTAAAATCAATTAAAACATTTGAGCTGACCTTAGAACCAACCCAATTCCAACAAATTCTCTGATATAACCACACTGCTGGATCTCACAAGTTATATGATTTTCTCTTTTTATTTGTTGACTTTTTCCCACCTAAATCAGTCCTTGATCCCATAATGAAATGGCATATTCTCCGTGGAATGATTATATTGTGACTAAATAGTAATTAATATTACTATAAATATGACAATAAAAGCCCAATGCGTTACATACCAAAAGATTAGAATGATAAAGAATTCGCAAGTGATGTAGATGATTCTTGCTATATTTTGATAGGTACATAATTAGGTAATCATTTTTTTACACTATTTTGTAACATATCAGAAGCCTTATTCAAACAAAAAATAAAAAGAACTTAAAAAGATTTATCTACTCATTAAAAGCTTGAAACTAATATAGTAATAATTAAGAACATTCTATATGTTAGTAAAATAAGTATAACAAAAATAATAATGATGTAGAGTTGGTTGACCGTTGATATGATATGAGAAGGAATTAGTCGAGGGTGCGGTAAAAAAAAATAAAAAAAATTAAAATATATAAATAATTTTAATTTTTGCCGACGTTTCGACCCACTTTGCAGGTCGTCTTCAGGGCGTTGGATGTGGCACTGCGGGAGGCGGTTGAAACACTGGCAGTGTTTCAACCGCCTCCCGCAGTGCCACATCCAACGCCCTGAAGACGACCTGCAAAGTGGGTCGAAACGTCGGCAAAAATTAAAATTATTTATATATTTTAATTTTTTTTGACCGCACCCTCGACTAATTCCTTCTCATAACAAAAATAATAGGTTTGGACACTCATCCTATTTGTGTGTTTACACCATAAACCTTAGAAAACAAACAATTATAATAATAAATATAAGTGGAATGCCAATATGAAATAAGGGCTTATATTTAAAATAATGAATTTGGTTAAAATCAATCACAAATGAGTGGAAAAGTAAGTGGAGTTAAATTTTACTGGTCTTTACAAGTAATAGAATAGTGTTAATAATAATAAAATAAAAAATAAAAGCAAATTAAATACTTACTCAGACACCCTATATGGGAGAATAGAAATGAATTGGTAAATTATATTATGAAAACTGAGAGAAAAAATAACATCAACGAAAAAGATTATTCAAGAAATTGAATCACAATTTTGAAACATTAAGTATTTTTTTTTCAATTACAAAACTATTTCACTTTATAATGTATTACTATTGTTCATTCCAAGTTTGACTAGGGAACTGCTTATCAGTTATTCCAGTTTCAAAATTCTACTTAATTTAATTGATTGATACTTAAGTATACCTGATTGATATATATATTTTATTCTATAAAATAATATCTAAATATCACAAGACAAAGGATAAAATAAAATTTTAAAGTAGAAAACACAATAGACTCATGCTAAATAAATTTATAATAACAGAGTTGAATCTAGGTTTTAAAAGCTTAAAATCTAGTTTCCTAATGCATGCAGAATGCAATCATGGGTTAAAATGTTTAAAAAAAAAATTAAAACAATAATACAGATAATTTTAATGTATTATCATCATAGATTATTAATTTAGTTCTGATAAATTTCTTCTACCATTTAGAAATTTATATTCTACGATTTGTTTCATACTTGCAGACGAATTTTCATTATCATGATTAATTTTATAAGCAATATTTATAAGTAAAAATAAATTGGAAGATTTTTTCAGACATAGTTTGAATTAGAAGTCATTGAAAATAATTTAATTAGTAACCATCACCATAGTAATCCAGGCCATACTTGTGATTTATCAGTTATTATTGAGAAAAGAACCTTACACCAAAGAAATGTAAAGAAAATCTAACCTGATAAGGACGAAGATGTAAATAGCGTGTTTCTTTCTGTGATGGGCTTAATCACAGCTCTATTTGAACTGAGCATTGCTGGAGCACTTGACATTAGATCCCATTGTCTTAATTTTTCTCTATCAATTTCAAATGAATTATTTGTTCCATCTGCAACCTCTCTA
The DNA here is from genome assembly GCA_928085145.1 of Nezara viridula. Taxonomy (NCBI): domain Eukaryota; kingdom Metazoa; phylum Arthropoda; class Insecta; order Hemiptera; family Pentatomidae; genus Nezara; species Nezara viridula. The sequence goes on from OV725078.1 coordinate 152,171,058, forward strand.
ACTTTTACAGTTTCAGAATTATTTATTTGACTATCATCTAAAGTGATTTTCCTTTTTAATTCATGTTTTCTAAAACTACTATGATTCATATCAGGTCTGTTTTTTGAGTCATTTTTTAAAACATCAATACCAATAACAGTAGAACTATCTTTGGGTAATGAGTAACTATTTTCATCAAGATTACTCGGAATGTTCAAGTTATCACAGGTTTCATCAATATTATTATAAGAGGACATCATTGAAGTTTGTGGACCATCTTTTCTATCCAAGTCTTCTAATGAACGTGTGTGTCTAATGCTAACTTTTCTCAAACTTTCTCTCCATAAAGAATCTTCTTCCCATATATCAGGTGTAGTGGAAGATTTACTATGCAATTTATTGATATTTTCTCGGTATTTCCAATTATTCCTCAAACAATTCTTATGTGATTGAGTTTTTATCAACCTGACAATTGAATTTTTTTGAAAAAGATGTGTTTCTTGGTTTTTGTTTGAACAGTCATGATCATTTAATAGTCCTTCTAAAGATCTTGACCTGTGTGGTGTTAAAACGTCACTAGTTTCTCTTGTTTGTAGCTGAGATAGAGTTTTAATTTGATTCATATTACAAATACTGTCAAAAGAATTAGGAGTTTTTGAACGAAATTTCATTTCAGCATATTTATCAGGTTCTTCTAAATTAGTACTGTCATCCATCATGGAATAACCATCTTTATAAATTTCATTTGTTGAATTTTTATTATTTAATAAACCACAATCACTCAGTGAGTGGTAGCATACATTTTTTTCTTTGGAGAAGGCAGCTGGAACATTTTCATTGACATCATTTAAAGAAGGTTCTTTCCATTTACCTTTTTCATAATCACTGAAATTTTTCGTATCTATTTTAAGCAAGTCTGAATAGTAATAAGGAGCGCTATTGTGTTCAGCATTAGGATTGGTAAATGCATTCACAATATTGAATGTAGAAGAATATTTGTCTTTACATGCATCATCAACTGAACTGCTATCTTTTTCCAACAATTTGCTACAATCATGTATTTCGGTGTGTGGTCTTCTCAAATTTTCATATTGGTTCATTAAACTGAGCTTATTTCCATCATTTCTTTGAGCAGATTCTGTGAAGTTACTACTATACATAAATTCTGTAGGATTTAATCTATTATCCTTAAATCTAAAATCATTTAAACTCTCACAATCAAAAATGTCAATAGATATATCATCTCTGCTAGTGGAAAAGAAATTATTATATTTTTTTTCTTTATCTTTATAAATTTTTAAACTAAAAAGATTACTTGGTTCAATTCCTTCATTCTCTTCACCATAAATACCTTTAATTTTTGAATTATCTGAATCTTCTAGTATATCTACATCTGGTGAGGGCATAATAAAATTAAAATCTTGCAAACTATTTAGTATATCAGCTGATAAAGGGCGCCTCTTCAATCTCTGTTCTCTTTTATCATAATCAACAGATTCCTCTGAACTGGCTTCATATAAATTGGTATTTGAATTTCGAATAATTTTTTTTTTAAGTTGATAAGATGATCTCAATTCTTTTTTCACTGTTGATTCATTGAAAACTTCATGTGAGTAATCATTTGCAGATTCATTTTTTAATTGCACTAAGTGGGTATTATCTTTGTTTATTGTCGTAGAATCAATTGAGATATCTAAATCATCTAATGGCGGTGAGCTTGCAGGTATTGGAGGTGGTGAAACAAGGTCACTATCTGATGAATCTGGATGCTCAGAATTAATAGTTATAATAGTCCTATCACCCAAACTGCCGCCAAGGTAATAAGATGCAGGTCTGAATGTGTCAGAGAGACTAAAACGAGGATGCCTTGGAGCATCTAATGAATCCAAATCTTTGGATGCTTCGTCATCAGCATCTGAGCTATCAGATCTTCCAGAACCTTGATTTAATGATGGTGTTGTAGTATTCAATATATCTGGTAATGATGGTCTTGAAGCTATTTTATTTTGATTTATATTTTCTTTTGAACTCTTTTGGTTAAAGTCAAGATTATCAATCTTTTTCTCATTAATCACTGAAAATGAGGTCTTATGTTCTCTCTTATCCTTCACTGCTGCCACTTCCATATACACCGGCTCTTGTGAAAGTGACGTATTGTAAATAAATTCATATTGAACATCTTTATTTTTTCCTATTTCACAGTATCGTGGAGTTTCTGAAACAGTTGTATAGGAACACTGATTATCAGCAATAGGGTTAATCTGATGAAAGGAATTAGATGTAAAACAAGAACTAGAAAGACCATTTTGAGTCATTTCAACATAAGGACTTTCTTCAGTCGAACTAAGCAGGTTTTCTATTATTAATGTGTGTGAAGCAGAATTACTTCTTGAATGAACTGGTTCATTTTTAGATGTTGCTTTTCTAGGAGTCATAGGCATATAATTTTCTTCTTGGATATCTGAATTAACATCTGTTGAAGTTGAAAGATTTTTTTCATGACATATCTGAAAACAAATATTATTATCTAAATCTTTTTTTAAGATACTTAACTCAGAAACATTATTACAATGGTGGGAGGTTTTATCTCGAACATCTAAACTTGGACTAGTTATTATTTGTGAACCCAATGATTCAAAATTTGAAGTAATAAAGTTTTTTTCATTCGCTAAGACAGCTGCTACTTCTTCATCACGCTCATCATCACTTGATATTGCAGGTTTCTCTAAGTGTTCTCGATTGAAAATATGTTTTTCTTCTACATCACTTGATGTTTCATAAAGGAGGGCTTCTGAATCACTTTGAACTTGTCTTTTTTCAAAATTGTCATGAAATTTAGGTGAACTAGAAACTGCTTCTTTTGACAAAGATTTAGAGGTTTCTTTGCGGTAACTTCTCAACGAATTGCCTTTATTGATTATTCCACCTTTACTAAATTTCTTTTGACTCTTATTACTCATTTTTTGCCATGGACTATTTTCTTTTTTATTGTAAACATAATTGTTACTAAAATTATTAGATGAATCATTGTTTTTATCATTTTGAATATTGTTTTCTGAAGATAATGGCATTGATGTAGCACTGTATAGATTTTCTTGAAGAATATTTTTGCTTTGAGAGGAACTAGGTTTTCTTAACCTACTTTTAAAATTACTATGAATTACATTGTTTGCAACAGATGAATATTCTTCATGCTCAGCAGTAATATAATGGTATGAAAATTCTTTTATTACTCTTGATTCATCTAATTTCATTCCCCATTCTTCATCTTTTTCGGTTTGAACAATACTGTGTGTAGTTCCTAGCAGTTTTTTGTCTCCTTTTTTACTAAATTCTTCATTCATTAGAGAATTAGGGGAATATTTAGTTTTGTGTGCGTCAATTTCATTGGTGTTTGTATTATTATATCTATGATAATTGCTATCTTTATTCAAAATAATATATTTTGCTTTTACATTTCCACAACTTTTGTCTTCTGAATACTCATGAATGTCATTTGTTTTATTATTGCTCATGGTCTCCATTGTATCTGAATGTATACTCATCCTTTTTATTTCACTACGTAATGTATTATTTATTTCAGAATTTATAATTCTTTTTTCCAACGCATTATTATTTTTTAGATTAATAGTCAGATTTTCTTGCTTTGATTCACTTTCTTCAAACCCTAGTAACAGAAAAACATTTTTGTTTTTTTATACTTTAATTTGGAAACCCAAAAAGTTAAAATATTAATAAAGTAACTCATTTCTAGTAATTAAAGTATATTTTATTGAACGAAGTTAGTCGACTGTTCTACATATCATAGGTGATAAATATTCGGGACGCAGTCATTATAAAGTTTTTATTGGTGCCAATGTTTCAACCCAAACATGTGGGTCATCATCAGGGCGTGTTTTGAGCACTCACGCTCGAGTAGTGCTCGAAACATGCCCTGATGATGATCCACATGTTTGGGTTGAAACGTAGGCACCAATATAAACTACATAATGACTGCGTCCTGAATATATATCCCCCATGAAAGTATATTTTACATTATTCTTCATGACAAATAGACACTAAAATGCATTAACTTCAATTAAATTAAGGAGCATCTATTTGTGATTAAAAACATCCATTCAGTTTAAAAATTGAGTAAATGGAAATGTATTCAAAAACTTTTTCATGAAAGCTTAGAAAGATTCTATTTTGAATAATTATTAGCTGCAATTCAGAGGAAAAACAAAGTTAAATTATATACATACATAAATAAATAAACATATATTAGTTCAAAGACCTTGATTAAAATTAAGTGAAAACATAATTTTTTCAAGTTGCTGAGAACCATTCCTAAATTTCCCAAAAAACTTTGTACAGAAGCTGGTAGCAAAAATGTGTTGCTGAAATTCGACCTGCTTTGAATTACATCAAATACTGAATTTTTAATTCAAAAAGGTTTATGCAGTATTAAAAAAATCTTCAGGGTTAAACATATTTTGGATTCAGGGGCATAGATTATCATTATTGATTATTTGTCCCTATTGAACAGTTCTTACTAATAATCACATTGCTTATAAAACAGTTTAAGATTTTTCAACAATCAATTAAGAAGAATGAATAATTTATGACATGATATGAATAAATTTATAATCAATCAAACCTTTATCATTTCAATGTGATCCTAGCAATAAAATGTTTGAAAAGAGAAAAGAAATAGGGAATAATGATAAAATATGTAATAATGACTTAATTTTATATGTTGATGGTTGAATGTATGGTAAATCAAAGAAGTGGTCTATATGCCAGTTATAAACAGTGCCGGCCTTAGGGTGGAGCAACCAGGGCACTTGCCCCAATCGCCGACTTGGAGGGGCACCGGCCGATCCCCAGGAGCGCACCCCACTTTTTAGAAATAAAAAAAAAATACAGAACGTGTTTAAATAACTAATTTTAGCCTATCAATAAAGCAACCTAAGCCTATCAATCATTACAGGAGGCTCTGACTCCTTGTGGGTTGTAGCGCCATTAAATAATAATAATAATAAAGCAACTGTATTAGAAAAGTGTTGATTGAAATAAAATTCAAATATTACATAATATAAAACAGCTTAAGAAATAAATTTGTTCTATTAGGGAGGGGAAGGGAGGAGAGATGACGTCATTGCCACAGGGCGCCGAATGTCTGTGGCCAGCACTGGTTATAAATAAAATCAAATGATGGTAAATATTTAGCAAATAAATCCCAACATTTCAACCTATATTGTAGATTATCATTAGGGTTAAAACTAGAAGAATGAGTAGCATTGACCTAATCATCAGAGAAGAAGCAAAAGTAAATTGAATAAATAAATTTTAACATGAAGAAATCCATAGTGTGTATTCAAGTAAAAGTAAAAATAATCTAAACAGAAGATAGTGTCAATAGAGTATCTAAGCATAGCAGTTTAGAATAAAGAATTCATTGACTATTAATAAAAAAGATGAAATAATAGGAAAAGGACAAAACTGAAAGAAAAAGTTTTCACCAAATTATAAGCAATGTTATCACGGTGTAATTCCATTTGATTAGCTTGAAAAGTTGGATCATACCTATATTATAATAAAACCTAAGTCACCAGCATTTCTCTAATTTTTATTGTAGAAAATTAATAAATTATTTCTTATTTATTAATTATATAAATGTGATATATTTCACTGTTAAGTACGTTATACAAAGTGTTTGCAGTTTTATTAATTAATAAAGTTCAGTTGTGGTCTGAGAAGATTTTAGGTAAACACTAATGTGGTTTCAGACCTGGTAAATCAACTATAGACCACATTTTCTTGATAAGGCAAATGTTATAAATACTAAATAGAGTTACATTTTAACTGGTATATGACAATACAAACAGGGAAGAATTACTGAAAGCAATGATAAAATTAAGGGTCCCTAAAAAACTTGCCACTTTGACAAGAATGACCCTAAATGGTAGCATATTCCTAGTTAAAATGAATGGTATGTTGTCAGAGGATTTCGAGGTAACAGATGGGCTCAGGCAAGGTGATCCTTTAATCTCATAATCTACTCAACATTACTTTAGAGTATGCAATAAGGGTGATCCGGATGTGTCCTGTTAGCACTATTTGTAATAGGATGACAAAGCATATAGCTTATGCTGATGATGTCATGATAATGGCAAAAAATAAAACAGCATTGGCAAGGGCACTTGAAGAATTTGAAACAGCAGCTAAAGAACTAGGGCTACAAATAAATGAGAAAAAAACTGTTTACATGCGAACTTCAAGAAGGCCGAGTGAAACAGAGGAATGTGTCACATTCAGAAATCACCCCTGAAAGCAGTAGAAACCTTTAAGTATTTAGGTGTTCTAACAGAAAGTAATGATATGATGGAAGAACTGAAAGCAAGAATGGCTGCTGGGAATAGATGCTGTTTTACCATGAAAAAATTGCTAAATTATAACTCCTTCTCTCATAGGACAAAAATCACACTGTAAAAGAAAGTTATAAGACCCATTGTTACCTATGGTTCTGAGACTTGAGTAATCTCTATGGCCTCACAAAGGAAGCTAATAGCATGGGAGGGAAGGGTTCTCCGCAGGATCTATGGCCCAGTGTGTGAGGATGGTTAGTGGAGAATTAGTGCCAATAAAGAGCTGCGCAAGATCTATGCAAGGCCGGATTTGGTCTCAATTTTAAGAAATAATCAAATCAGGTGGTTGGGCCATGTGGCAAGTATGCCCAGGGATTCCATTCCGAAAGCCTGTTGGATGATCGACCTGGTGGAATAGGTGACAGAGGAATACCCCATCTGGGATGGCTGGTCGAGGGGAAGGACATCCTGAAAAGGATGGGAATCTGAAGATGGAGAATGCTCGCCCAAGATAGAGATGAGTGGAGAAGAATAACAAAAGAGGCCCTGGTTCTTATAGGACCATATAAAAAAATGTGATATATATTTTATTAATACAAATAATTTATACAGCGTAAAGAAATATAACAATAAAGGTGGCAACACTGGTTTCACAGAGCAATGAGCAGCGTGTGCATGCTGGGCTTGGGACTGTTCGCTTGTGGCATCCATTAGAGTAACATTGACTAATTGTAATTGAAACAAAGGACAATGGATGTAACAGTGTTCAGAATTGAAAAGTTAACAGCAGAGAGGGAAATTTAGAAATAAAAGGCCTGTATGAAGATATTATAGAAAAAGGAATTCAGCCCACAGAAGAAAATATATTAAAGGGATGGGTGAACAAAGAAGTATTGTCTACAATCATATTGACTGTAAGTAGTGAAATATTTCTATCAATTAAAGGGGAAAAGAAGGCAAAAAAAGGTATGGGAGAAATCGTAAAAAAGATTTGAAGGTATCCCTAAGGAGAGGGTTATAGACCTTATTATTTTATGTTATTAATTGACAATTTTTCCAGAAAATATTTTGTAAAAATTTTGAATAGCAAGGCCATGATTTGTCCCATTCATAAGAAAGGGGATTTAACGGTATGTAATAACTACAGAGGCATCTCTCTCCTTCCCACCACATACAAAATTTTATCCATCATACTCTTCAATAGACTGCTTCCATTTGCCAAACAAGAGCTCGGAAAGTATCAATCTGGATTCCGAAAAGGAAGATCTACGACAGATCAAATGTTTACCCTACGAATCCTGTTGGAGAAAACAAGGAAATACCAGATACATACTCACCACCTGTTCATTGATTTCCAACAAGCCTACGATTCCGTGAACAGAGTAGAAGCCTGTAAGGCAATGGTGGATATGAGCATCCCTAACAAACTGGTTCGTTTAGTAAAAATGACGATGGAGGATAACGTATGCTTTGTCAGAGTGGGCAGAATGCTATCAAGAGGATTCAAAATGAGGACAGGTGTGAGGCAGGGTGATGGCCTGGCCTGTTTAGTATTTAACTTTTCCCTTGAGAAAGCTACTAGGGACTCTGGTATCCAAGTAGCAAGAACACTTCTCAACAAGACAGTCCAGATTTTAGGATTTGCGGATGATTTGGATCTTGCGGGAAGGACTCTAAACGCCATAAGAGGAGATTTTAAAGCATTAGAGGAGTCTGCAGCAAGACTGGGCCTAATGGTGAATGTTGAAAAAACGAAATATATGTGCACCTTACCTACCCACGAAAATGGTGGGAGTCATGTCTCGATAGGTTACCATAGATTTGAAAGAGTGGAATCATTCATATATCTGGGATCCCAGATCAACCGTAATAACTGCATTGAAGAAAAATTCCAAGGAGGGATCCTCTCCGCAAACCGCACCTATTTCTGCCTCCATAAACTCTTGAGAAGTAGTGTGTAGTCGAAGGCCTTGGAAATGAGAATTTATAAGACAATCATACGACCATTTCTTACATATGGCTCAGAATGTTGGACTACAACTAAAGCCCTTGAGCATCTCTTTCTCCGTTTTGGAGAAGAAGAACGAATGCTGAGTTAAGAGCGAGGTACAAGGAAATAGATATATCAACATTCGTAAGGGTATCAAAACTTTGCTGGGCTGGTCACATCATAAGGATGGATCCAAACGAAGTTCCTTACAAGATTTTAGATGGGCAAATGTATGGTATCAGGGGAGTCAGACACCCCAGGCTTCACTGGGAAGACTGCGTGGCTGCAGACGCGAGATCTCTGCTCGGTGTTCTGAACTGGAAGGCGGCAGCACGGAACATGGAGGACTAGCGGTCTAAGCTTGAGCAGGCTATGACTCAACTAGTGGGTCCTAACGCTGAATAAGAAAGAAGATTGATAAACAGAAATGTGTAAAAAATACTCATCATTATTCCATTTTTTATTTTGGTTCAATTGACTAAAAAATTAACAGAGTTACAGGCATTTCCCCTAAACATGTTTTCCCCTAAAGAAAATTAAAAACCGTTAGCCTAAAAATTTTTTAAACTATGGTTTTGAGTTTTCAAATAAATATGGAATAACTGGTAAAAAAAAATTTAAAAATCAAAAATTTAAAAAATCAAACTTGACTCTTATTATCCTTACTTCAGAAACATCAGAATCTCAGGTTATAGCACCAAAATAGTATGAAGTAATAAACATCACAATGCATTTCAGGAGTGGAGGGAATTAGAATGTTTAATAACAGCCTTAGCTCAAAGTCTAATATAAATATATATCAATTATCACATTTACAATATTTTACAATATAACATATAAGTTGCTATTAAATAGATTATAAACTTATATTGGTCCTCTCACTCTATATGTTTCACAATTATTGAAGTTACAGCAACAAAACCTATATTATAATTTTTTAAAATAAAAATCTTTTTAAGCCAAAATGATTAACAATTTATTTTCATCTATTCAAATAAATGGATAAGACCATGGGAGGTTGAAAAGATACATCAAATTAGCTAACTTGAAAGTTTCAAAGAATACTAATTTATCTTTTAATAGGGCAATACTAACTAGGTTCTTATGTTATACTGCACTTTTTTTGATAATAATAGCTGAACTAACCCTACCCCGAAGTAATCTGTTTTTTTCTCCCCCCCTAATTTATGCCTAATTCATTTCCTTATAAGATCTTTCACAATACGACGAAAAAAAAAAAATCCATTTGCCAGGTTGTATATTTAAATATTCCATCATCAGCATTGAGATAAATCATGTGGGAAAAGTTGTTAAGACAATTGACTGTTTAAACTTTGCTTTTGAAATAATTACTCATCCATAGTAATTATTTCAAAAGTAAAGTTTTTCTATGAATAATTCTTATATAATGATGGATTGCATTTTTTCTTCCATTCATTTATGGTTATTAATTAATTTTGAATTATTTGTTTTAATAAGAGCTATGGCAGGATTTCTATCTTTGACCCTTGTACAAATATATAAGAAATACAAAATACATCTTTTATTTGTAAAATTTTAAACTTAAAAGTAGCAATTTAAACTAACTCATTAATTAAAATAAAATATATACACTACTAAGCAATATCCAGAAGACAAAATAATATAATTTGTTAAATAAAAACCTTTTTAAGCTAAAATGATTAATAATTTATTTTCATCAATTCAAATAAATGGATAAGACTATGGGAGGTTGACAAAGTACAGCAATGATTTAAAAAAATGATCAATTTACTGAGATAAATCACGATATTATTCCTCTTATGACTTCTGAAATACCATAAAGTAACGAGTGAACTAAAGCTGAAAATATACAATGAAATCATAATATTTCTCCTGTTAATTGGGTAATCAAAAGTCTGTGGCAGGCACACAAGAAAGAAGGATCAATAAATTTGAAAGAAAAGTCATCATGATAACAGAAAAAACCTGAGACCTCAGCATAAGAATATAGAAGAGAAATAATAAAAAGAAATTACATAAAAAAGCTTACATAAAAATTACATAAAAACAGTTGACAGATCAAGATATCAAAGCTAGGAGGTTGAGGTGGGGCATGTACTTCATTCAAGCTTAATTGTCATTATAAAGGATTTTAAGCACCAGGTTACAATACAACAGTTAGATGAATAAAGTATATTGTCAATTAGGAATAGATTTTATAGCTGGCTAACAAAAATTACAAGTTTGAATGAGAACTAATGTGCTGAAAGATGCACCTGCCATTTTATAGAAGAAATCTTTACGCAATGGTAAAAAACGGAAATAATACAATTTTACAACAATACAAAATTTAGCATTGACGTACTTCATTTATACATTTTTTTGTTTAAATACTGTTTTTTTATTTCTGCTAAGGCTAACTGTCTAAATAAAGACTGATGAATAATAAAGAAGTATGTCAAAAATATCTGCTTCTTATCTTCATATGTAATCATCACTAAAATAAATCAAACAAACCATAGTGCACGATAAACATATCATTACATTTTAAAAGTGCAGAAATAACAGCTTTTAAGACATGGAATTCAACTTGACCAATAAACCTGATAGAGACACCAAAAACAAGGGCCAGTTATGATGATTGAAATAATGACCCTCTTTGATATGAGAAATGATTTGGCAACATAAATTAAGCTGTAACTAAATTTTTTCCTATTTTACTGCATTGTTGGAAGATATTAACACAATCATTTGGTCTGGAACCAGTGCCAGCATTAACGCAAGGCAACCCGGGTACACGCCTAGGGGCACCAGCCTAGAAGGACACCCTTTGGAAATTATAAAAAAATATATTACAAAGCGTACTGGGTAAATTAATTTATTCTATTAATAAAGTAATTGATTTAGAGACATACTGAATGAAATTTAATTCAAATATTATATAATATAAAACAGCTTAAGAAATAGCCTTATATGTTGGCACTGGCTGGGTCATAAAGATTCTAAAGAATGCACTTTGTGGCAAACACCAGAAAAATGTTTTATTAGCATCACTTATTAGAAGTGGCATAGCAAAGCAGTAATGCAACAAAAGGTTAGACAAAGGCTTTTCAATTATGTGATTAATAGCAGAACAGTGAGACTTTCAGTATATTTTTCAATTAATGAATAAATTAAATTTTAATCTAAATAAAAATATGTTTTAACTAATTGTTGAGAGTTATGAAAAGTCTGAGAGCTGAGGAGTGTATATCTCATGGATTGCTAATAACCTGTCAATAAAGTAAATTTGTTAATAATAGTTAAATGTATATACTGTACAAAAAAATTTACAGTTGTAATATTCAGTTTGATTGATTCCGAGATTGACTTACAAGGATACAGTCTATGGGTCACCGATTTCAACCAAATTTTTTTTGGTGATACTACATCAAAAAATATTATACATGTGTCCTGGAATTCTTTCCAATCTATCCTAGGAGCCGATAAAAAAAATATTTTATGTAATTTAAAACAAAATTTAAGTTACTTATTTTTGCTTTTGCTCTGCCCGGACTTTTAGGTTACTATGTATCAATTGTTTTATTTTTTTGTGCAGAAAAAGAAAAAAATATTGACTATTGTATTAAATTAGTTATAATGTATCATAAATTATAAAAACCAAAAGGTGCTTCTAGTAAAACAGGCGAAATAAATTTTTATTATGAAATAGCAAGTTAGATTCGTTTTTAGCATCCATCGAAACACTTAGATATGATTTTTTATAGAAATAAAAAATTCAAAATTTAATACTTGATTTTCTTAGAGTATTTTTTTTTTCCTGGCCAATATTTATTATTATTATTTTATTTTCTTCTTTCCTTGCCTCTTGACAATAAAGATTTTTGGCAGAACTAGTGTGATATGTCTATAACTCATATTCTGGTTTTTCGGACTTCATTAGTGAAGGTTGAAGTGATCATCCCCCACTAATTCCTTCCACCTGTACACGAATGCTTCATAGTACGGGTAGTTATCCTTACTTACTAGCTGAGTGAAATTGTCCTCTGTGATGATGTAGAGTCCAGCTTCGCTCAGTAGTTTGGCTGCCGATAACTAAAGCATTCATAACTTTTCAGAATTTTCTTCAAATTCAACTTTACTATAATCGTTGGAAATCTAAATTAATGTTCTTCCAACTGACAACGATAACTTTTGAATTTTTTTCAAGCTAGAAATTAAAAAAAAAATCAAATCCATTTTAATTTTATATCTTTAGTTTTAATTTGTTTATGAAGGTCCGGGTTTATACCATTTTGAGTAGCACACAAAAGCATAAATTTATATCAATTTTCATGTGGATTGGTGAAGCCGTTCTAAAGTTATCACAAGTTTTGAGGTTGTTGACAAAATTTTGGGGTCAAGGGGTTGAGTACTACCTCTGCTAGGGTTGAGCTAGACACTGGTCCTCCACCAATGCCAGAGGCACCAGCCGAGTGATCTGTGAAGCATTGGTGGAGATCTGTATGAAGCTAGTACCCAAGATCGTCTGTGCGTGGTGAAAAACCACATCCTGCTCGAGGTGATTCTGCTTTCGACAACCTTAATTTGGATCTAGACTGGGAAGTCGATAAATATCCCTGGTGTGAGGCAGCAGGAGCACCAATACTAGCATGGAGAAAAAGACAGAGTTGGCTGGGTCCATGATTGGATATCATCAGGCTGAGCTGGAGACTGGCAGAACAGCTGATGTACTGTGAAGGGGCAGGTGGAGCTCAAAGCCATGGTGAAGGCAATCCACCTTGGGTCCCTGTTTCCGTTATAAAGAGGACCCTGTTGTCCCAAGGTAAAGGGGCCTTTGGGGCTTGGACCAATCATCCACCTAGAGTATAACTGATTCAAAGACGATCAAATAGCTTCGGAACTGAACAGTCTACTGGTAACAGAAACGGCATGAATAAGGAAATTCGAGTTAGTATATGGAAAATCAAGACCCAGTCTGGTAAAGAGATCAAACTTGTTGGAGAAATCAAGAAGTATAAAGTGGACATTATAGGTCTCAGTGAAACTAAGAAAAAGGGCAGTGGAATTACAAGGCTGACTAATGGATTTACAGTGATCTATTCTGGAGTGAAAATGAGACAGAGGACCAAAGATGGAATGGCATTTGCTATGAAAGATGAACTGTTTGACAGGATGAAAAGCTGGGAAGTTGTGTCACCACGCATCTTATTAGCCAACATCCAACTTGCTTAAAACAGTATTTTTGCTAGTTCTTTGGTATGGTGCAGAGAGTCCTGGACAAATATGCAAGCAAAGTAACGACCATAGAAATAAGATACCTTAGGAGAGTTTTTAGAAAAACAAGAAGAGGCCACTGGAGGAATGAGAGAATAAGAGAAGTGAATATAAGGCCTGTAAAACAAGTAATAGAGGAGCGCCAACTGAAGTGGTTTGGCCATGTGTACCAGGTAGATGATAACCGAAAGGCAAAATGGTTCCTAGAAGCAAAACCAGAGGAAAGATGACCTAGAGGCAGGCCCAGGCTGTTGTACTGTGACTACATGGAGAGACTCGGACGAGCCAGAGGCAGCACCATGGTGGATTGAGAAGGAGGGCCAGTGACAGGGATCAGCTGACAAGGTGGGCTGCGGCTGTTCCTCCATGGTGATGGCACTAAGGAGGTGGCAAAAGAAGAACAAGACAAAATTTCGAAGGCTCTAGCCTAGGCAAAAATTGACTACAAAACTACAACAAAAACTACAAAACTTGAAATAAATTTAAAACCACCAATCACTACAAAAATTAAATGGGATTTAAAGATCTATATGCTACATGAAATGATACAAAATCTACTTCTGTAAAGAAATTAGAATCAAAGATAAAAAATAAAAATGATTGGAAAGTTTTTCTTAATTTCTAATTTAAAAAGGAATGAATTCTAAAATTTATCAATCTGGGCTGGAAGGGTAGTAATTCAGCTTTCCAGTGGTTATATTAAAGTTGAATTTGTAGAAAATTTTGATAAGTTAAGAATGCTTTAATTATCGACCAGAAAAAAAAAATCCTCTAAGAAAATCAAGAATTAAATTTTTGATTTCTATAAAAAAAATGGAATTTAAGAGTTTCAAAGGACACTAGAAACCTATCTAAATTGTTTTTTTTATAACAAACATTTTTTTTTGCCTTCTTTACTGGAAGCACCTTTAGGTTTTTTTAATTTATGATACATTATAACTCATTTAATACAATAGTCAATATTTTGTTCTTTTTCTGCATAAAAAAATAAAACGATTGATATATAGTAACTTAAAAATCCAGGCAGAACAAAGACAAAAATAATATAAATTTTGTTTTAAATTATATAAAAAATTTTTTTTTATCGACTTTTAGAACTGTATCCTCTCCTTATTAGAGATAATTTATTTAATGGTATCCCCTGTCATTTAAACTGAAGCAGATATAAAAGATGATTTTTAAAATGTTCGTGTGACAATCAAATGTTCACTTTCAACTGTTGATATGCCAGCTACACAAGTCAAATCTCTATTTAAAATATCAATGGTGTCTATGATGAATTTTTATTGACATATATAAAAAATGTTATTTTATTGACAAGTGGTTAGAAACCACTTTCTCAAAACATTGCTTAGCTCTCATTCTAAAAGAGTTACTTAAAAAAACTGATAAATCAGGAGAATAACAAAATATCTTTCTTTATGCCTTATTACAAAAATACAACATATAGCTGTTCTTATCTGATTTCCAGTGATATAAAATATATAATTTAAGAACTTATTATCTTTTATTAAAAACTGAAAAGCTTTTAGACAAAAAGAAATGTAGTACAGGTTCATTTTTTTTTTTTTTAATCACAAGTAGCTATATTTTTAAATTAATTATTATGTACTTTAAGTCTCATTGTTGGTAGTGAGTTGTAAACTACTTTGTTGTTATTTAAAATGATCATTAAAAGGCTCATACATCATTGAAATTACTTAATAATAATATTACACTAACAAAAAATTACCATGATGATCAGGAGAGTAGTCACATAAACCCAAAGGAGATGCTGATTGCAAATGATCTTCAATTTGTAAACTAATGTCTTTCAATAATCCATCTGATTCTGCATCACAGAAAGGTAATAAACCACTCGTTACATGCAATTCACAATTTTCATTTCTACTATCATTGCTTGATAAACTGCTACTGATCTTTTTCTTCTGTGAGATGTAACTACCGTGTGGATCAGTGATTATTTTATCAGTATTTTTTCTCTGTAAAGGGGATTGACTCATTCTTTCTTTCCAGAGCAAAAGACGTTCTAATGGTTTATCTCTCTAAAATACAATTATTAACAACTGAATATAACCTCTCATTAAGTTCTTTCTTGACTTAACTAAAAATAATTGTGTATATATGAATAATCTATACATACCATATGCTGTTTATTAATGGGAGACAAATTTGATACAGGATTTTCCAAGTCTCTACTTGAGCCTGGTGTCTCGTGAACTTTATGATCACTTGTCTGCAGTTTGAACTCATTTGTTGGTGTAACTGGACTCGTTGCTCTAAATAAACGAGCACTTGCTGACCGAAAGAAGGGTTTGTCATTGTTGTCCAATACATGTTGTGATCTGGTAAAATAAAAATGATGTAAATAATAAAATTTATGATATTAGTTTGCAAAATTCATCAGATTTTTTATGTTCTAGAACCAATAAGCCTATTGTAGGAATGTATTTCAATCAGTTCAATGAGAGTATTAGGTGAGAATATTTATCTGATTTTTTAAATCCAGGAATAATATATTCCCTAATCTATGAATTAATCACCACAAAAATTTATATAATTATAAAGTATATTTATTCATCCTCTATAAATTATTAAGAGTGGTTCAACAACTACAAAATATTAAAAACCTCATTGGAATTTGAAAGCCAAGCAATTAAGCTAACCCAAAACAGCACTGTACCAACAAGGCTTGCATGGAAAAACTGACAATTCAGGGACTCAAAAAGCCGTGTTCATTCAAGCAATAGGTTTGACAACTTTAACTAATGAGGCAGGTAAAAATCGTTTGGAAGTCGAAACAAGAACTCTGTTCATTCATGCTCAGCAAGTTCTTGTCTCGATTCCCAAACGATAGTCCTGATGACGACCCACATGTTTGAGTCAAAATGTCGGCTAACCCAATAAGAATATCGACTGAAATTCCTGACAATTGTTTTCATTTTTCTAGAAGATATTGATTTTTCGATTAATTTTTTCATTGGAAGATTACAGATTTGTCTCACAGGTTACCATGAATAACTGAAATCTTCTTCCGTATTATCTTTACAATATATTCACTGATTTCAAAAAAGTATTAAATTATTCAGTACCTACTTAAGATATAGATTGCATTGAAAATGTGTTGATGTTAAACTTCAATTCTTAAAATATAGACACACAAGCCATTGTTTTTTTATCTTGCTAAGTATTTAATATACTAAGTACATAAATATATTAAGTAGATGTAGATAATCTAATATTTCAAACCTGTATAGAGTACTAGAAGATTTTTCTGACTTCATAACAAGTTCATTTTTTATTCCAGATGGTTCGGAAGTATATATTGTATTTTTAGGAGTAAAACTTTTATTTACTAAAAGCGTCTCAGTTCTTAATGGTAATGAAGATTTTGTAACTGGTTTCACATACATAGAGGACTGTCTCATTTTTCTAGCATATTCTTCAGCTGACCAATGAGTTCCTTCTTCTTCATTGGAGTTAATGGCACTTAAACTAGATTTTGGTCTATAAGGTATTGATGGTTTTTCAGCAATATCTGAACCCACTGCACTGGAACTATTTTTACTATGGTATTCTAAAAAATCAACACTATGTGGCCTGGAGTGACTATTTATTGAAGAATGTTTTGGTGTGTATGATATAATTTGTTCTTTAGAAAAGTTAGAAATAATATTTTGTTCATCTTGAATATACAAATTGTTAAGATTCACAGGTTTAGTTACAGGATGGACAAAACTTGCCCTTCCATAAATATCAGGGGTTCTTCTTTCATAATTTGCATGTTGAGGTTGCATTGTGAAATTCTGTGGTCCAGATAAGCTGGATTGGATATGGTATGGTTGACCTAGATAAGTGTGGTAATTGTCATCTCTAATTTGAATTTCAATTGAACATTCAGGAGATGAAGACTCATTAAGCCGTTTAGGTTTTGGTGGAGCATTCACATAAACAGGTTGAGCTTCTGATGTTTTCTGGTTTCCCGAAAGCATATCATTATTTGATGTAGATTGAGATTCTTCAAAAATTTTGTTGGATTGATGAAATATTCTCATATCTGATGATTTTTTTCGATCATCACTGTAAAAAAAAAATTAAAATGAATCAAAGAATAATAGAAAAAGGAGTAATGAGGAGATGAAAATCAGCAGTAATATTATATTATACACATATTATTTTTAAAACTTTATTTGACTAACTAAAATTAAGAAAATCCTGATAAAAACTTTTAGCACTCATATGAGAAATATTATGCACCACTGATCCAGATAATGTTCAATTGAATTTAATATCTTTAGTAATTATGAGTGAATATTGTTTGTGCTGAATTTGATATTGATTGTTTTGACTTTGACTCAGTCAATTAGTCAGTAGCTTTGAACCTACCAAGAAAAGAATCTTGGTTTCGGCCCAAAATCATGAACAAAAGTGAATTAATCAATTATTGAGAAATTAAACTATTAAAGTAAGAAATAACAAAGCAATTGAAAATGGATAAACATATTTTTTTTGTTTATTAATAAAATAGAGTTCTGTATTAGTAGTATATTTTATAGTCAAATAAATTTTTAAATCTTTGTACAAACAGAATATTTTTTTATATCTCAATTAGCTATTAATGGTGAGATTTCTACCCCTCCATTATTAACCCTTCCTAACACATATTAAGATTTCACTTTTGCGCTAAATATAAAGTATCTAAATCTGTATCTGTATTTATTTTTGTTTATGATAAAAAAATGACCATCGAACCTGTAATTTCCTTCGAGAAGAGATGCACATTTTAAAGCTTTCATCCATTCTTCCATATGCAGCTGATTTTCAGCAGCAAAATAAAATGTTTTCATATTAGCATGCTCTGCTTTAAAACTAAACTTTTTGAAACCTTTTTCTTCAGGATTACATGCTGATATTTCATAAGAAGCAAGGATTAGTGAACCAAGTAATTTTTCTTCTGACTGGTCTGTAATAAAGAAAATATAATTCAGAAAAATGATATTTGTTCATTGTATGAAAACATTGGGATTGTAGTTCTGAAGAATGGAGTAAATATCCTGAAACGTTAACATGTAATTTGTAAATACAACAAATACAACAATTGTTGTTTAATTGGAAGTCATTATTGCCAAAAACAAAGAATAACATCCAACTTCCCAGAAAAAAGAAAAAATATGATATTTGTTATAGATGTTACTTGAGTAACAACAGGAGTGCCCAGAAGGAGGTTGCATAGTGCAAGTTGCACCTTCACAATTTTGAGGGACAGACAAGTGTAATTGAATATAACCAACATTTTATCTAATTACGTTTTTAAGCATTGTTTTTAAGAATAGGAGAGCAATAATTTCTTTTGTTAGAGAGGGTAAGTGCCATCAACCTTGAGGAGCTGGGCACCCCTGAGCAACAATGGTGGCCAGCATAACTGTGTTACTTGAATGCTAAGGTTCACTGGCGGATCTATGGGAGGGATGGGGGTTTTTGGGCTGAAGCCCTCTCAAAATAGAAAAATAATTTATCTTTCATTGGTCCATGTTTGTTTAAGTTATTGATTTAATCTAAATACATGAAAAAATCACAATATATTCTCTTTTTATGTTCTCTTTTAAATTAATTATAAGCATTTATTTAATTTTTTTTTTGAGGCCTCCAAGGACCATTTAAACAATATTTCATATGCATAATATCTTTCTTTCTCTTCCAGAGTAATTACCATAATAAAAAAAAAAAACCCAGATCCTAAAATTAAATTCTGGATCCACTACTGACCACAGGTATTTATCATGTATAACATATCTACAATAAATCCAGTATTCTTTTTTTAAAGACTGTATGGGGGCAACATACCAATATAATAATTACCAAAAATATTTTGTCTAAATTGGTGACTCACTGACTGTGACCTTCCCTTTTCTGATTCATATTTTCTGAAAAAAAAAGAACCTCACTACACAAAATATTTAAATATAGAGTTTAATTTGCTACAATAATTTAAATTCTGAAGAAGAAAAATAAAAAAGAAGTTTTTTTGTTTTTAAAGTTTACTTATTTAACAAGCCCACAATTGATATTTCTTCAAACGAACTCTCAATGATGATATGTCCCAAGAAGTAGCGAAACTAGGATTTACTATCTGGCGGACTTCATTTTATATATGCATATAAAGGTAAAATACTACAAGAAAGTACAGTACTTTTACCAATATTTATTTTGTTATGATGAAAGATAGATAGATACTGTGAAGAAATTTGTTTAAAATATAAATTTAATTCCATATAAAAATCAAATAATTTAATTTTAACTTTGAAAAGTTATTTTCTTTAGGACACCTGGGGGGTACTTCAGCCCCAAATCCACCTTTTATTAAACCAGTGACACCATGGAAAATACATGTTCTTCATGGAGAACTAATGAATATTAAAACAAGATACTAAAGAGTAAGCTGTCAAAATAACAAGCCATGGCCTCCACTTGAATGAATATCAAGTGAAAGACAAAGACAAAATATATTGTGAGTAAAACATAGAAATATTCTAGTCCGTGGTACAGACCTCTTTTTATCGAATTATTAACATCCGCCTGAAACTTCGTAAATAGCATCATCTCGTCGTAACCTACAACTATTTTATTTACGAAAACTCTTGGAATTTGGGCGTTTTCAATCTGGTGATCGGCAAACTTTGTCTATTTAATTAGGTACTAAAAACTTGTAAATACCCATTTGCTTTCCACTTCGATCTTAAAATAATTTGATCATATAATCGAGAAAAAAGGTGGCTTACAAAAATATTGGGTCGTTTCGCCTATATAACCTTGTTATTTTGAAATGTTGGGGGTGTAGGTCACGCCAAACGGTCCAATATTTTTGTGAACCATCTTTTAACTCGATCACATTATATTACGATTCAAGTAGAAAGCAAATGAGTATTTAAGAATTTTTAGTACTTACCATAAATAGACAAAGTTTGCCCGATCATCAGATTGAAAACTCCCCAATTACTAGAGATTTCGTAAATTAAATGGCTGTAGGTTACGATGAGATGAAGCTATTCACGAAGTTTCAGGCGGATGTTAATAAATCGATAAAAAGGGGTGTGTACCACGGACTATTCCTTGTATGTAGAAAAAAGTTTAAAATTTCAGGAAAAATTGTAGGATTATAAAAAAATGTATTATAAATTAAAGCCCATTAGTGTTTAAACTTCTTTAAATTGTAAGATACGCTGTTTCAATTTAAAGCGTTAGTAAATGGGAGTGGTATTATTTATTTACCTTTGTAATAAAATAAACAATAATCCGAAAGAACACACCATCTCTTTTTCCAAAGCATTAATCCCTCACTTCCTCTTTTCAGTAGCCAACTCTGTAAAGTGACT
This sequence comes from Nezara viridula, assembly GCA_928085145.1. Taxonomy (NCBI): domain Eukaryota; kingdom Metazoa; phylum Arthropoda; class Insecta; order Hemiptera; family Pentatomidae; genus Nezara; species Nezara viridula. The sequence goes on from OV725078.1 coordinate 152,192,009, forward strand.
GGTTGGTTTTGAATTCGTTTTACAATAGGTGATTCAATTAATGAATGAGATCTTCTACTGGATGATTTTTGGGAGCTCTGAAAGAAAATTAAAACAGCATAACACAAATGTTAAATAAAAAAAAGCTTACGTACAATTTACTTTAATAAATATCTTCAAGGAAAGTTATAGATTATTTTAATCAATATAATATTTTTTAATAATAATAACACATTATTTAATCACATGTGATGTCGAGTTAACACTTGATATCGATTGTTGATAAAATAAAATAAAATCTGATCGATTGTGATTTACATACCTGCCTCCCAGAGACACAGTCGCGACAATGTTTCTTAAAGATAAAATTTAGAAAAAATTCTCTCCAAGTACAGAGACGGAAACTTCACTGAACGGCCAATACGTGTGTTTGGTATGGGTGGTTTTCTGGAATGGTTAATCTCTTCAGGAGTAGCAGTTTGTGCAGAACGACAATCTGGTTCTGTTGCACAAAGGTCAGGTTCCTCAGGTGATGCCAAATGATAAACCGGCTTTAGGTTATCATGTGTTTGTTTAACTGATATCATATAACATAACTGATATGTTTGTTTCCTCGCTCTTCAATTGCATTGTGAAACAGATCTGGTAATCACTTTGGTGGGACCTTCAAAAGCTGCTTCCAAGGGTTTCTTCATTCAGTAGATTCTTACTAATACAGGAGAGCTATCAGCTTGTGAATGAAGAATGACTTGTTGGACCTGTGGTGTCCATCCCCCTCCAAGGTCGATGGCGCATACCCTCCCCTCTTCTCCCAAGAAATTTTACTGATGTCCTTTTGTTAAAAAAACATTGCAAGCCAAACAATTCCATATCATATGTACTGTAATTTCTTTCTGCAGTTATAGTATTATAGTATAATATAAGTATGTAACATTATATATCTATTACAGATCTAAAAGACTTTTTTGGAGGCGTAATAATCTAGCAATTTATTGCCCTAAATAACCTACCTACCTCTAAAGGACTTTTTTATTTAAACAAATGTGTTCTAAAAACGTTCTAACTACATATATTTTCTTTGCTAACTCTTATTTAAATCGAGTTCTTTATTAATTGGTTTTTATATTTGACCCTGATCCGCGGCCCTACTGAAGTCCCCCTTGAGGATTATTACAATTATAAAGCTTATTAATAAATCAACTGAATTAGAGCTATATTAAATGAAATACAATCCAAAAGTAAGGTAATATACAATATAAATTAAAAAGAAAATCCATTAAATTGCTTAAACGTAATATACATATATATATAAAATATGTACCTAATATGTACATATAAAAGATGGGAAAAAACAAACCTATGAAACTATTAACATTTATTATGGAAAGATGTAATTACTAAGAGCTAGAGAAAAATAAATTAAATTGCTCAAAAAAAAATTAAGAATACAAAATTGAATAAATAATGACTGAAGGAAAAAAAAATATTACTTGGATGAAAAAAACATTTAAACCAATATTACTCAGGTATCGTGTTAAACAAATAATCTGATGTGCCTAACAGCGAAGTGGCTTACCTTCTTGATATGTTAATTAATTTCTTGAAAAAATAAATATGGATTTTCAATATTCAAATTTGAATATCGATGTTAAAAAAAACTTAAACAAAGATATTAACACATTTAAAAAAAGTACTGCTATGTCGATATTTTACCAAAATCCTTGATTGAAAAATGCTTTTGAAGATAATTTATTGACATATAGTAGAAGTATCAAGTTAAAATATTGAAGCGTTGCGAGGTAAGGAGATGAAATAAAAATAATTCTATAACAAGTGACAGTTGAGTTACAGGAGGCGTAAGGCGGAAGTTGTAGCCTATGGTTGGTTTGAAGGGAGTTCAGAAGAGAGGAAGCCGGGCTAATTAACATTTCTTCCTCAAACAATCCGTCACGTTAAGAATGTTTAGGATCATACATTTTATTTGTGGCTCTTACGTGTATTCTAGCATCACTAATTTCATTTGTCCTCGTCTAATTATTGAGTACTGCTATGTTTCTGACTATCCGTTTATCTAAGGAGGATCTATTTTAAAATATGCTAATTACACATTTAATATAAAAAAGGAATGAATAAATACCACAGACCGTCCTGCTGTAGTATACTAGATTGATTTACATTTCAAGTCAGATAACCTTTTCAAGAGTATTATAATACCAATTTACTATTCCATCTATACGTCCAAAAAGTGGCATACAGAGAAAAATGCTAATAATCCAGATCTAATAAAAAAGGGATCTATTAATACTTTTAAACATCATAAATACATTTTGATGAGAATGATTTGTATATGAATAGTGACTCTATTATTTTGTATAGTTTCCAACACCGATTTACAATGGTAATATCTAAATGATTACAACATCATCTAACAAAACTAAACGACTGGTGCAAACTCTGGAAAATTCGACTCAACCAAGACAAATCAGAACACATCACTTTTACTCTTCGACATGGGACATGCCCTCCTATTTACCATGACAATGCCGAAATTCCTCAAACAGATAAAATACAATATCTTGGACTGACATTCGACAGAAGAATGACATGGGGTCTACATATCAACAAAAAAAGAAAGACATTAAACCTCAGACTACTACTGTTATACTCACTTCTCTCAAGACGCTCAAAATTAACCCTAAAACAAAAACTGAACACTTACAATTATCTACTTAAGCCCATATGGACCTACGCTTCACAAATTTACGGAACAGCCAAAACGATCTACATACGAAAACTACAAACTTTTCAGAGTAAAACTAAAATAACCAAAGCTCCATGGTACGTCACAAACATTACACTGCATAAAGACCTTCAAATGCCAACAGTTAACGATCACATACGGACACACTACAAGCGATTTCACAATAACTTACATGGACATACTAACACACTTATACAAGGTATGGCTATATTTAACATGCCCGAAAACACTCTTAGGAGACTCAAAAGGAGCTGGATGAGGGATTTCTTCACTTAAAAATATGCTAAAATCAAGACAGGAAAGGATGCCGCTGGGTACTCCTCTCCATCACGCCGATCAAGCCACTACCTGTAAACTTACCGACAGCAGACCCGCTAATTGTCATTGTTTATGACAGGTGTGGGTGAATAAATAAAGTTAAAAAAAAAAATATCTAAATGAACATTATGACTTAGCTGGTTATATTGTTGAGATTTCAGTAATTTCCTTATCCTTGTTCTTGGTGCCCCTGATATTCTCTCGACTGTTTCCAACTCCTCTCAAGAGGATCTATAGCCGACTTCCCCTCTCTCAGAAAGCCTCCTATTCAAGGGACCTACTTATACTGTTTTCCCTAAATGACCATCTTTTTCTCTACAAAAATATTTTCATTTAATTTTTAAGTTTTCTGATTGTACGAATATTTGTTGTTGGTCGGGACTAACCCTTCTACCATTCTGTAGACGTTACCATTAGAATTCTATAATTCATCGGGCTTTCTTTTGAGCATTCAATAGGGAATACCGTATCTTTATTACTCTCTAAACGAATCGCCGCACACTGGGACGAGCTAAGGCTACGGTTGGACATAGGGTTTGGGAGAAAAAAAAACAAAACTTACTATTTGGAAGTTTAGCTGCATTAGTGACAAACTAATATGGTTTCTCATTCTTGTCCAGTAATTTTTAACTTAATTACCGCATTAATAATGCCCTGATGTGAGATAATAGGAGAAAAAATGATAACCATTTTTTTTATACTTAGAGCTGGTACATTTACTTAGGAATGCCTTTCTCTGATACTGGCTTATTTTATAGAGCCACTAAATACTTTCAATCGAAGACAAGGGCAGTAACAGGATCTGTTATTTCAATTTGTGCTAAATCAAAGCTGAGAACGTGGGATAGCAGAATAAAAGTAAATGATTCAATTGTAATTAGTATCTTTCACTATAATGTTCAACTATGGGGTCTCAGGTACATTGATAAGCTAGAAAGCGTAAGCTTAAACTTTTATAAACCTTTATTCTCTCTAAATAAAAATTATCCCTTTTGGTTAATGAGATCGGAATTTAAAATACTTCATTACTCAGTTGCGATACTGAAATTGGCGCTGTCTTGGGTCTTAAAAATGGAAAATGATTGATTGTCTAAAATTTATTTTAATAAATTAAAAGAAATACATATTAGTGGCAAAGGGAGTCATAAATTGAATTGGTTCAATTAGTTACACTCTCTGCTGTGCTCTGTAAATAAACAGTTCATTCTGGAATTAGAAGACGCAGGTCTATGGGTCTAATCCAGAAGTGTGGGCGGAGTGGCCGAATGGGCTAACGCGTGTGCACTGCACCACCGTTGCCCGGCAACCGGATATATGATTCTATGATATGAAAATAGTCACGAGTTCCCGTCCCGGTGCCAGAGGGGATTTTAAATTCCCCGCCCTCACCCTCTGGTCCGGGAAAATCCCGTATAGCCTAAAAGGCTAGGTAGGGAAGAACAGAAAAAAAGAAAAAAAAAAGGTGAATTCCAGCTAGAGATGAAAGAAACAATAAGCCTGTTTAAAAGCCATATAGAGGAACTTTATAAACAAAAACTGATTACCAGTACTAGGTACAGCCCAATGTATCCCAATACGTATATAGCGAGTGATAAGTATCAGCCTTATCTCGTATTAAATGCCCCGTTTCATATGACGAAAATACTAACACAGATTAGGTTATCTGTGAAACTATAATATTAAATTAACGTTTAATAATAATTATTACTATTTCAAGCCAAAAGAAATTTGCACACTTTGTAACCTAAATGAACCTTTTTCATATTTTTGTCCGGTGTCCGATTTATACTCACTTCCGCTAACACTTCCTACCTCATTCCATTAACATGACCAGGACAAATTATTTGGAATTATTCAAAATTTACAATGAAGTCTTCCTCAAGAATCTGTTTTATTAAACGAGACAATGTTGCAGATTGAGATCCTTTATTTTCAATGAATAATAAATTTAATATATATAAATGAATAATAAATGAATAATATATATATATATATATATATATATATATATATATATTTTTTTTTTTTCTTCAAAACTTTGACGTTTATTTACTTTGTTCTGCTTGTGGTATTTATTATTCATCTATGAAACATATTTATATGCGTATCGTGTTTTATTGTATCATTTGCCATTTACTATTGAAATGTTTATATGTTATATATTGTATACCATGCCTGTATTTATCTTTATTACTAGTGCTATTTATTACTATTTATCATTTTTTTTGCTCGCTATATTCAGATGTATTATTTTGAATTATTGTATTATGTGGGGTATTATATTATATTTTATTGTTTATATTTAGGCATACAGTCAGATGCATGGTTGTTATCAGGAGATGATGTTGTCACTGAATCCTAATGAATTTTACTTTGTATATAAGTTGTAAGTGTTTTTCATATTAATTTGTTCATTGTTATCATTATAGCCAACTCTATTTGTATGGGGCATTCCCCGAAAACAAATAAATAAATATTATTATTATTATATTATATATTTAGAGCTGGTGTGACGGAATTTTTTGTTCAAACCTAACGGTATGTACTGTAATAAGGTACTTCTAGTGAATCCTAAGACAGCTAAAATATCGTTTTTTAAATATATGCATAGTTGTTACGACTTTTCAAGCAATTGAAGTCCATTTCACAAATAGTCTGACATTGCCTGAAAAAACAGATAGATCCTATTATTTACAAAGATTTGAACTTCTAAAAACAGTTTTCAGATCTCGCCCCAACCTATCATCCTGGAAGTTATTTAGCATTTAACACGAGTGACCACCATTACTTTTTATTTATTTAATTTTTTTTACTAACGTATTCCAGTTACTATCAACCCAGGTTTTAAGTAAATAATATCTAATTGTCTATACTAACCAAATTATAAACACATAACGAGTTTAATAACTAATTAAAAAAAAAATAAATGTTTATTTATGATTACATACATGTAACTATATATATATATATATATATATATATATATATATATATATATATATATATATATATATATATATATATATATATATATATATATATATATATATATATATATTTATTTATATTTTATTATAATGTTTCGTTATGAAATAGGTAATAAATAATACAATATCTGAATCATGTAATGCTTACAATACAGACTACGGGACATGGATTTTAAACAATATATTGATATATTTTATTTTACGTGAAAGACTTTTACTGCAAACACTTACATTGCTTGAAATAATTATTTTGTAAGAAACACTTATTATTTAACATAAAATACTTGATATAAATAGCAATTGATAACTTTGAGCAATCATGTTAACAAATATTTTGTTTAAAGAATATTTGATTTAAATAAACCGAATAGATTTATGTTAAATAATAAGTGTTTCGTGCAAAGTAATTATTTCAAGAAATGTAAGTAATTCACATAAAATAAATATTGTAGAAATATTCGAGATAGATACCAATATATTGCTTAAAATCTACGTCTTGTAGTTTGTATTGTTTAGATATTGTATAATTTATTACCTATTTCATAACGACCTATCACAAAAAATTTTAATAAATAAAGTTACATGCATGCAATAATAATAAAAATAAATTATATATATATATATTTAAAATTAGCTATCAAGCTTGTTACATGCTTGTAATTTGGTCAGTATAGACAATCAGATATTATTTACTTAAAATTTGGGTTGATAGTAGCTCGAATACACCAGTAAAAAATAAATAAATAAATAACAAGTAATGGTAGTCATTTTAAATTCAACGTTCCCGCTTGTTAAATCCTCAATAACGTCTGGGGTGATAGGTTGGGGCAAGACCTGAAAAGTTTTTTTAGAAGTTCAAACCTTTGTTAAAAATAGAGCCTATCTGGTTTTTCGGGCGATTTTGGGCGATTTGCGAAATGGATCAAAATTGCAATTGCTTGAAACGCAGTGCATATATTTAAAAATCGATATTTTAGATATCATAGGATTCAATAGAAGTACCTAATTCTGTCCAGTACAACCGTTAGGGTTGAACAAAAAATGCCGGCAAACCAGCTCTAAATATAAAAAAAATATGGTTTTCATTTCTTCTCCTATTACCTCACATCAGGGCATTATTAATGGAATAATTAAGTTAAAAATCATTTGTTTTCATGTATCACTATAATTATTGTCCACGTGACATACCGTTAGGTTTGAACAAAAAATGCCGGCAAACCAGCTCTAAATATAAAAAAAATAGTTTCCATTTCTTCTCTTGTTATCTCACTTCAGGCCATTATTAATGCGATAATCAAGTTAAAAATTACTGGACAAGAAGGGGGAACGATATTAGTTTGTCACTAATTTCCAAATTGTAACTTTTGTTTTATTTCCCAAACCGTATGTCCAACCTTTGCATTAGCTCGCCCCAGTACTTTAGTGCGCCGGCCCAAAACTTTATCTAAGTGGCAGATAAGGGCAGGTACCAAGCAAAACCCTGAGCCCTGGAGGCAAGGCCCAAAAATCGAGCTCACATCAGGCGAAGGCGAAAATAAAAATTTCAGTTCTCAGTGGATTTTGTACAGCAAAATTTGTTGCCAAAAAGTTTAGAGACAACTGCTGTAGTCTAACAGTCAACCTGTGTCGGCAATTACTAAAATTTTTCCATGCTTGACTAATTCTACTAATTATTATATTGATGGAATACATTTCAATTTTATGGAATAGATATCAATTTAAATATCAGCACTTACCCGCAGAAACATAGTTACTTGAGTAATACGCATAATATAAAACACTTTTGAGAAATAATGCATAGATGATATATTATGATACAGGTAATAAACTTATTAACGATGTACTCTTTTATGTATGCGTTTTATTCCCACCTTCTCCTTCCATTTGAATTCTAGTCGGTCCACTGTGATGGACAGCGAATAAACAGCGAAAGGCGGTATCAGCATCAACCTTTCGTGTTCGCCAACCCTTTTATTATTTTTTAGGTTATTATTAGAACATATACCAAACCAGACAGCCTTATGTCTCAAAATGTAGCAAAGAAAAACCCGTCAACGTTTCCACAATTCAGGCATCATCAGGACAGAAAAGAACAGCTAATCCAACATCACTCCATGAAATTTAATCGCATATTCAATCTTTTAGCAATTGTTTTTAATTAACTAGTTATTATTATTTCAGTTACTTGGATCCATACCTCGCCAGTTATAGAGAACTCGATGGCTGGCTCTCGAAAAGATACGCTACTTCCTATCGAAGCACAAACCCTATTTCTGGAAATAATGGAAAAGCATAAAAAATGTAATATCATTTATACTGATGCTTCAAAAGTAAACGACGAAATAGGATGTGCTATTGTCAACTCTCAAATAGAAAAGTACTTCAAACTTCCGGAGATCTGCTCTGTATTTAGTGGAGAGATGATCGCTATTAGAGAAGCTTTGACTTACATTGATTCAACGGAGAGTAACAAATGGGTCGTGGTAACGGATTCAAAGAGCGCAATCCTGGCCATTGAAAAGAGAACACCAACAACTACACTGGCAAGATCTATTAAAAATATCTGGTGGAAACTGATAGAAAAGGGAAAGGAAATAGTATTCATGTGGGTTCCTTCGCACTGCGGAATTGTCGGAAATGAACAGGCAGACAAAGCAGCAAATATGGCGAGAAGGCTAGATAGAAATCCAACAGTTATAATCAAAGAAATCCAAATAGAAGATTTCATACATCATATAAAAAAAAAAATTGCGGGTAATGTGGTAGAACGTATGGCAACAAATAGAAATCAAATTAAAAGGAATAAAAAGCCACTGTTCCAAATGGAAAACTAGCAACCGACCCTCTAGAAAAGAAGAGACAGTCCTGTACCGTTTACGAATTGGGCATTGTGAATTTTCACATGCCTACTTACTAAGAGGACTAGACCCACCGACCTGCGAGAGCTGTAAGGTGCAAAGAACTGTCCAACACATCATTCAAGATTGCCCAGTATTTGAGAATATGAGGAAAAATCTCGATATGGCTCAGAGCCTAAAAGAAAACCTCAGCGACAACGAAAACGCCGTGGAAAAAACCTTACAGTTTTTAAAAAAAATAAAGTTCTACAATAGAATATAAATAGGAAGTGTTGCCAATGACCGTGCAGGGAAGAGGCAACAATAAAAAACAAATAAATAAATAAATATTTCAGTTACTTGTAATGAATTGCATTTATAGTTGTACATTATTACTTTGTGGAAATCATTACAATCATTCTCTGAAAAGTCGTAATTATTTGGTAATTAAAGGTAAAATATAATGAATAAAATCGATGTATCATACCAACCAACCAAATTTACCCGAAATATTTGTGACTACAATTAATAACAAAGAAGTAAGAATATCTAAATAATTGGTGGGATGGACGAAGGGGCGGTATTTCACGAAGAACATGGAATAGGGTTTTTGCTTTGCAGTTTGATAGAATTAATTATTTAGTTACAATAACGGAGACATCATTATTTCAAATTAAATCCAAGATTTATGTATTGATAAATATTTAACTGTAAGATCATGTTGGTTTGTTCTTCGCAGATCCAATTTAACGTCTCATTCTCCGCTCATGATCCTGAGGAACCTCTTTAATTTTATTTTAGCCCACTCCTACCTTTTCGATTTGAACTAGTGTGGACTGGGATCTAGGCACTAGAGATGGGAAATTCGATTCATTAAGTGAATCGATTCACAACTATTCAATCATTGCAATGAGTCGATTCTAATGGACGATTCTTCGATTGATTCTTTTCATCTCCTTTTTTTTTTACATTAAAAAATAAATTTTTATTGAAAAAAAAAACAAACATTCTCAAACTGATAGTTATTGAGGTAAAAACCTTTTTTTTAAGTTATTGAAATTAAAAGTTTGAAATATATACAAATAAAAAGTCATGAATCTTATAAATAGGAAGGAAGTTTAAATTAGACAGAATTTTTTTTTTTAAATTTTACACATTAGATTTTGACCTGTGTATATAAATTGTTAATGAAATGAAATATAATTTTATTATCCTGGGACTGATGACCCTGTAGAACAAATTATAAATAAAAAATGACAGTATGGCCATTCATTAAACTAAATATTAATATAATAATAGGTAATTAAAAATAAAATACAAGAGAGAAGGAAACTGTACATAAGTTAAGTGTCTCGGACTTGTGACAATAAAAAAAAAGAGAAAAAGGTTAACGAAATGAAACGCATGAAGTCGAAATCAATACTGGTTTATTGTTGCTTCTAATCCTCTATATATACAGTTAGATCATGTTTACATCGATACGTTTCGTATTAACGCTAATACTGTGCCGCTCCGTACCTTAACTCATATATATATATAAATATAACAAACACAGCGAAAAAATCAACAAAATACTAATGTAAATATTGATTCGATTCTCGATTCACCAGCCCATTCCTAATAGACACTAGTAAACAGGGGTGCCCCACCCCAAGGTCGATGGCGCAAGATCTTAAACCCCTCCCCCCTCCAAAATATTTTATTGCTCGCCTTTTCATACAAACAGAGCTAGGGAAAGTAGAATTAGAAAGATTGTAGATCATACATAATTACACTTGCTGCGGTCTGTTCCACGTTTTCTTCTTGTCCCTTGTTCTGAAACTTTTCATTCCGAAAGTTTATAATCCCTTTGAAATTTGCCCCCCCCCCTCAACAATTAAAAAAAACCGTCAAAATACGTTCCCCTTAAAAAGTTTGATGGTCTTGCGCCATAAAACCCCCTTGTGGGCACCCCTGTTAGCAAAAGTACTTCCAAGAAAAAATCAAATCCACCTTTGTAAGGCTACTCTTTTAGCCTTGATATCATGCATCCCATAGCAGTTGGATTACTAATATAAAGCGCAAAATGGAAAGGAAATTAAAAAAGTTTCTATAAAATTTATATTAGTAAAATACAGTCAATCTATTATAATAGTAAGTGTCTAATTGTAAGTTCTACTCGGCCTGGATTTAGCTATTTTTCATTTAATAGAGTTATTTAAATTCATTTCAAAAATTGTCTTTTATTTTGGCTTTGAGGGTTGACCACCCCTAGATCTACCAATGTCAGATGTGTAAGTGATGTGAAAATGTAAGCAGTAGCAAATAATTAAGCCGTTAAGTTATGTTTTAGATAAATCTTTCAATTTTTTTTTTAACTTTTTCTATTATTATTTTTTATTTATTTCGTAAAAGTTAAAACAACTCACCTTTCTGCTAAATGAAGCCATCATCAGGAATTCGTTATGTGGAAGAATATTTTACTCAACCACGCTCTGGCAGAGTATGAACCTAAAAAACAACAGAACTTTAAAGATATTTAAAACGTAAAAAAAATAGAGTTTACATGTTGTGTAAAGTCCATATTTGTCAGGACGCAATAAGAATGATATAAGATGAAATATTTTGTGCATCAAATGGGTTCTGGGACTAGATGTATGGGCAACCTGTCAATCAACTTAAATTTTTATTGTTAGACAAACTAAACTAAATGTGAGGAATAGTAAGTTCATAACCGTACATATTGGTATGGGAGGCGAGTGAATGTTGGTTAAACTGAGAATAACAAAAAGAGCTCGTCAAGGATGCAGAGACCTCTGACCCGATGAAGCTCACTTTCACTATTCTCTGATTCAGCCTCCCGATCAAGAGGACACTCTTAGTATACCATGTGGTCACAGTTACACTTATTAAATCATATATATATATATATATATATATATATATATATATATATATATATATCATAAATCCTGGCTGACAAAAAGAAAAATTCTCTTATGTCAAGATGATATTGACTAATAAAATTTTTACCGATATTTTTTGCAGAAGTGGTTATAACAGGAGTAACAGAACCGTTTGAAAATGGCCAAAAAGCTGAAACGTTGATGTGACCAAATAAACGTTTTTTAATTTTTATGTGTTATGTTTTTTGGAATATAAAAGAGTTAAAAAAATTATCTCGGAACAGTGCAAGCTTAGGAGGAATTAAAAAAAGTATAGTCCATAAACTATTAAACGTTCAGTGTTCTTTTGCTTTCCCATCGTCCCTTGGTTTGGAACCTTTCATTCCGAAAATTCCAAATGTTCCCTCTCAAAAATAAAAAAAACAACGTAAAAACGTGTTCCTCCTCAAAAATTTCGAAGGCGCGAATTGCGCCATGAAAATCCCTTCAGGGCACCGCTGTTTGTCATATTTTTGAAGTTGTTTTTGTCCTCCTAGATCAGAGATCTGTTCGACTATGAGACGTAGGGGATCCAAGAAAACCATGGTTCAGTGGTCTATAAATTAAAATAACTAAAACTTCAAGTTTTGTGATAAATCTAACAAAAACAAACAAATAATTAAGAAACAACAATAAGGTTCTCGAATAGGAGAAGACAATGAGTGTACGATTAGTGAAGAGACTGAGGTTGAATTGGGCACCTAAAGGCACAGAGGCATTGTATTATAATTACTACTGTTCCCGATGACCGAAACATCGCCGCGAAACGGACGAGAAATTCTAATGAGAGCCTTAAGTAACAGTTACATGAGCTGCTAGCGATCTGCTACTTCCCATCTTCCCTCATGAATTATTGAGTGTTGCGATGGGACGTTTTAAGCCATTATCCCCTCCTCTACGCTCCCCATTCATGATCCACTTAATTCAACTCTCAAAAGCAATAGTGATTAGGGCATGGATAATTAATATTGTGAGTTTGGATGGTGACATATCAACTCAACAGCGAGTTTAAACAAGTTCATCAACTACTCGTTTATAAATTATCATGTTAATGGAACATTTCAACAGTATTACTACTACTGTCTTAATTCATGTAATACAACACTAATACCACCTCTAGTCCTCCTATATCCATGACGGATTTTCTGTAACAAACAAAATAAATAAATAAAACCTGTATTTAGATAGAATTGTACTTTACATAGTTTTAAAACCATTACGATAGATTATATGTACACTGACAAGGGATGGGATATCGAAGACCCCATATCGATATTATAAACATTTTTGAAATATGAAAATCAATATAAATTTATATTACAGTTTAATTTATACTATTATATGGGAAACAATACTATAAGAATAATACTTTTTAGAAATATTTTTTCATATGACATGGATATATTTTACCATTTTTGAGGAGTGGAGTATTCTCCCCTTATACCCGCCTCTGTCTTTGTGTATAGCATATTTGAATCGGTTATTTCAGAAACGCCTTATCGTATTTTCATAATTTTTAGAAAAAACTTCATTATACCTAGTCATGCCATAAATACTGTTAAAAAAGTTGAACTTTTTTTACATCCTTGGGTATTCTTTAGATAATCCTTACCTCAATCAGGTTATTTGCTTTACATGTTAGGATAATAATCCCAATTAATTTGTATTTTTCTTTTGCTCAGTTAACATAGAGTGGGGTGATAAAGAAAACCGAATAGCTGTGATCATCTTACACAAAGTTGGAAAATGTAGGATTATGAACACTTTGAAACCTTTGGCTATCAGCCGTACAATAAATAGATACAATGAGACCATATCTGTATGTGACAGACCTCGACCGGGCCGTTTCCGCGCAGTTAAAACGGAAAATGTAGTGAGAGCAATGGCAGCTCGAATTAGAAGAAATTCTATTCGAAAAGAAACAAATCATGTATCTAGAAATGGGACTCTCAGCCAGATCAATGACTCACATAATAACAAGTGACCTTAGAATGGGTGCATTTCGAAGAATGACAGGACAAAGGCTAGTCACTTCCATAAAAAAAATATAGTTGTATAGATACATGGTCTTCATCGAAACATTTTATTTAGCGATGAGAAAATTTTTACAATTGAAGAAAAATTTAATCCCCAAAATGTGTACGCGCACCACTTTAACGAAGCCCAGGAAGTCATTGGAAGAGTGGAAATAGGTCATCACCCTTCCTCAGTGATAGTTTGGTGGGGAGTTTGCTTTGATAGCACCACAAAGCTCCATTTTTGTGAAAAAGCCGCTAAAAACTATTAGGACGATATTTTTGAACATGTTGTCAAGTCTCTAAATGATACTCTGTTTGCTGGATGACATTAGGTTTTCCAGCAGGATTCCGCTCCAGCTCACAAGGCCAGGTCAACTCAGCAGTGGCTGCAAAAGAACATTCCAGAGTTCATCTCTGCCTCGGATTGGCCGAACTGCAGAGGATGGTATGCCACAGAGCACATCGTAACTTCTCTGATTGAAAGCCTTAAACAATCTCTGGTCCGAGCTGTTGGGCGCTTTCCTCAAGAAATGCTGTGTGCTGCTATTGATGACTGGCCACAGAGATTAAATGCCTGCGTCAAGGCAAAAGTGGGACATTTTAAGTAATTTATTTTTTGCTTTACTCTCTATAGATATACATTTTATTATCTAATAAATTTTTTTCAAAAAAACATTTTTTCTGTTGAAATATGCATATATTTCCTTGTAACAATATTTATGACAGGACAAAGTACTAAAAGTTTAGAAGATAGAATCTCGAAAAAAATATACAGTGTAAAAAAAAATAAATTTTACATTATTTACGTCGGTCTTAGTAATGCATATATCATTAGATGATCAGACATTTTTTTTTTAATTTACTGTGGTATCGTTTCTATAAAAAGATACATTTCTGTCTTTTTTGTTATTTTTAATTTGATTATAACTACATAGACATGGTTTAAAAGTAAAGTGTTGATTCTGAAAGAAATAACCTTTATTTCACTTAAAAACGATAAAATGATTTAATAAATCAATTTGTTAAAAAAAAAGTACGAAATTTTTAAAAATTTATTTGATCCGGCTTTTCGATTCTCCGTACCCTCCCTCAATGGAACGTAAAACCTCAACATTTAGAGTGCTGCGATCTGCACTTAGAATCTTGCCTCACCACGAAAATGCATTCTGGAATAACAAAGTTCTAACTACAAAATTTCAATATTCAAAATTATATTAATGATGGGCACTAGCGGATCCAGGATTTAATTTTAGGGGAGGGGGCGGGTCAGCCAGAAAGCTGTTTTTTTTCATAAAAATAACGATAATTACTTTGGAAAAAAAGAAAGAAACTAACTACCTATATGAAATGGCGTTTAAGTGATTCCTAAAGCCCTTTTAAATGTAATTACACGAACAATAATACTTTGAGAGATAATTTTTTTCCATAAAACATGGTTATATTTTCCCCTCCGTAGATCCGCCCGTGATGAAGGGTACAATTAAGTCATCGACGAATACAAAATTAAGTTCACAGCTTTAAGGTATTGTACAAACATAATTTTTAGTCTAAGTAACAAATTAATTAATACTTTATTAATATATTACTAATATTAATACAGTAAATTGTAACTTTGAAGCTCTGTTTCTCGAAGTTATATCAAATGCAGTTACAACCTCTTCAAACCAAGGCATATGCAGATATGTACGGATACATTTGAATTCATAATACATTTTAAAGACTAGTATTTTTTCCATGCGATTGATATACGCCTATATATTTCTTTCTCGGTCCTTTTCTTGAAGGAAATTAACTGGCCAAGGTATATAACATCTTATAGTCTTTACAAAAATAAATAAATAAATAAAACAAAATAAATTTTAAAAAATGAAAAAAGATTAAATTAAACTAGACAAAGAGCTTGTAGAAGTAAGTACATATGAAAACGGCAATAAAAGATCAATAAACCTACTTTATGACAATGACATGGATTAAAAAACATAGAACTGTTAAGGACATGTTTAATGAATTAGGAGTCACGTATTTCATTTTTCATTCACCTATAAGCACTGTATATAATATGCAATAATACAAGAAAAAAAAAAAAAATAATGTCGTCAGTGAAGTGATTCTTCCCCTCAATGAAACAAACAGAGACACAGACAAATCTTTTTTCAGGCCGAGTAATGGCCCTATGCTTCCCCGGCTAGTATCAATCAAATCAAAAATTCAATATTTCTATTTTTTGTTTTTTAAATCTATAGCACTAGGATCCATGAAAAGTCTTGAGTTCAGTATTAGGCAAGAAAGTACTTTTCCTAGAACAAAGATTCTGCTTAAATGTGTGGACAAGGTGTGGGTCGTCTGACACTAGGTCCGATCGCTGATATAAAATAATAAATAACTATAGGAATTTAGCCGAATTTTCTACATATCATGGGTGGTAAATAATTATATGCCAATTTCGTTTAAACCGTTCGGTTGAATACCTATACAATGGTAGCCTAATCTGCGAGAAATATAACAGAACATTTTATATTATGAACGAAAATCCACTCTTTTGAAATTTATTTTTCTTTAACATCAAACTTCACAACAGAAATTGGTATAATTACTCTTGATATATTATTTCAAGGAAACAACTAACAATATTTCTCCTTTGCGGCAGTACAAGAAGCTTTTTCAAGCCTGGAAGAGTCGGCAGCCAAAATCGGTCTTATTATTAACGCGTCGAAAACAAAATATATGTCCACCCTATCCTCACGTCTAACAAGGGAAAACCAAGCATGGATGGAACAGCGTGGAATAGAGAATGTTGGAGAATTTGTATATCTTGGTTTATTGATAAATTCACGAAATAACATTGATTGTGAGATAGACAGGAGGATCGCAGTGGCTAATCGGTGCTATTTCTCCCTCCATAGGCATCTTCGCAGTAGAATGTTGTCAAGACAGGCCAAAATAAGAATATATAAAACACTCATTAGACCACTACTCACATATGGCAGTGAAAGTTGGACCAACAACTAAAGCAGTTGAGAAATCCCTACTCAGATTCGAAAGGAGGATTATACGACGAATATTCGGAGAGGTTCAGACACCACAAAATTGGATGACGAGAACGAATTTAGAAATAAAGACATTATTTAATGACATGAATATGAGCCAATTCATCGTAATGGCAAGACTGGAAGGACATGTCGTACGTATGGATATGAATGCACACCCACTAAGAGCTATGAATGAGCCTGTATATGGAAGCAGACTAGTGGGAAGACCATGTTTGCGCTGGCTGCGACTGTGTGGCTGCTGATGCATGTAGACTACTTGGTGTCAGAAATTGGAAGGCTGCAGAAACTAACCGGGAGAACTGGAGATCCATACTGGAGCAGGCCAAGTCTCGAATGATTGGGATGTAGTCCCACTTAATAATAATAATAAAGCCTTATCAATAATTTTTTTAATTAATACCTACATAAGGAATAAATAAACAAAAACTCCTCATTGGTTTTTATTTTGTAGCTCCACTTGTAGTTTGTTTACGAAGGTCCTGTTGATGTCATTTTGTGTAGTTTATGTGGCCCTAAATTCCTGCTAAATTTCTTGTAGATAGCTAAAGTCGTATTGAAGTTATAAAATTGTTTGTGATTTTTATAAAACAAATGGTTTTCTACGCTTGTGTGCTACACATTTAGGGCCATAGCCATCTCACTGATTGCGTGGGATTTTGATCAACAATGGCCTTAACATTGCTCGTTTCAATTTCAATGTGGGAAACCAGAATGTTGAGCATCATTGATGTCAAAAATTCCTGAATGAAATTTGGCAAACCAATTTTGACAGGTGCGTTCGGTTAAGGCATCATACCCATAAACACTGCAGATTGTTCTCTGAGCTTCTGGAGTACGCTTAAGTTTTTTAAAATAATACAACAAAATATGCCGATAATGAATGATATTTCTTCCATATTCACAGAGCAATAGCAAACACAATACTAAGCTAGTTTCAACAAGAGTTAACAGATATAGTTTTCGAAATATTACATAAAGGATAAACAATCCAGCTTAGGGGTTAATTCATCAGATAAGAAGTGTATCATAGTGACATAAAAATAAACAGAAAAACCGAAAGGACTGATTTCAACCCAATAGTAACATAGTTCTCTCACACATATATATTTAGCCAGTAACTAACTCTTAATTTGAAAACTAGACAAGGAATCACAGCGTATATTCGATTTAAAAAACACCGTGACACTCATGTAAGATAATAAAATACTTATTATGTTTTATAATTGCGGATTGATGATTGACTGTAGTGAATAATTGAAGAGAAGTTGTTTGGGGTGTTCAGTCAAAAGTGAAAATAAATAAATGACATTTATTTTAGTATTTTCCAACGTTTCGGCCCAAAGTTCGTCGAGACTGATCTCACGAAAGGTTCACGTAAGATCAATGTGAATTTCCCAAAGAACATGAATTTTTCAAAGACCTTCATTTTATCCGATCCTTCCTGAAATCCCATGACATCATTATAACCAGAGCTGATAAAGGAAACAAAACTGTTATTGAAGAGAAATCGGTTGGGTTATTCAGTCAAAAATAAAAAGTAAAAATAAATAGATATTTATTTTTTTGATTTTTTTTTATCTTATGGGAACCTTTCGTGAGATTAGCCCTGATTAAGAACTGAATTTTGAGTCGAAACGTCGGCAAAAATAAATAACTATTATTATTATTTTTTTATTTTTTTACTAAAAACTCCAACCAACATCGCTTCAATTATTAGGTTTTAGATGTTTTAAAAATCACGTCATTCAAGCATTCAGTTTAGAAGTCCAGTACCAACTGGAGATACACACTTGCTCCTTACAGTTAAAATAGAAATTCGTTCAGCCTTTTCATATAGAACGAATATAGAGATAACTTTCGTGACGTTCATGGGATTATCAATAACCATGTACTGGTGGTCATATATTATTTCTATTTATCTTGGGAAAAAAACCTATAGCTTAATGAGCAAAACTTGTTCGTATACTTTTTTGTAAAGAGATTATTACAGAATATTTGACGTTTTTGTATAAATGTTTAACACACATTTTCAGACGTATGTGTGTTATGAAAATCTATATTGATTACTGGACCATGACGTTCATAAGTTTACGTGTCTTTACAATTACATATAGATCCCAAAAATGATTACATTTATTCATGTTTATAGTCATTTTAAACTATCAACAAAGACGAATTAAAGAGATTTATTAGATTTTTGATAAGTATGACCCGTTGTAGCTATGAATTTTTGAAACAGTAGGTCATCAAATATACGTGTTTTTTTTTTTTTAAATGACCCATGTAATAATATGTGTTAGGTTACCATATAGATAATGTAGCTGTTATAGGCTCCTTTTCTTCACACATTCAAAGAATACTCTCGCTAATGAAATGACATATTTTTAATTTAACTATTAAATTAACTACAGCGTTTTATTAGGCTGTACAAAAATGTAAAATAACATATTTTTAAACGTTTATCTAGGAACTAACATAACTTGAATTTAACAAATAGAAATTCATACTTTTTGGTTTCTGATATATATATATAGAAACCAAAAAGTAAAAAGTTATATATATATATATATATATATATATATATATATATATATATATATATATATATATATATATAGTAGACCATTTCAGGAAATTTCCCATTTTTTTTTTTTTTTGTGATGACGGATTATTCTTTTTTATTTTAATTGTAAATAAAGTTTTCACATTTTTCATTATTAAACAAAAAACGTTTAAGTTTTAACGTTAAATTTACAGTTATCCACGAACTATACCTTACTGTCCAGTTTATGTAATAATTTTATCGAAACAACTTGTTAGAAATAAGTTCGAAAGTTTTGTTGTTCACTGGTTGTTTTAATATAGATCAAATTTTTAAAAGACCAGGGAACTAAAATGCAAAGTTATCAATAAGGAATAATAAGGGAATAAATTTAAGATCGTTCTCATATCTCTATAGGACCATTCACTGTCAGTTCGACATGAAACCCAACATCTCAGGGTGCGTTTAAACATTTCACGAAATATGGAAAACACAATTATCTAACTCAATTAATAGTGACATCATTGCTAAACCAAAATATTAATTTTATTTCTGTTGATACCGAGAGCAGATGGAAAATATCAAAAACAAGAAACAAAAATACAAGCGTACTGAAAAAAATCATTTATATATTTGTCTGTCCCATTGTTTGTGAAATGTCTAAACGCATCTTCAGATTTTGATGAAACTTGGCATCGTGTAAGTAACCTAACTAATTTTCTTTTTGCTCAATCTCTAACATTGATAATAGTCTTTCTCTAAATTATGTAGATACAGCAAGTTCATTCCAACTTTTTATGGTAAGTTATTTTTTTTTTAATTTTAGCTATGTATTAATAGTTTTAATTATTATCATTAGCGGACCCAGGATTTTTTTTTTTTTTTTGGGGGGGGGGTTTCATCCCAAAAGCTTGTTTTTCACAAAAATAACGATAATTACATTGGAAAAAAAGAAAGAAACTAACTATCTATATGAAATGGTGTTTAAGTGATTCCTAAAGTCCTTTTAAATGTAATTACACGGGCAATAATACTTTAAGAGATACTTTTTTTACTATTTTTTCCATAAAACATGGTTATATTTTACCATTTCGGGAGGGGCAGGGGGAGGGGGGCTACAGCCATGAAGCCCCTCCGGTAGATCCGCCCGTGATTATTATATAATAAAATAATGGTGGTTGGTAATGACTTATTGAGACGTCGAGGGCTGAGACATTGGCCTTCTTGCAATTCATAAAATTACCGTACAGAACATAATTTACAGTTTTAAAATATAATTATATTTCTTTAAATAGAAAAAAAAAACTAACAAAATAATATCGAAATCTAGTTATTTTTTAATTCATCCTAGTGTGGGACGCCGAGATTCGCATGCATTTGATTCACATGAACATGGATGTCTTACTTCGGTTCAGATAATAATATTTTCGATCAATCGTGCCTGATTATTGTGAAATCAGTTGAAATTCGTTAATTATAGACAGTTATTGTTAATTAGACTTATAATGAAATTATAATGTTAAAAATTATAATGAACTGATTCGGTATGAATCTGAAACACATTTGTTGATTCCAGTTGGAATTCATACTACTATGAACTAGGGATGTTGGAAAAACAATCGATATATCAAAATACCAAGTTTCTTAAATTAAATATATGTACCTATCGATATTTTGGTTACTTTGATATATCGTAATATCGATATTAAAAGTCGATTATCGAAAACCGTTATGTAAAATAAAAAAATGTAATAAACAAGAAAAAAAGAATTAAGTCAAAATTGTCTACAAGAAAAGGAGCCTAACTGGGGAGCACTTCAAAATGAGCGTATTTTAAAACACAATACAGGAAAATACTGGTTTAATTACTTTTTTTTTTAATATCTTGCAAGGGGAGGTTACGGACGTGGCACAGGCGGATCTACGGGGGGAGGGGCTTTCGAACTGAAGCCCCTCCCCAAAATGGTAAAATTAACCATGTTTTATGGAAAAACATTATGTCTTAAAGTATTATTGTTCGTGTAATTACATTTAAATGGTTTTAAAGAATCACTTGAACACCATTTCATAGAGGTAGTAAGTCTTTTTTTTTTTTGCATAGTAATTATCAATATTTTTATGAAAAAATCTTTCGGGCTGAAGCCCCTCTCAAAACTAAATTTTTTTCGTGACATTAGGTCGAAAAAATATTTGACCCATATCGCACATAAAATACAACCGCTTAAACTCTTAAATACGAGTTCGCTTTGAAATAAAAAAATATATAAATTTTTTTAATCAATTTTACGAGTTTTTTTTCATGCAGTTTACTAAAATATTATAACTCTTCAGTATTTTCTCCTAAGTCAACCTTAATACAACCGTTAGAATGATAAATTATTACTCTTCAAAACAATATAAATAACATTTAGTCTTTAAAAGGATAATAGATTATGTCTTTAAAAGGAATAAATAACGAAAAACTCTCCAAGCTTAATATATTTGAGGGCATCTGAATTGAGCAAGTTATTGTATATTATAGAGCCCTAAATTCGTGCTAATTTTTGTGTGGATAAGTTAAGTAGATAACCATTTTTGAAAAAAAATAGAGGGTTAAAGGGTTCTTCAGTTAAAGGATTTTCCAAGGTGCGAAATACAAACCTCAACTTTGTTTCTCATTAAAAAAATATTTGAACCAACTCTATTCCATAGATCAGTACTAATTGTTTCAATATTGTACTCATACTGTAACTGTATGCCAAATATATATATTTTTTCTAAACCGGACGGGTATCGAAAGTAATATCACATCCACACAGGTGTATTGTCGAGATTTGTTTCGAAAATAAAAATAAAGCATTCATAGTACAAATTAGACTATTAAATATATTTTTTTGGGATAAACAATGATGATATTTGTTTTCCACACCTCTGAAAACCCTTAAATTAGAATTTTCGTTGCATTCGAAAAATGTAAAATGTTTGCTCTATATACTGATTTCCCTTACTGGATCTTATAAAATCCATCTATGTTTATAGCTGTCATAGTAAATATTACAACTATTGTTAATAGTTTATATATATTTAAATATTGAGCAAATTTTCATTGCAATGGAAAAATAAATATATTTTAATCTACTATCTACAAGCCTTTGGTTTTTTTTTTTTTTCGAAAATCACAAACATCGTTACAACTGGCTCTACTAATTCAAACGGAAATTAGGGCCCCATATATACAAGAAATGGCACAACCCAGACGCCCACAAATATATTAGGCTTGGAGATAAAGAATAAAATCTTTTGGAGAGTTTTTCTTTATTTATTCCTTTTAAAGATATAAAATCTAAACTTTAGAAGAAAACCCTGAGGAGTAAAAAAATAATGAGTAAAAAATGTATATATTTTTATTTTAAAACAAATTCGTACCTAAAAGTATGCTAAAAACGAATCCGAATCGTTTTTCATGACAAAAATTTACTTGTCCTGCTTTACTGGAAGCGTCCAGGGGTGCCCATCCCCCCCAAGGTCGATGGTGCATAACCCCCTCCTCCCTAAGATATTTTATTGCTCTCCTCTTTTTAAAAAACAGTGCAAGCTAAAGTAAAATTTTAAAAATCAAAGGTCATATACAATTACACTTTCAGTGGTCTGTACCATACTTTTCTCTTGCCCTCTGGTTTGAAACATTTCAATCCGAAAATTCATAGCCCCGTCGAAATGTGCCCCCCTCAAAAATTCGAAATTCCGCTTAAGCGTGTAAATCAAAAACTTTGATGGCGCAACTTCCGCCATGAAACTCCCTTGTGGGCATCCCTGGAAGTCTCTACGGGTTTTTGTAATTTATTATACATGAAAATTCGTTTAATACAATTAGTAATATGATTTACTCATTTTACACAAAAAGAAAATCGAATGATATATAATGACTTTGAAATCCATGCAAAGCCAGAAAACAGTGATATCAAAAATTAATACAGTTTTATAAAATACTTTTTTCGCCTCCTAGTGCTAATTAACAACAATCCTCAGACATTGGTCAAATATTTTTCAACCAAGTATCACCAAAAAAAGTTTCATTTAATCCAGCTCCTTAACCTCCCCTTGTTAGTAATATGTTCAGAAATTTAGTTAATTTTTCTCTAGTTCTTATAAAAAAACTCTTTTTAGTAATATAATAGCTTTTTTTCCATCCTTTTTATTTATTTATTTTTTTTTTTTGGTTAGGTAATATCATTGATTTAATGTTCAGTCCCAAGCAATAATTGTATTTTTGTATTGTACCTAAAACATTGAAATTGGTGTCATTAAATCTTAGTCATAAAATCTTAGATCAATATTTATTGAGGCATTGGCTAAATTTATGTTTGTACCACTAATGAATTATTGTTCTTTTACCCCTACCTTATACGGGGTTGAAAGTAATTATACTGGTATAAATAACCTATTTTAACAAGAATGAGAAGATTTTATATCCAAAGCAGTGTTGCCCTAATGCGAGACCAAGACTCGTCTTGATCTTGGTCTTGGTCTTTCACAAGAGTCTCGCAGCAGTCTAGTAGTTACCTAATAGCTTATTGCTATATAGATATTACTTTAATTTTTCAGATAGGGGAAACCTAACTAAGCCCGAATGAAAAAATTGAAGAGTTAAATGCTTTTGCATTTTATAGTGAATAAAATTGTCAAGTATTAGTAACTATTCCGACTTAATTTTTATTCACAAAAACGTTTGTTTTTTTTCGGCCAGTTTTGGTCTTGCAACAGTCAAGCGGTCTTGGTCTTGCAACAGTCAAGCGGTCTTGGTCTTGGTCTTGCAAAGTGCAACACCGATTTTGGGCAACACTAATCCAGAGAGTTATTCATTATGTGGGTCCGCAAAGATATAAATTTTAATCCACGGCCGGATTCGAACCAGCGCTGCTACATTCTAGGTTGTGATTATTAATCCTATTGGCCAGCACGGCCTCCCTTTAATGGGAACATTCTTTCTAAAATTGTGTTAAAACTTATTATCTCATGCACCGTTTCCAAACAGTACGGAAAATGATAATTTAAAACTAAAAGAGGACATCCCATTGTGAAAGAAACTTTAAACAAATATAATGTTCCCTTATAAGGTTAATATTAAAATATTTATCACATATTTCGCTTTGATACGCTACTTTACAATCAGAAAACACATCTAGGAGTGTATTAATACACACACAAACACATTACGTTTCTTTGTCTCTAATCTCATATTAGAGACAAAGAAATGTGAACACAAAGCATGGTGATGAACCATTATACGTTTTGGATGAAGGACTATCACACGATGATGGGAGACTACGCCATGGGCTAATACGTATTTACATACCGAGTTCTCATAAAGTTTGATAGTAAATAAAAAATATAAACAGCCCATATTTATAAATAGAAAAAAAAATGAATGTAATTGTTATTCCAATACTTACCATTTCTCAGTTGGAACAACATGCTTCTTATTCAAGAGAACTTGGGATGCCTGAAACAAACAATTTCCAATAATTATAAACTTTTAATTTTCTTTTTTAATTAATTTAGAATATTATAGAGTAGGCTTTGTACCCATACCACGTACATGTTATTTAAAATTGTCTTCAAACGAAAATAGAGCTTGTCATTGTTAAAACCATTTAGAGGATTTTTGGCTAAGTTCGGTTTTTAAAAAAATCATAAATTATTGTCGATTTTTTGTTATTATTATCCAACTGTACTACAAATTCCCAACTTTTAGAAAACTTCTACGCTTAATAAGCTTCAAGTCCATATTAATTAAATTGAGGTTTATTGGGCAAATTCTTGAGATTAACCTCAAGCGAATGTGGATTCCTGTCGTAGAAATATTTGCAAAATTTGCTACAACTTTCCGTTCTACGACAGTTGACGCACATTTTACGCATTTAGTGGACGCGAGACCTCAGTTGAGGTGGGTGACAATAAAAGGACTGAGGTTAAATTGACAATAAGCCCACTGTTAGTATATAAATTATGATTTTTTTCCCTAAAACCATTTTCATATTACCTTAATCTTTAACAAAATGATAAAGCGACTGTAGATCTGATCTTTTGAGATACAAAACATAAAAAAAAAAAAAATGTTGTAGTGTTTAATAATTCAAAGTGATTTGCAATAAGATTGGCAGATCATTTGCTAATATTCTATTCTATTCTAAATACTGAATTTTAAGATGAAGACAAGGATTTTTTAAATTATATAAGTGGTTGTTGAATATTTGACAATATCAAGTAAACACAATTTCGTGAAAAATTACCATAAAAAATTGTTATTTGATGCCTCAAGGAAATATGAGAAGTTTGGTTTGGACAAGAAGACTCACAACGGCAACAAGAAACCTTTAAGTTGGCACATTCTTAACCTGTATACCTATCCAAGGCATTACAGCGTTAAACGACATTCACTAGAATACATAATCACCGATACAAAAGTAGGACAAAGAAAAATAAATAAATAATAGAATTCATAGTTAGTGTCCAGAAAAAAATATAAACGTTGTTAACTACAGAATTTCTCACTTATGTATAGTGTTTTAATCATATTGAATATAAGACTACACAAAAATATTACATCCATATACAGAAAAACTTAACGTTTGTATTCAAAATTGATATTATTTGGACATAGTTAAATATTATTTAGGCAACAGTAAATATATAGGTAATATCACATATAATAGTAAATTTCATATAAGAATATCCAGCTAAAAAAAAAATGTATGAGTTATCTCATTTTAAATTCGAATATAAACAACGATATGTAAGAAGACTGATTAATACCAGTGACGCGATATAGAGAGAGAGGCGCTAAGATCTCCTAGAGTTCTGGCTTTCCTTTCAAATGTGGGGGAGGAGAGAAGCTTGGTTCCCTATATTTATTTTTAGTAATATTATTTTGATTTTTTTTTTTTTAAATTTATTGTACATTAAGTGAGAATGAACCACCCTGTCATTATTAATAATGTCTTTAATTGTGACAAAAATGTAATATTACTCGATTAATAAATGATTTAAAAAAAAAAGTATGTAGACTGGGTTGTAAAAGTAATATTACCAAACATTAAAAAAACAACGCAATAAACAGTTGAAACCATAGGCGCCGACACTTGGTGGGGGGAAATATATTTCTGTCCCCCTTCCTTCTCCAATATTTTTTAAAGGAAGGTCAGCCTCTCCAATATTTCGCAGTCATTAACTAAAAATAATTCGCAAAATGTTCAATAAACCGTATTGGCAATAATTATAAATACCATTATTATTATTATTATATAATATACTGAATATTAATGATATATTATAACATACTGAAAATAAAACATATTTGATCAGCGGTTAGACAACTCCATGCAAACAATATGCTTGCAATTGAATTAAACTCCGGGCCTTGGTAGCAATTGATAGAAATATATATACTGGCATCAAATCAACAGATAACATAATAATAATATGGTGCAAGTTTCTAAACTTAGCGCTAATCCTTTATTGGGTTTCCGATGTTTATTAATGATCTCAGCGCTGAGTTCAGGAACGGTCCAATGAATTTCTGATGCACATCAGTGATCTCAACATTGAGAAACTTGCACATTATTAATTCAATACAGTATGACAATAAATACACGCCATATTTGTCAACTTCAAAGCAGCCTACGACTCTGTGGACAGAAACTGTCTCTGGAATATCATGACTGAGCTGGGTGTTCTCGGGAAGTCAGTGAGGTCGACGAAGGCGTGAACAAATGATCCTAAATGTAGTGTAATAATACAAGGAGAAGTATCTGAAGACTTTGAAGTTCGAACGGGTTTGAGGCAGGGAGATGGACTCTCGCCGATGCTGTTTGACTTAACACTAGTGAAAGTAATAAGAACATCACACGAAGATGGAGCGTTGCACGTCGGAATGAAACACAAAATCCTAGCATATGCGGATGATATAGCTGTCCTCGGAAGTAATGAAGAGGGTATTGAGAGACTCGTTCGGAATCTGTTAAAAGAAGCAGAGCAAATCGGACTACAATTCAATCTAGATAAAACAAAATACATGATAGTTAGCCGAAACATCCACCCTAATAACACGATATGCGTGGACTCTAAGTCATTCCCGAAAATAGACAGATTCAAATACCTCGGCTCCTCAATAACCTCAATAAATGATCAACTAATAGAGATAAACCAGCGAATAACAAGTGCGAACAGATCTTTCTTCTCTCTTTCAAGGGTACTGAAATCCAGAAAAATCTCCAGAATTCTTAAAATAAGGGTGTGCAACGCCGTGGTTAAGCCAGTTATGCTGTATGGTTGTGAAACCTGGGGTCTAACCGGCACACTATAAGTTAGAATTGAGAGATTCGAAAGAAAAGTTCTCCGTAAGACAACAGGACCTAGAACCTTGACACATGGAGGAGAAAGAACAATAAAGAACTGCTGAAAGAAACGGGTCAGTCAATATCTCATGACATGAAGGCAAGGAGGTTAAGATGGGCAGGGCATGTAGCTCGTAGCAATCCATTAGGTCGCCTTTACACAA
The DNA here is from genome assembly GCA_928085145.1 of Nezara viridula. Classification (NCBI taxonomy): domain Eukaryota; kingdom Metazoa; phylum Arthropoda; class Insecta; order Hemiptera; family Pentatomidae; genus Nezara; species Nezara viridula. The sequence goes on from OV725078.1 coordinate 152,219,964, forward strand.
CAATGAATGCCAGAGTAGTAGAAAAGATATCACGTGAGAGGCGAAATACCAGATGAATAGATAAGATAAACAAATATACAGCTGAGCTTAATGCCACAAACTGGAAAGCAGTAGCCCAAGATAGGCAGAGGTGGAGAAGTCTGGTTCAGGAGCCCAAAGATCTACAAGGTCCGTAGAGCCAACCGAAAAAAAAAGGAATTTTAAAAGTATGGGAGGATGAACAAACACAAATGTTGAAAAGTAAACAGATGAAACCAAATCAAAAGGATCGGGAAGGAGATGCTATCACGCTGTTTATTTCCTCATTAGATAAAATAATATTTTTTTCAGATCATATGTGGAATAGAAACTTATAGTATTCCTTTTTTATTATTTTAAAATAAAATCCAATCGAGTAATAACATAAGTATGAACTGTTTTTTCACTGCATCTTCACTCGATTAACCTGATTGGTACACCTCAAGAAAACTTTGTTTGAATTATAGCTAGTTGTGTCAACATTGTATGAATATTGAAAACAAATGTCAATGTTTTCCATAGTTATAATTTTCACTGAAGTTGATCAGCAACAGATCAATGAATGTTATATTTTTTTGTTTGGCTAAACATCAACACTACATATTTATTCAACTCAATCTATTGAATATTTTAATAATTTGAGGCTTTGAATGGGAATCTAGGTTAAGAATGTTAACTGCCAACTTAAAGGTTTCTTATGGCAGTTGTAAGTCTTCCTGTAGCGACCAAACTCCTATTCATACAAGGTCTTCCGTAAGTAGAGCGAAATATTTAACGAGCTGATAGTAGACCCCAAGAGCTACAAAAAAGTTAATATAAACTATGTCCCAATTTTCAGCAGAAAAATAGGAAATTTATGCATTATATTTTTTAAGTAGGTCAGGTTTTTTATGGAACAGGAAGCGATAACTAAAAATTTACTTATTGTAAGTAACTAACAATTACTTCACAGTAAACTAAATAAAATTTACTATAAATTGGAGTAGAGTTTGTCATTGGTAAAATCATTTAGAGAGGAATTTTGAGCGACTAAACTAAGCTAAGTTCTATTTTTAAAAAAATCATAAATTATTCTTAACTTGTTTTTATCACCCTATACATATGCTGCAGTTGCCCCACTCTCAGAAAAACCTTGTTGTTTAATATACTTTAAGTTCAAATTGATTTACCATCTCAAGTTGTGTAAAAATATGATGCGATTTGATATCCTTTCAGCTAAAAGTGCCTGTGTTTTCATCGAAAAGGGGTACTATAAATTATTGAAAAGCATTAGTTTCTTTTTTTCCACGACGTGGGATAATTTTTTGTATTTTTCTTATTGTGGTAATGCTTCTACACCGAAGGATATTACATATATAGGTAAGTGAAAGTAAAAATTGTCTCTAAATGTTATTGTTCGTATAATTTTTTTTTATTATTGAAGTTCACAACTCTATTAAATGATAAATACAAGTAAATATGAACTAAGTAACATGGTATGTACAACATGAAGAGAAATTACCCATTGGTAGCACTCCAATTATATTTCTATATTAGAAGGTCCCGAAGCCATCTTGTTTTCAGACGTCTCGGAGGGTTATCAGGAATAGAGGAGGGAGCAAGGTTGGAAACAAGAGGGTTCGGATGGTTCAGAAGTTTATTATGGAAGGATATGTATCTGGATTGAGCTAAATCGGAAGCATATGGTATATTAAGGTCATTATGGATGATTTTATTTGTGACAAAGTGGGGAGCATTGGGGATTTTAGGAAGGATTTTGGATTGTAAGGATTGGATACGAGAGGAATTTGATGGTTCAGTAGAGCCCCAAAGCTCGATCCCGTAAGTCCAAATAGGCCTTATTATAGTAATATATATGAGTCTTTTGTAAATAGTTGGAAGTTTAGAGCGTTTGTCTAGTAAGTGCTGCAGAAGTCGAAAACGTCGTGCGGTTTCTAGTAGTTTCAGTCTGGTATGTGGATGTTCGCATAATTAAATTTTAATAAGAGATCAAGAATCACTTAAAAAACATTTCATATAGGTAATTAGTCTCTTTCTTTTTCGTAATTATCGTTAAATCTTCAAAAAAATTCGGGATGAAGACCAGCAAAATTAAATCCTGTATTGAGTTGTAAATGGAAAGATTGATTCTTCAAGTAGAACTGAACTTCTCTAAATGATGAAAAAAATAGTTTTTGCAGATACTTAGCAAACAAAACTTGACACGGATAAGTTTTCATACATAAGGAAACAACTATGCCTTATTTAAGAAATGATACCGACAATAAATTAAAAAAATATTAATACTAAAAGTAATTGTAGATTATATAATATTTCAGCGTTAGACTTTGACCCAAGATTGACTAATAATAGATACCGTCAAAGGATGGAAAACAGAATACGAAGTTTTGCAATCGTTGTTCTAGTTATTTATGCAGTTTCTCAGTAACATCGGTGTCTGTCATTCGATGTTTTCAAACATTGATGTATTTTTAGATTCTAACATACGACATTTCAAATAACAATATTTTCATATAATAATAAAAGCGGTCTTACAAGGAATTCCTCGAGAGAACAAAAATAGAAAAGACAAAAAAAAACATGATAGTAATATTATTTTTCATAAAAACACTGGAAACAAAATTAAAAACTTTTGAACATTCAGAAACGTAAACAAATTACTGTTACCTATTTTAGCATTTACCTATATAAATGAGAAACTCTTTATATTTAAAGTTTCAGCCCACAATCCAAGGATAGAAATGACTTCATTTAGCAAACAGTTTTATGAATGCTGATAAAAACTTTTATAATTATAGCATATCACAAAGTGCACATATAAGCACTAAAATATAATAACTTATTTATTTTTTTCATCTTTAAATTGGTTACTCATTTTTAAAATATAAATATATATTTTATATTAGATAAAGTAAGAATACAATATGCTAATTTCTGGGCAGTTAGTTCACAATTTTTTTGGCCCATTTGTAATCCTAAAATACATAAAAAAATAAAAATCTCTTTACTAATATCAAAAAACCTTTTATTTAGTTGTTATCAGATTTATTTGTAACGTTTCGGTTTTTTGGCCATTTTCAAACGTATTTTTACATATGTTATTACCATCTGTTTAATTTTTATAAATATATTCTAATGCATACGATTTTTTTGTTGTTGATATTTTGACCGTAAAAAATAAAAATGTTTGTATAATAAGAAGAATAATGAGAAATAATTTTACTAAAATTAGGCAGGTGGTAATAGTATATTATGTTTAAATAAATATTTGAAAATGGCCAAGTTGCCGAAAAAAATTACAAATATATGTGATAACAACTAAATAAAAGTTTTTAAATATTGATAAAGAAATTTTTATTTGTACTTGTTTTGGGATGAAAAATGAGTCCAAAAATATGTTAATCAACTGTTTATAAATTATAATATAATATATGTTTCTCAATACTTTGTATGAAAGTATTTTTTAAACGTAAACTTATATTTTATTATCGGAATCCATGTGTGTTCAGCTTGATTACAAGTGCAGTGGACTGTAGAGTGTCAACAGGTGCGTTCGCCTTCCGGTTATGTCTTAGCGGGAAGACCTTAATGACCCACCACGCTTGGCAGTTATACCTCAAAACTAGTTTTGTTTTTTTCCCATGTACAGAATAGAATATAAAAAAGGTAAGAATAAAAAAATATATATATTTCAGTTAATAATAGATATTCAATTAAAATATGGGTAAAACACTAAAAAGAGAAAACGAGGGTGTAAATAAAATATAAAACGTTGTCCATTTTATTTCCTAAAAGTACTAACTAAACAAAATGAACTGCTTTTATTAAATATTTTACATTTCTCACGGATCAGACACATTTTTTAAAATCACTTTATATTATTATTAAATGGCACTACATCCCAATTGCTCGAGACTTGGCCTGCTCCTGCATGGATCTCCAGTTCTCCCAGTTAGTTGCTGCAGCCTTCTAATTCCTGACACCAAGTAGTCTACATGCATCAGCAGCCACACAGTCTTGCCAGCGCAAACATGGTCTTCCCACTAGTCTGTTTCCATATACAGGTTCATTCATAGCTCTCTGTGGGGGTGCATCCATATCCATACGCGCGACATGTCCTGCCCAGCGTAGTCTTGCCAGTACGATGAATTGGCTCACATCCAGATCATTTTATAATGTGTTTCCTGAACCCCTCCAAATATGCGTCGTATAATCATCCTATCAAATCTGAGCAGGGATTTCTCAACTGCTTTAGTTAAAGTCCAACTCTCACAGCCATATGTGAGCACTGATCTAATAATAACAACGATCTTCCCATATATCAATATCGTCCGAATATCCAAGTATTTGGGTCATTCGATTTAGGAGGGTTCCTGTAGTCTGAATACCAGAATCCATTATGACTTTTTCAAGAGTAAAATCACTCTAATCAGAAATTTATTAACATTATTTTTAATTACGTTATAAATGGAATATTCCAAACTATAAAGCTCACTAACATACACGTGAACAGTTTACCTACCAAAGCAAAAAAAAAAAAAAAAAAAAGGAAAGAAAAACAGAGATAGAGAGAGAAAAAAATACATTTGCTATCGACATCTTATGCAGCCATCGAAATACATACTGAAGGAATCAGAAGATTTCATTGACACAACGGAGGAAGGTTAAATTTAAACATCTGATTAGTAGAGATAAAATGAAAACAAAAAACATCAAGCATACCTAAAACATATTACTAAAACGTGATTAATTAAATTTAAAAAAAAGAAAAAATTAACAAATACAAAAGAAAAAGCTCGAAGGTGTATATAACATCCATTTATTATTATTATTATTATTTATCATTATTGTTAAATAATTTAAATTTACAAAACGGAGATGTCTTCGAATTCACTTAAGTTGCCGTTATTATTATAAATATGGCAATAACGCCACAGAGGAAACTCATGTCAATGACCCATTCAGGAAATTCGTGTAGGGGGAGGACTTGTTTTCTACAAGGGCTGGACAGGTGCGGTTCAAGAAAAAAAAAAGTGATCTTATAAGATAACCATCGTTTGAAATATCAGGATGACCAAAGAGTGGGAGAAATATTATCTTGTTAATGTAAGAAATGGTATATATTATATAACATAAAAACAAAAATCTGGGGCGTTGCGCGCATCGCACAAGTTTCACCTACCACCCTCTTCTCAGCAGAAATAAGTATTGTAAGGAAAGAAAAGTTATAGAAGATAACAAACATTATTTAAAACAATTAATTACCATGTGTTTTTCATAGCTTCCAAATGTATTTTATTTTATTTGTTTGACACTAGTCACTGACTTTATATTTCAATTATTAATTTGATTATAATAAATTAAGTGTCACGAAATATTTTTAGTCCGACAAGAATGCCACTGATAAAGAAAGTAGCTACATTTACTTATATTTTATTGTGGGTATTTTTACTTGTTTAAGTTGGTATACATACAAATTTTAATTTTATATTGCTGTAATCTATACAATCTAATATTAAATAATACCAACGACAGCATCTATGAAAACCGTATATGTATATATACATAGTATTGTCGGACTCCGTATTATTAAGCTCATGCTACGTATAGAAGTCTGTTCCAATCTTTCGAGCAAGCTCGGGAATGGTCGGGCGCGCTCGTATTCCCTTAGTTCCTCCGTTACAACTATTCTCCATTACGATCTTTTCTTTCTCATTTAGTTTATCATCAATTTTTTTCATATTTTATTATTATTAACTATTTTTTATATCAGAGATAAATTTAAAACGGTTAATTATTTCAAATAAAAAAAAATTATAGGTACTTTAGAAGAAGACATTTTGAACAAAATCGGCATTTAAGCCCTGTCAGGTAACATCGCTGAGGATAAAACCTACGTTAAATTAACAAACGTTTAATAATGTACTGACCTAGTGAGTTTAATCAAAATTAGTGTTGCCCAAAATATGTCATGGCCTTGCACTTTGCAAGTTTTGTGTATAAAAATGTTGTGCATAAAAATTGGGGAAAAATAGTTACTAATATTTGAAAATCTTAGTTATTGTACGTAAAGAATTGGTATAACCAATATACTTTTGCATTTAACTCTTCCAATTTTTCATTTGGGCTTAGTTAGGTTTCACCTGTCTGAAAAATTACAGTAATATTTCTATAGTAATAGGCTAATAATTAATTGCAAGACTGATGCGAGGCTTTTGCGCAAGACTGAGTACGCAAGACCAAGACTCATCGTGGTCTCCCATTTGGGCAACAATAATCAAAATAGTTAGAGCCGTTATCGAGAAAATCGTAAAAATGTGTATAGTCGATTATATAACTTTTGGCCCAGAGATTAGTTCCGGTGATCATAACATATACTTTTAGCGGTAATCTTAATAGGTGCATAAAATCTCGATTTTTTAAATAAGTTAACTTTATACTATCGTAAAGTTAACTTATGATATACTAGATTGAAACCAGGTGTTTATTATTAGGTAATCTTTCCAAAGGTGTGATGTCTACTCAGGGGTGCCCATTCTCTCTTTCCTCCCAAAGATATTTTATTGCTCACCTCTTCTTAAAAACAATGCAAGCGAAAATAGAATTAGAAAAATTGTAGGTTATATATGTAGGTTATATATGCTTCTTCGTCTTTTTGTTTGAATCTTTTCATTCCAACAATTCATAAAACCGTCGAAATGTGCTCCCCTCAAAAATTTTGATGGCGCAACATGCGCCATGAAACCCCTTTCTTGACACCTCTGTGTCTACCAATTATTATAACCTAGATGGTATTAGCATAATGTTGTAACGTTTAATTATTTCCTTTTTATAATTTATTTTAAAAGTTTTTATTTCGGAGATATTATGAATTTCTACAAAACGAGAAGTAGATAACATTCGTAGTATCAGGATCAACTTCTAATTCACGCTTGATTATGAATTTTCTCATTGGAAGATTAATATCCTAAATATGTTATTTGCAGGGGTGCCCAGAAGGGGAGAAGTACATTTTAATGGTGTTTTGAATTTTTGAGGGGCCATATTTATGAAAAGATTTAACCCAGCGCACGGGCGGATCTACGGGGGGGGGGCTTTCGGGCTGAAGCTCCCCTCCCAAAATGGAAAAATATAACCATGTTTTATGGGAAAAAATTTTAAAAATACCTCTTAAAGTATTATTGTTCGTGTAATTACATTTAAAAGTACTTAAGAAATAACTTAAACACCATTTCATATAGGTAGTTAGTTTCTTTCTGTTTTCCCAAAGTAATTATCGTTATTTTTATGAAAAAAAAAAAGTTTTCGGGCTGAAGCCCCCCCAAAATTAAATCCTGGATCCGCTAGTGACCCAGAGGACAAGGGGAAGACGTTGAACAGACCGCAGCAAATAAAACTGGATTTGATCTATGATTTTTTAAATTTTACTTCCACTTATACTAGTTTTATGAAGAAGCAACCAATTAGTGTTGCCCAAATGCGAGACCGAGACGAGTCTTGGTCTTGCAAACTCAGTCTTGTTCATGGTCTTGGTCTTGCGCAAGACTCTCGCAACAGTCTTGCAGTTACTTATTAGCTGATTACTATAGAGATATTACTGCAATTTTTTAGACAAGAGAAACCTAACTAAGCCCGAATGAAAAATTAGAGGAGTTGAATTTAAAAGTATATTAGTTATATCAATTATTAACATATAATAACTAAGATTGTCAAGTATTTTGAATTAATTTTTATTAAAAAAATTGATTTTTTTTACCAGTCCTGGTTTTGGTCTTGCAACAGGTAAGAGGCCTTGGTCTTGGTCTCGCAAAGTGCAATACCAAGACCGATTTTGGGTAACACTACAGCCAATATAATATCTTGAGTGAGGGGAGAAGCTTATGCCCCATCGACCTTGGGATGGAGAGGGGGGTGGTCGGTCATCCCTTGTTATTTGAAACGGCAGTAAATACTTGCACTGATGATATATAGGTATATACTCGTACATAAAAAACTATTTCCCAATTCAATAATTTGAATTGGCAATTTGTTTCGTTACAAAGGTTGAACATAAAAGAATCGGCAGACAAGGCATCGCTAACCTTGTCATTGACCATGGCTAAGAACAATGAAAAATTGGTTTGCAATGGCTTGTCTGGCCTCTTACAAATGCACTGCCGATTATAACGGGACCCAAATTTTCAACCTAACATCACTGTTTCAAATCGAAGACCATCCAGGCTCACACCGAAATAGGCCATCTGTTGTCGATGTAAGCGGCACGATAGAATTTAGAGGGTGGAAAAATTTGAGTGAAAACTTATTTGTAGGTTAAGTACAAAATATTTGTTTTTTTACTTTTGACCTTAATTCATTCAATAAAATGATTTAATGTTCTGAAACGATATTTATTTCAAAACATATTACCTCAAATACATTCGACTTGTATTGAAGAAAGAAGAGGTATTAATAGAAAGGGCGGCAAAATTAAGTTCGTCGCTTTCCCATGAAAAAAAAACCTAGCTCTGGATGCGCCGGATATACACACTAGGAGTAAACAATGTGCAAACATTATGAATAACAATAAAAATATTTATTATGAGTTAAGAAAGATTTCATTTAATCTTCTATTATACCGTTTACTCTTTTACGTAGTTATCAGATTATTTTCTTGGAGAATATTTTTCCAAAGTACCGAAAGGAGGCGACAAAAACAATGTTGGACTTAAGAACGTTTAAACTTACGATCCCAACCTCACCAGAAAGATGGAAGTCTCGATAATCCGAACCTCTTGTAATCCAAAACCCGTGGTAATCCGAACGAGAAAAAAAAAGTTCAAGTTCACCGACGAGAGACCGGATAGAAATGGCTCTGTTTCTCAGTACATATTATAGCAATAATTGCTTCATGTCTCTAAACCGAAACATTAAAACTAGGCGGTCATCCATTAGTTGGGGAATCTCTTTATATGTATTCTTACAGCAGAAATAACGGGAATGTCCATCTTCCGAGGATATATTTGCTGAAAAGTCAAAATATTAATAATAAGAAGTAATTAATAATAATTACTTCTTAATAAATCTTCTCAAATTTAATGGATGCTCTTCCTTTTGGCCTGTTTGTGCGGAAAAGAAATATCTATCCCTTCCAATAGAAATATCAGCGTCTTGTAATACTTGAGACGCTTTTCAATTTATTCCGAACATCCCATGAAATCTACGTGTTCGGATTATCAATAGGATCCTATACTTTTATTATATGCTGGTTTTGGAATATAAAACAAAATATTTATTCATAACTTTGTAATACTATCGTTTAGCTTCTTCAACGAAGCTCGAAGTTGTTATCAAACTGTCTGCAAAAGAAAAACATATAAATCCATCCTTATTTTAGTCATTCGGAAAATAGAAAATATATATTGAAAATATAGACGTTCATCAAGAGATGAATAAAGAAAATTGTGAAATTGAAGTCCTCTTGGTCTGTAGTAATATCATTTTTTTCTCACTTGAAGTTTTTTTTTTTTTAAATGTTTGCTTATTAATTCCTGTATCACTAATAATTATGGTTGGATCCAGGGCCGTTTTCGGGGTGGGGGGAACTATCGGGATTATACAGAATTTGGGAAAAATATTAATTACCTGGCTTATGTGAGAAATCATAATAAATCGATTATCTAGCTATTTCATATCTCGAACTATTTACAATCGATTGTAATTACAATCGATTGTAATTAGCATAGATAATGTAATAATTTAATTTTTTTTTCACCTTTAAATTGTTTACTCATTTTTAAAGTAGATTTATAGAGCTAATTTATTAACAGTTAATTAACAAATGTTTGGACCCATTTTTCATCCCAAAATATATATACATAAAAATGTCTTTATCGATACTCTTTTCAATTATTAATAAAATTTTCAATACAGCTAGTGATGCATAGGAGATGTGGTATACATTTAAAGTTTTAAAAATAGTGCTTATCCCGATTTATGCAAAATGATTATCGATATATGTATACAAAATAAGAAAGAAAAGATCTTGACCGACGTAAAGACAAATGTTTTATCTAAATGAGGAGACATCGACAAATAATTTTACAAAAATTAAACATGTAATAACAATATATATAATGAAATGTTCTAAAATGACCAAGGGGCCGAAACATTACAAATATTTGTGATTATAACAAAATAAAAGTTTTTTAAAGACATTTTTATTTGTTTAAACATTTCGGGATCCAAATGGGTCCACAAATTTCTTAATTATTGTTAATTAACTGCTCATAAATTAGTAATGATTTAATTTCATTGAGGCATCCAAAATGATCGATTTCTTACAAGAGGAGTCAACTCTTTAGTTTTCATTTGTCTAATGAATGATAATTTATACAGGAGTAAATATATTTTAGACAGCTTTTTTTTTTTTTTTTCTCAATTGTAAATTTGGGAGGGAAAATTTTCCCTTTTCGATGGATCCATTAATTACTAAATATAATTCGTTTGGAAGTATTTTTTAAATGTAAACGTATATTTTACTATCGGAAACGGAATTTTCGTTCAACTTGTTTACAAGCGCAGTTGACTGTAGGAAATGAACAGCTGTGTGATCTTTCCTGTTTTGCCTTATCGTCGAGACAACTTTAACGACCCATCACACGGTTCGCAGTTATACCTTACAACTAGTTTTGTTGTTTTCCCACGTACATAATAGAATATAAACCAGGCAGGAAGCACGGCGAAAAATAAAAGAAAAAAAACAACAACACAATATGACATTAAAATATGTGTAGTAAAACATTTAGCAAATAAGAGACGATCTATTACTGTAATATAAATTGTTTTTGTTGTTGTTAGTTGGGGTTTTAAGGCGTAAAACCTCAAGATCATCAACGCCTGAGTTTAATTATGTTTATCTGAACTTGATTTGAATTTAAACTTTTAAATTTCGTTTAACAAGTTGTTCGATCTTAGAAAATTTAACTCTAGCTGTCTTCATTTTTAAGGATGTTTGATATTGGGGGTGTGAGTCTGAAACTAGTTAAATTCTATATTTAAAAAATAAAATGTAATATAAATAAAGTATATAATTAGTTTCTATTTTAATTTTCAAAACTAATAAACAAAATAAAATGTACTCATTAAATGTTTTACATTTTCTACGTATCATATATTGTTTTTAAATTAAATTTTATATACACAAATTTTAATATTTATATCGTTGTAATCTATACAATGAAATATTAAATAATACCAACGAAAACATTTAGGAAAACCGCCTACGTACATGTACATAATAGTGTCGGAGTCCGTATTATATTAAGCTCCTATTTCTCCTTTAGTTAGCAATCAAATTATTTAATATTTTACTATTTTTTATATTAGAGATCACTGTGAAATGGTTAATTGTTTCAAATAAAAAAAAATTAAAGGTACTTTAGGAGAAGCTAACATTGTAAATTATCCATTTAAGCCCTGTTAGAGAACATCAATGAGAATAAAACCTACATAATATTAAAAACTGTGTAATTTTACACTGATATAATGAATTTAATCTAAATGATTATAGCCGTTTTTGAGAATACATTGAAATTGTGTTTCATCGGTGATAAGCCAATTTTGACGAAAAAGTTGCTGTAACATCTCAGGTATATAAAAACCTTAAATAGGCAATTTGTCATCCATGCGACTTTTCGTATTTGAGCTAGACCTGTCACATACATAATCACAGAAACACGCACACAGACCATTTTGCGGGACTTGGTTATTTAGACTCAGGAGACCTCAAAACTTTTATTTCCGTTGAAAACTTGATTAGAAAATTTTCACGATCGCAATTTCATATATAGGTAAGTGGAAGCAAAAAAGGTCTTGGACAGGAAACCATCTTGAAGTATCGGGTTGACCACAGATTTGTTTGAAATATTATCCTGTCAAGGTATGAAATCGTAGTAATAAGATAATATAATAATTTCATATTCTATTTATTTATTTTTTTTCTTATAGACATTGGATTATACATAAATTTCATCGATGCATCTGCAACGATCGATTTCTTAGAAGGTGAGTGAGTCAACTTTTTAGCTTTCCTCTGCCTAATGAATTATAATTTATTGACGATATATATATATTATATAGACATATTTTTTTTCCTTGAAGGCTATTGTGGAAGGGTTAATTTCCTTTTTTTCCACTGCTAAGGACCCGTCACTTAATTTCATCGATGCATCTGCAATGATCGGTTTTTTAGAAGGTTAGTCAATTTTTTAGTTTTCCTCTGCATAATGAATGATAATTTATTCACGAGATATATATTTTAAACAGACGTGTTTTTTTTTTTCCTAGTAGGCTATTTTGGGAAGGAAAATCTCCCCATTTTATCCTCCAAATGATCCGCTATTGTATGTAATTCGCAATAATTTCATAAAATTTATAACTTTCGACTAGGAGAATTACTTGATCATATTTAGGGTTTTAATCTACTTTACTACACAAAATATTATTCTTGAAAAAATATTATGCTTTGAATAGATGATATGAATGTAAAGAGAACTGAGTGAAGTTTATTTTTCTTTATTAAATTTGCGTTCTCACATTTTAGTTTTGGTTGAAATGCTATCGCCAATAAATAAAACTTCCTTATGTCTCTAGTTGGGCCATTTACGTTTATTAAGATTTAACCACAGAATAAATGTTGAATACATCATAAAAATATATTATGAGAAAAAAAAATCGAAATATTCATGAATACATAGATTTTATTTTCATCATATCGTCATTCATGTCCATGAAATGGTTAGTCTGCATCATTCACATTTACTGTCAGTCTTGTAACAGTTATGTTTTGTCGATTCAGTTTCAATTTTTTAAAATTTATTTATCTGGCACCCCTTCATAAGAAAATCTGTTTTGATTTGCTTTAGAATGACCATAAATGTAATGTATATTATATATAAGTACATTTTACTAATTTTTATGGAAACTGTAAGATCTTAAAGACAGAAGGTAAACATGCTAGATCGTAGTAAATCTGAATCATACTGTACTTACCGAAAACTTAAACAGAATAAAATGAACAAGAAATTTTAAAAATGATTATGTTGATAAAAATGTAGACAATGATAGATTAATAGAAAATTTATCACAAATTCATATTAAATTTCAATCCTTGCATTTCAGTTTGGAAGCATTTGCGAAAGTAAGTTTATGAGACTCATTTGCTTTAAATGTCTTGCACAAAAGAGACCCTCAAATAATGGATCTTCAACCATGGGAGAAACTTTATATCAAATGGTTTGTGGGTTGTTGACAAGACACAGTGAAAATTAAGGTGTTCTTATCACAGCTAGTCCTAAATTATATATTATTTCAAAGTAGCTAATATTTCAGAGTATAGTAGTGGTGTAAAAATATATACAAATCTATATATATATATTTGTATATATTTTTACACCACTACTTACTTCTTTTATATATATATATATATATATATATATATATATATATATACACACATATACTATTGAAAGTATACCATTACGAATAGTGAAAGGTAACCAATTAAAGGTACAAAAAAAATCTATCATAATTTATTGAATAACAATTTACACGAAGAACTTCTAAGTTTCTCTTTTTCCTCAAGTGAATGTGTTTTGAATAACAATTATTCCTTATTTGTTATCCATTCAAATATTAAATCGACTTTACCAAGAATAAAAAATAGGATAATAGTTTACGTTGTAGGAGGTGAGTGTGTGGGAGAAGGTATAAAACGGATATTCAAGCTCGACCAAGTTGTATGTACATACTTATTAGCAAACTGAAATGGGTGTCAAGAAGCATTCCAAGCATGCTTGTCTATGTTCATCATTTCTATTTATAGTTACAGCTGATAGTAACCTTTCATGTTATTTGTATGCATTGTACGTTAAATATTGTAGTACCTTTAATAAAGAACCAATGACCGTTTATGGTTTGTAGCGACACAGTTTTTTTATTAATTAATCATTCAAACTTTTTGATCCTATTTTAAGAGTGTGAAGCACCGTTATATTTGTTCACGCCAGTGAAAGTATTCAAGATTCGTTTTGATTCTCTGAACAGAGGAAAGAATAAAACATATATTAATATTTTATTTTACCTATATTTTTTAAAAGTATATTGAAAGCCTATAACAATAATAGAAAATTGCGCAAACTAATTATTGTGATTGCGCAAACGCGATTTCCCGTTTCGACCCTCAAATTACTGGCCTAATATTCTTTAAATCAGCTGCCATTTTTTAAAGCTGCTGCTGTGGAATTGCAGACAAGGTTCTTGTTACTTAGAATAACACACAATTTCGTAATTTACAACCAAATCTTCGCCGGCGATGAGGTCGATTTTTGGGTGCTGGATCCAGGGCTAAGACGGTAACGGCGTGCAGACCCAGGGATTCCTGGAGAAACCAAAGGCCTAGAAAAGTAAGAGGGGAGAGGTTCTCCTTATTTCAATAAAATAAATAAATAGAGAAAAAAATGAGCGAATTAAAAAAAAAAAGTGATAACAAAATAAAGAATCAATTTCATACAAATATAAATAAAAAAAATATTACTTAGAGAAAGAGACGGCTTGCCAAATTTAACTGAACGGATCCAGTTAGTATTCTGTGACTAGTAAAGGCGAAATCTACTCAACAAGCTAATTCATCAGAGCTTTAAAGATAAGCCAAAACCTTACTAACTCCTTACACTAAGAAATAATTTGTCAGTGCTACCTGCACACTATGAGCGCTTGTTAACACATAACGTCAAATGATCAAGCCTTGTTTAAAAGGCTTTGGGTTGAACATATAAATTAGGTCTCTTTTTTTAGTTTTATGTTTTTGCCCTCCATCTTAATGATCTTGTAAAGGTAATGTTTGAGAAAAATCTCTTCTGGAATAACCGTTTTTCGCAAATTATCCGCAAATCTATAGCTAACCTCAAGCGGTTCCTGAGATTTCCTGATTATATGCCCCTAAAATCCGTCAGCTCTTACTTCCCTCTCTCAATTTATGGACTATTTGGTGGGCATTAGCTTTATAAGATCCTAATAAATTGTTTCAATAGATTCATATTTGGGTTCCCAGGTGTTCCCATGTCTCTAGTTGCCGAGTTGAAGTGTTCCATCAAGTTTTACGACGACAATATTTCCTAGATATATTCCTTTTCCGAACCTTTACACTAAAAACCTTCTTACCTTCTTGATTTTTTACTTCATCTTACTCTTTCCATTGTTTAAACACGATATGCCAGCCCACAAACCTGTATATTCCTTGTCATAGTACTACTTCTTTAAAAAAAAAACCGTTGTGCTACCTCGTTAAGGGATTCCTTACGCACTTCCATATGCAAAACCTCATCATTAACTTCATTTAAACACCAATTATTTTCTTTCGAGTGTCATTTCATTATTACGGGGGCCAAATGTCCCCGAATAAAATTTACTTTTCTTATTCTTCTATTCATACACATTCATTCTATCATAGCTTTTGTCAATTTTATGTAAGGTGTTCGTACAGATTTTTTTTTTCGGATACAACGTTATCTTATACAGGTAGTTAAGATACAACTTTACCTATTCATATTAAATATAGTTATCGTTACGTAATTATTAACAGATGGAGGATTAAAAGGAGAATGGGACACCTGGTTAGTAAGATAGAAGCGATGAGGTGAGCCTAGAAAGTAGTTATTTGGCCAGGAATGGACGCTGGACCGGTTCTTAGGCGTCGGTAGCGGGCGGACAAATGAGACTTTATTCACATCCACGGCTCCCCACGTCCCTCTGTATTTAACCACCTCAGGCATTCTTCCATTTTCGTCCATTACCTGGATCAAGAGGCAAACCAAAGCAACGACAGATAATAAGCTGATACGAAGTGGGATATCTTTGTGAGCGAGTTATATTCACCTAGTCTCCACAATGTCAAAAAGAAACTTACAGCTTTCGGTACAAACCCCTCTTTGTATTAGATCATAAATATCTGCACAAACCGTCGTGAATCGCTTCATCTTATCTTAACGTAATAATGTTTTATTTACGAAAATTCTCTGAATTGCGTTTACAAAATGCAGATTGGTAAAATTTGTCTGCCTGATGAAGTACTAGAAATTCATGACCACCCATTTGCTTTCCACTTGAGTCTTAAAATAATTTGATCAAAAAATCGAAAGAAAAAAAAAGTGCTCTGCAAAAGTATTGGATTGTTGACAATGACCTCCACCCCTTCCCTCCCCCCCATCATATCAAAATAACGAGGTTATACAGGCCAAACACGTTGTTTGTAGGTCACCTTTTTTCTTGATTTTGAGATGTTGCGATTCATGTGGAAAGCAAATGGGCATTCTTGAGGTTTTAGTACCTCATTAAATTAATTGACTTAATGAAAAAACCAATAAAAATGTAGTAGGTTACGATAAGTAAGATAACGATAAGTTTTAGACGTACGTTAATAATTAGATAAAAAGGGATTTTTACCGCGGACTATTAATTTAAGAGGAAGTAAAACTAAATTAAGATTAAAGACATCCACCGTATTTACGTTCCCAAAAATTACCCAGTTCGTATCTACGATACTCAAACCCGAAAGAAAGAATTAACTACAACATTATACTTCATGAGTGTTAAGTAGGCAATTTCGTAAGACAATAATTCTGTTGACTGACTTAGATCGTTCTATTAGAGGCTGTAGAAAGTTTTATTTTCTAGCTGTGGATTGAAGTTATACTGCACAAATTATATTAAACAAAATTATAAACAAAAATTTATATTTAAAAAATACAAGTTTTATTAAATATCGTACAATCCCTCCATTTCATCGGGCCCTATAATCACCAGCTTGAAACACCTGCCACCTCAAAAGGAGGATAAAAAACGGACCTAACTGTGTCTGTACTGCTCTGTAGACAAGGAGAACACAGCAAAGAGGACTGTACCGATGGTATGAAATATAAGTTCTTTTTGTTATCTTTCTCCTAATTAAAAAATTAAGATGACTCAGATTTAATTTAATAAATGTTAACATTTTATTTTATTTAGATTGTTACGGCTAGATTTTAAGATTAATAAAAAACAACATAAGAATGTTAAAATTACATATTATGCGCTATATGTGTTCCTAGATCACCACATTAGATCACATTTTAAATGAGATCATCCTCTTAAAAAATAAACTATGATTAAATCTATTTTTTCTATTTTTATAAAATATTTCTTTATTGAGTAATATAACATTTTGTCACAAATAAGGACATTAGTAATAGTGATGCGGAATTTCATTCACACTTTATGTACAATAAATAAAATTAATTGAATAAAACAGAAGAATAATAATACATAAAATAAATAAATAATACAGTCCGATGTGTGAAGGATGGGAAGTAGAGAATTCTCACCAATAAAGAGCTGCGATCTATGCAAGGCCAGATTTGATCTCAATTGTAAGAAGTAACTAAATGAGATGGTTGGGCCATGTGGCACGTATGCCCTGGAATTCCGTTCCTAAATGCCTGCTGGATGATCGGCCTGGTGGAAGACGTAGTTGCGGAAGACCCCGCCTGAGATGGCTGGACGAGGTAGACGACATCCTGAAAATGATGGAAATCCGAATATGGAGAATGATTTCCCGAGATAGAGAATAGTGGAGAAGAATAACAACAGGAGTCCCTGGTTCCTATAGGACCGTAGTGTCAAAAAATAAATAAATATATGTAAAAAAAAAAAAAAAGAAACAAACTAATTAAAATAACTACTTATAAACATTAATTCAGTAGAGCTACGAGCCCTGCTTTTATCCCCACGTGTGGAAGACAAATCAAAACTCTAGATCTCAGCACCTTCCTCCCAGCAGCGTCATTCGTATTAATAGTCAATGGAGGCTGAACAGAGGCGCTATAAACACAAACGTACATGGCGTGAGTGAAGAATCTGGCTATTGCAGGAACTCCAATATTTTCATGTTTACAAAAGATCTCGGGTCCACTGCTGCTTCAACCTTCGAGGAGAATTAGAGAAGTGGACGGAGGAGTTAGATAGGGATTATGCAAGGGGATTTGGGCGAGATGTAAGGTTATGGTGAAATTTGGAGAATTAATCTGGGATAAGGTCTAGGACAAATGGGATATCGAAGTCATGGTGAAAGGGTTTTGTTGGTGATATAGGACGGAGCATCGACTATTGTTGGAAGGACTTAGGACCGGAAGGATTGGATGCGTTTGATGTTAGAAAGTTTTGCCGCCTCTCGCAGATCTAGTCCATTGGTCCAAATAGGTTTCAGGATGTCTGGTAAATCAGTAATTTGTTGATGATAGAAAGTTGAGATTTTATATTCAGTAGTATGGTCAAATATTGTTCAATTATTACTACGCCATAATATTCTGCATTAAATCATATATAAGAAAATATTTTGTTAAGGTAAATATAAATAGGTACCTCGGAGAATAAGTTTTCGGTCACCTATATTTGTGTTTTGCGGCATACGTGTTAGTTGTGTTGTAGATATTGTTGCTTTTGAAGTAGAGTGAACTATCTCGTCAAAGAATTTGGATATAATGGACATTGGGGGTAATATTATATAGCTATCGGCAATAAATTATAGAAATTCCATTGAAAGTAGAGTCAATTAAATTTGGTTGGCTTAAGATAAACAAAACGGAACACTTCAATCTTGGGTAATGTATAAAAAGGAAAATTGGATAGGATGACACTAACTGAATAGATAAACCTTTCTTCATTGGAAAATTGACATGAATTGGTGAATGAGATGCTGCCATTCATACGGAATTAAACCGCCACAAATTGCTACTAGCCTTTATTGACACTTTATTTGCGATAACAATGCACGACCTTCAAAACAATCCTCAGCGTATTATCTCAAATCCATCTAATATTTATGACAAATCTCTAAAATTTGTAAGCTTTTGAAATGATAATAACTCGATATTCACGAAATAAAAATATAAATTCGTTTATGAAAAAGTTCGTATATGAAACTTTTTAAAAAGACATTAACTAAAACTGCAAGCTATGTCAATTACTATTGGCCTATGTATTTGCAGAACGCAACAGTTCAAATAAAGATTACAAAAATTTAAAGGAGCATGTGTTTATCGACTACATATTTATTTACTACATATTCACCTTGCCAATGGTCCATACCGAGTTGGCCTTCAGCAAATTAAGGTGGAGGCTGTAGATATAAGAGCCTTACCAACAATAAGTATATTGTTTT
Source organism: Nezara viridula (assembly GCA_928085145.1). Lineage (NCBI taxonomy): Eukaryota > Metazoa > Arthropoda > Insecta > Hemiptera > Pentatomidae > Nezara > Nezara viridula. Next base: position 152,239,213 of record OV725078.1, read on the forward strand.
GTATCAATAATTAGGTAATAGTGAGATAAAAATCAATACAGATTATTCGTTTTAAAAAAATCACAGGACCATTCAAGACAAAGGTATCATTTCAGAATTATCAGACTATACTTTTTAATTTTTTTATCATTAACAGTTCGAATATTAATAAAGCCATTTCCTTTTCCCCATCATTTTAACTTATAATTATGAAATATCCTTCTCCAAAGTTAAAGACAAAGAATTCGTTCCAATTTCATATATTAAAATAGTGAGTATTACTTTTGGGTATCTTGTTGATTTTAAGTTCTTCGCTGAAATACTCGGTGGTGGTAATTTTCAGTTCCGAATATAACTGGAGAATCCATTACCTAGAAAACAGTTATTATGTATGCGCTGAAACAAGCGTTGAAGAGGGGGAAGTTGTAAGACCTATCCCAACTTAGCTGAGCTTTTCAGAGAGAATTTTCACAAGTTATAAAAATTAACATCCATCTAACTCTATTTAATTCAAATAGGCTGTTTGGGGAAAAAATTTCCTACGAGAAAAAATCTTTAAGAGAACCCTTTGACAGCTATCTACGGCCAGCCATGGGAACTAGATACAGATCTCAGATAATTCAGCGTACAAAGTCCAAACAGTTTGATTCTTGCTCCGAAACTATGAGCTATACCCCTTGAATGTATATTATTATTTTTTCTGAGTTTAGAGTTACCAAATGAGAAAGTAAATTCCACCCGATTAAGATCTGTACAATACAGTAGCGAATTCAGGATTTTTTTTTTTTTTTTTTTGTTTAGGGGGGGGAAGGATATTGCAATAATATCGATATCAATTGATCAATTGATATCAGTTTTTATTATTGTTGCCGACGTACTTTATTATTCAACCCACGCTTGTGGGTCATCTCACTGAAGGTATTAATGTACTGGAAACATGAGTAATTGAACACCTTCAGTACTGGAAAAATTCTCTGATGGATGGCCTATATGCATCGGTTGAAACGTCGGAAGCAATAATGACTTCGTTCCAACTGACTATTTACCATCTAACTGGTCATAAATTTGTTAATTATACCAAAATATTTAGTCCGAAATAGCAATACCACATGAATCAATCCATTCCATTTCATTATATTAAAATTTCAAAATGTACCTTTTCTTTAATTTATTTTCAGGATATTTAATAGAAAAGAAAATTATAATCCTATAACAAGACTATTGTACCTTGAGGTTGATAGATTATACCCTTTGTTCTAAATACTGTAATTTTTAATCATGAAAGTTTTTATATTCACTTATCCAATGTTTGACTTATATTATTTATACTTAACAGTCCTTATCTGTGTGGGTGTTATCAGTCCATTAAGCATATTTAGAATAATTGATTGTGATAATATCCCTACATGCAGGGAATTACTGCTGCCCAAATGCGAGACCGAGACGAGTCTTGGTCTTGCGCAAGAGTCTCGCAACAATATTGCAGTTACTTATTAGCTCATTACTGTAGAAACCTAACTAAATGAAAAATTAGAGAAGTATATTGGTTATACCAATGGTTTACATATAGTAACTAAAATTGTCAAGTATTAGTAACTATTTTGCCTTAATTTTTATTCAAAAAATAATTATTTTTTACCAGTCTTGGTCTTGGTCTTGCAAAGTGCAAGACCAAGACCTATTTCGGGCAACACTACAGGGAATACCATTATCAAACATCAACGAAACTTAAATATCTTTTTAAAAAAAAGTTGTGTTATTAATGATTTACAGTCCTGAGGTACCATTTAAATTTCAAAAATGTTTTTCAAAAACATTTGCCTGAACTTTACACCTTGAGTTAACTGTATGGGGACAGATCGGAATTTTACCCATAGCTTGCTGTCACATTCTTTCCGCTGGGAAAAAGTTCTCATTGAATTAACGGGATTTTATCAATACCGGTTGGACAGGTTTCGCTATGGAATTTCATTACAATTGTCAAAAGGATTTACATAGCCTAGTTCATTGAGCGATGTATTTATTTCAGATATTTTTCATTCGGAGATCAAATTTTTCAAGATGGTTAGAGAATATGTAATCATTCTATTTATATAATGCATAGTTTTACCTCATTAGTAAAATGTGTATGTTTGTAAAAGTGATTTTATTATTCAGAAAATAATTATTAAATTATATGAAACTAACATATAAATTAACTCTACAATAATCATATATCTGAACATAGATGAAAAAATAAAAATACTTTCCAAATAAAAAAAAAATCCCCCCTCTGCAGTCATTTTTTCTCTCGAATAAAGTGCCAAATTATTTATATGAAATAGATTTCTCAGTATTTTTTTCACTGTAATCTACTTCGTAAATAGACGAGAAGATTGTTTTTAAAACCTGGAATGGACCAATTCTTACTTCATCCAAGTTTCATCTATTCAAATTACGACGACTAAAGTTCGCCCAGCGGTCGAAAATCGAACATAATCATTTGAGGAAAACAAAAATGAATGTACATGTTTCCAACATTTATTTTCCACTAAATACAAAACAGAACAGTACCATATGTGTACTTTATGGATTATTCGGAAATAGAATTCTGAATCCATCCCTTCATTTAAAAAAAAAAAAAAATTCAACCCACATTGCTCCATCGGTCGGTAAAAATTGTTTCATTCCAACATTGTACTTATAATACTGTAGCAAAATGACGAGTATAAATTAGTGATAATAGAGCTCTCCTAAAAATTTAAAAAATGCAAGAAAAATATCTGATCGGACATGATTCTTTTCTATTTCGATGATTTATTTTTTTTAGGTATTTCTGGAAACTTTCAAATACTCATAGGTTTAGCGAACCAAAAATTGTGTACTTTTTGAGTTATTCGGGAATAAAATTATGAATCCATCGTTGCTTTTTTACATCTTTTCGGAGAAGTATGTTATTTACCAATCCGTAAACTGCCTGGTCCATGTTATATCATTCCTCCTGATTACATGTCCGGTACAGGTCCACTTCCTGATGCGCACTTTTTCCACAGTATCTGGAAGGTCAGTCTTAGCTCTGATCCATTTATTCTCTTTTCTATCCCTTCGTATTATTCCAAGAAGATATCGCTCCATCCCTCTGACGGTTAACCTCAATTTGTGACAAGTCTTCTGGTCAATTATCCATGTTTCACAATCATATGTCATGACAGGAAGTACTGTGCTCAACAAGAGTTTCTCTTGACCTCTGAGCACACCGAGGATCTATATATATCCTTAAATTTGAGGAGTGCGCGCCATCCCTGGGTACATCGCCTGATTATTTCTTCAGTTTGTCCTTTAATTGATATAAGGTGCCTAAGATATTGAAATGTTTCTACTTTCTCTATATGGTGTTCGCCTATTTTTATATCTCCATCAAGATTCACTGATATATAATTGCACTTTTTATAATTTATTTTGAGCCCTGTGTTTCTCCAGCCATTATTAATTGTTTTGACATCGTTAGGATTCCTTCTTTATTTTTACCTATTAGGACTTGATCATCCGCAAACTCTAAATGGTTCAACCACTCTCCAAAAATGTTCATTCCTTTGTTCTGAAAATTCATAGTTTGCATCAAATCATGGAGAACTAATATAAATATTTTAGGAGAAAGGGTATCACCTTCAAAAAAATTTATTTTTACTTTTCTCCTTCCTGATTTATATTCTGCATTGGATCTTGCATATTCTTGAACTAATGTTCCTCTTTTTAAACATATTTATAATGCAATCGGTTTTTAGAGAGTCAAATGCTTTTTCGTAATCCAGAAAAAGGAGGATTGGTATCCAGTTTATGGAATGGTATCCAAGATATCACGTAAGGAAGAGAGAACGCCCGCTGACAGACTGGGACAAAGAGATGAAGAAGACCTCCGGAGGAGCAGCCTGGAAGAGAGTAGCATTGGAGAGGAAAGAGTGTTCCCATGCAGGTTCATTACCTAGTGTGGTTGCAAGAAAGGCAGGAAAAGGAAAGAAAGAAAGAAAGAAAATAGAAACTCAAAACCTCAACTAAAATGTTGATTTTGTACATAAGAATGTTGAATATAAATCAAAAGGTAAAGATTTTTCATGTATCTATTTTTTATCCATTTTTTTTGCATTGTATGTACAAATAAAGGTTATTATTATTATATGTTATTTACATAAATTAAAAGAGCTTTAGCCAAGTTTCATTAACATCTTTATAGCCCTTTCGGCGCTATAGTCTATAGAGACGCACGTTTTTCATTTCGAAACGAAAGGTCGGATGGTAATGAAATTTATATAAAAACAATTCCAAATTTGATTGTAACATTGTATCAAAATTTCAAAGCAGTTGGTGAAGAACTTTCGGAGGTTAGTGATTTGACCAAACTAACATTTATATTTTTATTTATATTCACTGTTTCTTATGTATTTATTTTTAATGACTATTCTAAAGCTTATCAACAGCTACCAAACAAAAAAAAAATATAATAAAATTGGTTGAAAAACAGGAGAAAAAGGGACTGAACTGTTATGTCTTTGCCTATATATTACTTCTAAATAAAATATATCTGGTCCACTATTAGTCCAGTCAATGAATGATTATAGAAGGAAATGGCGGGGACACAATTTTTGACTTAGGGACACTGTTTGGAGTAGTAAGGAGGTAAACATACTAAAAGTCCCTCTCCTAGGTGGTGAGTCAGAAGTGGGGGAGAGCCTAGAAGGTCACTGTTTTGGGTTTTCGCTTATTTCAGGAAAACTATCCATCGTATCGACAAAGACGTACTTTACAAAATTAAAGCTAATAAAATTTACAATACGATTGATTGTATACCTTTTATCTCTACCTCGCTTAGTTTCCGAGATATCCATCCTCAACTATGGCTAATTTTGAAAATTTGTTTTCATGGCTAATTTTGCCTTGTATTTATTGCTGTTTGTTGAGTTTTCGCTCGAAGAAAAAGTGCCTTGACATCGGTGATCCTACATTCGTAACCTTCACTAGTTAGTAGTTTATTAATATGATAAAATTCTGGCAAAATAGGATTTTGCGAAAATCTTAAAGCCAAATAAAAAAAAAAATGATAAAATAAGCATTAAAGGCAGAAGTTGGGGAGACCAATAAATAGTTATACTCATATATAGATATAGACAATAAATAGCGATTATATGTCAGTGAGGAGTATTTGTAAAATGGAATGGCATATTTTTGACCAAAATAAATTAATCATGAAACAGCAACATGTTTTGGGAGCCTCAGTTGATCCGGTTCTAAAGAACAAAAAAAGATCCCTTCTTTCGACACACTTCATGAAAACGTTCATTTAGACGTAATTAGTCACGCAGGGAAACCGCAAACGACGTTCCCAGCCAACGAATATGGAAGGCAACACATGAGACAAACGGAACAAAGGTGTCAAAAAACAACACAAAATTCAGTTTATTAAACACACTACTTTTTCCATTGGTAAGACATCTATTTTACATTAATGTTACGCAAATACTAGTTTAGCGAAAAGACTGCTTTTTATAAAACTTTCTTTTTTAAAAATCATGGCAATTTCGCACCGTTTTTAATATAAAAACGTTATAATACCACAAACGCTGCATACAGGGTAAAATCACCTGCTTAGATGGCTATAAGAAAATAATTTGCTACTTTGGAGTATTTGGTGGTGGTTTTATATTTTTACTTGGAGAGAGCATTTTATACTTTAAAATATTTACAAACAGTGAAATGTAAATGTGCGTTAACTTTTGATTTTCCGTACAAGTGCAGTTAATTCTTGTACCTTCGCTGTTCCTCAAGGTAGCGTATTGGGTCCCGTCCTTTACATCCTCTTTACCGCCGATATCCCTGTCCATCCCGATAGCTTCATAGCAACTTTTTCTGATGACACCGCCATTCTATCATCCGACTCAGATCCTGACATAGCATCCTTAAACCTTCAAAGACACCTCTCTCTGATTGAACACAGGTGTAATAAATGGCGTATTAAAGTTAATGAATCCAAATACCAACAAATCATCTTCACACTCCGACGCAGTTGCTGTCCACCAGTACACTTTTATTCCATCCAGCTTTCTTCCTCAGACACAGTCCGGTACCTTGGCTTTCTTTTAGACAGACGACTGACGTGGAACCCTCATACTAGACCTAAAAGACTGAAACTTAACCGACCATAACCGGTAATACTAAATAGAAAATCTAAACTCTCTATTGAAAATAAAATACTTATCTACAAGATAATACTGAAACCTACTTGGACTTACGGAATTGAACTGTGGGGAACAGCAAACTTTTATAACATCAAACGCATCCAATCCTTCCAATCCAGTCTTTCGAACAATAGTCGATGCTCCTTTCTATGTAACCAACAAAACGCTACACCATGATCCCATTTTTCCTAGACCTTATCCCATCAAAATTCTCCAAATTTCACCAGAACCTTACCTACCATCCAAATCCCTTTGCATAATCTCTATCAAGCACCATCCATCTCTATAATCCTCCAAGAAGGTTAAAACGGTAGTGGCCCCGCGACATTTTATTGTTTGTAAATATTGGAGTTCTGGCAACGGGCAGATTCTCCACTCACGACATGAATGTATGTGGCTAAAGCACTCTTGCTCCATATCCACTGGGTTTGGCCCCAGATACGCGGTTGAGAGAGAAGTGCAGGGATCTCCTGTAATCATGCTTATCCCTCCACAGTTGGAGGGAAAAGTCTGGCTCGGATTTCTCTCGCCAGATTGTAAATAGTGTATATTGGTATGTATGTATTCTTTTTATTTTTAGGTTATTTTATTCTTATTTATTGTATATATATATTATTTTTCTGTATAACTTATTTTGTTTATTGTACATAGAGTGTGAATGTGATCTCTGAACACTATTATAAATGTCTTTTGAGACAGATTGTAATATTTTTCAATAAATAAGTTTAAAAAAAAAAAATCTTTTACCTAGTCAAAATCATTTTTCATCGGAAATTGACACTTCAGAGACAGGTAAGACTAAATATTTAACCACTTGGCGACGATAAGATGGATATTCTATCTGCTAATTAGCGTAGGAGATACCCTCTTCTTGCGAATATTATAAACATCGTTCATAAAGCATAAAAATAGAACAGGACTAAGGGTATCGCCTTGGCTGACTCCTTTATCCATCTGGAATGTAACAGTCTCTCTCCCATTAATCCCTACTACCTATTTTTTGTACCTATATATGTTGTTTTTATTTCAGTGATCAGATCTCCTGGGATGTTTTAATTTCAGAGCATTTTGTTTTTCCTGATGAAGGGCAAAGCCGAAAGTAATCATCAGACCGAGGAAGACCAGAAAAAAATGGTTTTGTTACCATTCTTACTCTATTATCCACCAGACGATGAATATGTGGTCCTGAGTCTGTCGAACAAGTGTATATGCTTATTTGAACATCATAGCTCAAAAACGAAAAGACATACGACACCGAAATCAAGAATTTAAGGTACGTATATTAAAGGGATTTCATAGCAACGTTTTCCCTTAAATCAAATATCATAAGTACCATTTTGCTTCATTGGATTTTTACTGTTTTACAATTTTCTCGAAAACGATACAAATGATTTTGACTAAACTCTTTATACCAATAAAAACTTATTTATTAAACTTGAACTGAATCTTCAAAATTTCTTATTTGAATGTTTTTAAGTACATTTAATTCTCTGGATGCATGCAATGCGGATTGCTATTGATAATTGCTTTATACATTCCTGTTAGCACTGTTTAATAAAATAAGAATTTACTCTGGAGAACAGGTCTTCCGTCCAAAATGATTTTTCTTGCCTCGCTATACACATCACAGACCTCTAAGGAATGAGTGGTATCTTCTTTTTAAACAGAACTTACAAACCGGCATTTATCACTACTCATATGGAGCTATACCATTCTGTACCGGAAAATAGGCCATTTCGATGAAAGATCAAAATAATCGTTTAGATAAAATATAACAGTGCCGACCGCAAATAATCCTGAAAGATAGAAAAACTAAATTGACGACATTTTTCAAGATTACTCCGTTTCTCTATGTCTAACTGCGGTCAACTTTCTGCTCGGATCGGAAAGTTTATCGCAAACTTTCGCTGGGATGTGGAGTAAACGGAAGTCCAGAATTTACAAACCTTTCAAAACATCAAGTTATCTAAATATTTTTTCATTGAATAAGAGCATATCGATAATTTTTTTAATCTATACTAAGTACTTCAATCAAAACATACATCAATTTATCTGGCAAAATTGCTAACAGTAAAGTTATTTTTAATACCTATCAATACTGACCACTTGCCGTGTCTTTCGTATTAGTTTTATTCACACGGTCCATTAAAATCATTAAACTATAATTAAAGTATTTTTCATAAAATGAAGTTTCAGAATTAAGTAACAAAGAGCTTTAATATCAGATATTTTTATAAATTGAACAAAAGTTGTTAGTATGTCTATTAGCTAAGTCATCAATAAATAAATTCAAGTATTTTTAATTAAATAGTTTTATTCAAATTATTAGTCATGTATGTTTAGTGTTGCCCAAAATCGGTCTTGGTCTTGGACTTTGCAAGACCAACACCAAGGCCGCCTAACTGTTGCAAGACCAAGACCAGGACTGGTAAAAAAAATCGATTTTTGGAATAAAAATTAAGGCAAAATAGTTACTAATACTTGACAATCTTAGTTACTATATGTAAATAATTGGTATAACCAAGATACTTTTGCATTTAACTCCTCTAATTTTTCATTCGGGCTTAGTTAGGTTTCTCCTATATAAAAAATTGCAGTGATATCTCTATAGTAATGAACTGATGAGTAACTGCAAGACTGTTGCGCAAGAACAAGACCATGACCAAGACTGAGTTTGCATGACCAAGACTCGTCTCGGTCTAGCATTTGGGCAACACTACGTATGTTGACCTGACGGGCGGTTATATTTCATATATTATTTATTCGGTTAGAAGTATTTTTCGAAGCACCAGCTACGCCTATATCCCTATCATTTCTTCATGTTTAAGTAGATCCTTTTCTTTCTGAAAATTGCTTTTAACAATGTCTGAGAGGTCGGTGTTAGCTATTTCTTTTAATTTTCTTCGTTAAATATCAGACCGTTTCTTTCTTTCTATCAAATTATTAATATCCGTCTGACAAAAATTCTCAGAAAGGCGCGTTTTCTAATTAAATTAATTAATTTAACCAGGTTCTAGATATTCATTAATACTCATTTGGGGTCTTGTTTAGATTAGGCCCGTCAGTTAATTTATTTAGTAACAGTTACTTATTGATAAATTAAAAAAATATGGATTAAAGAAACATATGATTTATTTAATAGGAACTTTTTATACATAACCAAAAAACATTAACATACTTTTAATGAGTTACTTCAGAGACCTCTGGCTACCAAAATTCTACTATGTCCTTCAGGATTTTATCGAAAACGTCGTCATTTGAGCATCTCTGCCTCCACATGAGCTTACATAAATACAAGTCTAACATAGAGCGATGAGTCCTACCAAAAAAACTAAATTAAATAATATTTAAACATGCGGTTTTATTCTATATCAATGGTATCAAGTTTCATAACAACTGTTACTAAATATCATTAAAAAATCACTGGTGGGCCTAATCTAAACATGAACCGTCATTTGCTTTCCACTTGAACCGTATGATAATTTGATCACAAAACCGAGAAAAAAGGTGACCTACAAAAATATCGGGCCGTTTGGCCTATATAACCTAGTTATTTTGACATATTGGGGGTGGAGGTCACGCTAAACGGTCTACCCAATATTTTTGTAGCCAATATTTTTTTTTAGTTTTCTTTAATCTAATTATCTTACGGTTCAAGTCGAAAGAAAATGGGTGTTCATGAGTTTTTTAATACCTCGTTAAATAGACACCGATTAGTTAACCGATCTCTAGATTGAAAACGCTCCATTTCCGAGAGTTTCCGTAAAAAAAAAAGTTGTGGGTTACGATAATACGAAGTTTTAAACGGATAAAAATATGTCCGTACCGCGGAACAATATTCCTGCTTATTAATCCACAAGAAATTGTTATGAACGTATACCACCACTTTAAAGTTTACTTCCTCAATACATCTCAAATTTAATGAATGCTCTTCCTTTTGACCCGTTTCTGTGGGAAAGAAATATCTCTTTCAATTGAAATGTCAGCGCCTTTTCATATTTGTTAAAATATTCTGCACAAATAATTTGCTTACTTGAGTTACACAGTTGCGAGTGTTGCCCGAAATCGGCCTCCTAATTGTTGCAAGACCAAGACCAGGACTGTTAAAAAAAATCATTTTTTGAATAAAAATTAAGGCAAAATAGTTACTAATACTTGACAATCTTAGTTACTTTTAACTCCTCTAATTTTTCATTCGGGCTTAGTTACGTTTCTCCTATCTAAAATATTACAGTAATAAGCTAATAAGTAACTGCAAGACTCTTGCGCAAGACCATGCCAAGACTGAGTTTGCAAGAATCGTTTCGGTCTCGGATTTGGGCAACACTAACGGTTACCCATAAACCGAATTCGACTGATGGTAGCATTTGTTGCCATACTTCTGGTATCAATGTAGAGATTTTTGAATAATGTGGAGCCTCTATGCGAAAAACAATTAAAACTAGGCTAAATAAATTAAAATAAAAAAATATAACTCATCAAGCAGTTAAAGAAAACCGACACGTCGCTGGAATATAGAATCAAATATTTTAAGAAAAAAATCATAAACCGCAATGAACTTATATACATACTCAATAGGAAAGATTGGAGCAGTTTATATATGTACCATGTAGAATATTTAATAGTTGACCGTTGCATTATTAAGGAAGGAGATGGTCCGGGGTGGCGGTCACAAATAGACTTAATAGTTGCATTTTATTAAAAGCTAAAGTTTCGACCCAACTATGCAGGTCTTCTTCAGGTAGGTGTGTTCAGCTAGGAGTTTCACTTAGAACTCCTAGAATAAATAAAATAGTTAGAATAAAATAGTTTTGCCACAATTTGTCTATTTGTGACCGCCACCCCGGACTACCTCTTTCCTTATGTATTATATACATATGCTTATAAATATAGAATGTTTTTAATTCAGCAATACAATACACAGCATTCTTTAGTTATATGGAAACAACATCAAAAGCAAGTAAAAGATTAAGGTTATGCAACAAAAATTATATATTTCTTATTTTTTGACAAATTAATGTTATTTTATATTGTTTTAAGTAAAAAAAGACTATTTAGTGTTACCAAAGTTTATTGTTTTTATTTATTTTACTATCATTAATTATTTTTCATTGTATATATTTTTAGGGCAACTCCAGGCAGAAGGTTCTGTACCATTGCCAATATAATAAGGTTTTTTTTTAATAAGGAATATTTAAAATTTATCTGAAATAAAGCTTTCTATCTATCTATCTATGCGTGTTTTTTTGCAACAGAGATCGCAAGAATGTCCGATTCCCGAAGATATATTAGCTGAAAAAGTCAAAGTTTTTCTTTAATATTTTTTTTGTAAGAAGGACAACAAAGCAGATTTTAATGCCAGTTAAGATTGGCTTGATAATTTAAAAAGCAGGCATGGTATAATTTTTTTATTTCACTGAAAAAATTCTTTATACCCAATTTTATTTTTCATTATAGATAAGTCACTGAAACGTTATAAAGGGATTTAATACTAGCTTGGAGAGGACGTTAACTATCGAACCCAACAAAATCAGCCTCCACCTAAATTAAATGATCATTTTCAGAAATAACGTTTTTGTTTGCAGAGAGCGCTGGTATTTAACTGATGATAAATATATATTTTCGTTAACTGTAATTTTTTAATCATTTTAAATTTAATCTTTGATAATCTGGGCAGGCTATGAAATCTATCAAGACCGTCCTGTAATTTAAAATTCCCGAATAGTCGATTAACTGGTTCAAGAATAGACTACTACTAATTGCTACTTCATTTAAGTTCTCGGATTTTTTTTTTCTTCCATCTTCTACGGTATCAGGATCATAACTTTTAATTTTATCCACCAACGGTTAAAAATAAGTTTGATAGACTTAACGTTCAATAGACTTCGAGTATTCTTAATCGGACATTTAAAATTAGATTGATTTTATTTTATTATCTATTTCTAAAAATTAAAAATAAGCTGATAAGCTGTGAATAATAATAAAATCAGATGCATATGTAATATATTAAATATAATAAATATATGTGACTAACTAGGAAAAACTTCCACAAAGTAGAACAACAAATCGCCAATACAGTCGTCTAAAATGAGGTATCTCCCACTCACTACACAGGTGCTAAAACGTGAAATGCTGTGAAATTCGCTAATTGTTTTTTTTTTTTTTTTTTCTACTGTTCATTTATTCTTTTGTCAAGAAATATTTTCATAAATGGAAGGTTTATTCCTTAACGAAGGTTTTTTTTAAAAACATCACTTACATTAACCCAGTTTTTCCCAAGAAAAATAATTAACATATTAGACTCGACAGTCTAGTCGAGGAATCACTGGAGCATTAATGCGTAACGGGATTTCTGTCTGAAGAACCTCCAAAATAGAAAAATATTTTGTTTTCATTGGTCCATATTTGTTTATGAGAATGATATAAGCTAAATACATAAAAAATCACAATATGTTCTATTTTGATATTATAATGTATATACAATTACTGAATAGAAAGCAAGCGTCAAGAAACGTCTGCCAAGTTAGGCCAGTATAACTTCCTCAGCATTTTCATTGGTTTCACACAGTGCTACCCTTAGGGCGGGGCAACCGGGGCAAACGCCAGGAGGGGCGCCCTTTGGGGGCGCCGGCCAATCTTCAGGGGCGCTCACCACTTATTATTAATTAAATAAAAAAATACAAAACGTCTTAAAATAATAAAATTTAGCCTATAAATAAAGCAATTGTATTAGAGTAATATTAAGAAAAATTCAAATATTACACGGTATAAAACATGTAACTAAGATTAAAGACGTAAACCTATGACTTCCTGTCCTACAGTATCCTTTAACAGTACCCCACTTATCCCTGTTGACCAAATCCGATACCTAGGACTCCACCTTGACAAACGACTCACTTTGAACCCCCATACCAGACTGAAACGACTAGAAACCGCCAGACGTTTCCGACTACTCCAGCACTTACTAGACAAACGCTCTAAACTGCCAACTATTTACAAAAGACCAATCCCTACAATCCAAAATCCTTCGTACAATCCTTAATGCTCCCTACTTTGTCACAAATAAAATCATCCATAATGACCTTAATGTACCATATGTTTCCGATTTAGCTCAATCCAGATACCTGTCCTTTCAAAATAAACTTCTGAACCATCCGAACCCTCTCGTTTCCAACCTTGTTTCCTCTCTATTCCAACCTCTTCTATTCCTGATAACCCTCAGAGGCGTCTGAAAAGAAGATGGCCTCGGGACCTTCTAATATAGAAATATAATTGGAGTGCTACCAATGGGTAGTTTCTCTTCATGTTGTACATGTCATATTACTTGTTCATATTTACTTGTTGTATTTATTATTAATTACAGTTGTAAATTTCGTTAATAAAAAAAAAAAAAGATTAAGGAAGCTTTGGAAAAAATAGAACCCTTTTCTCATTTGTTTTTCTTGGGACTGATTTAATTACTATTTTAGCATGTGGATGTGCTCTGCACTATTGTTTTCTTGTATGTTTAGATGTGGCTTGCCATACCATCGTACATAGAATAAGTATATTATTTGTTATTTCTATTATCTTAAATATCTTCCTGTTTATTTTTAATTTTATATAGTAATTGTGTTTAAATTTTCTTTTTCCTTTTGTTTTAATGCTTTTGCTTGAACATGGTATTCTGTAAATATTTTTGTTTCTGTAAATAGATCTCTTAACTTGAAATACTTTTTTTGCTGCTTTATAAAAAAATCCTACCTAACCCCTCACCTCATTATGGCCAATAATGGGTAAGTATCTTATATTCTCTATATTTAATCTCTTTAGACGTTCAAGGCTAGTAAAGCCAGGCACCCAACAAGTAACAATTCCAATAGAAAATTATAATTAATAAAACTTATTTTATTATCTTTTATTGGTCCTTTTTTTGGTTATGAACTGCTTAAGAAATAAATTTAATTTTTTTAAGAGGAGAGAGAGGTGACGTCATTGCCCGGTGGCACCGAATGTCTAAGGCCGGCACTGGATCATCACTTACTTATATCTCAAGATCTGCTATGACTAATACTATTTTTACTAATTCTCACCTTTGTTCTAGCTTTGAACCAAATCGAACGAGCCGTTTCTGAAATATCAACATATCTTAGAAAATACATTTACGCATGCGCAATCGGAAACACTGTACAGAATTTAATAAATTCGATACAGTATCATTGTTTTTCGAAAAACTTCCTTTCTTTTAACTTTGAAGAAAATCAAACGAGCAGTTTCATAAACATTAGCATATCTAAGAAAATACATTTGCTCAACCGGAAGTACTGTACAGAATTTAATAAAACCGATACAGCTTCATTATTTTACATATGCCTACTATTTTTTCAAAGTCGCGCCAAATTAAACATACTGTTTCTGAAATATTTGTATATCTAATAAAATACATTTTCGCGTGCGCAACCGGAAGTACTGCACATAATTCAATAAAATCGATAAAGCATCATCATTTTACCAATTAACACCTTCCTTTTAACTTTCAGTCACATCGATCGTTTCTGAAATATTGGCATATTTAAGATAATACATTTGCGTATATGGAAGTACTCAATGGAATTTTAATTAACTATGCACCAACCCGCACGAATTCCTGAGCATTTCACGAAAATCGGATGAACGGTAGTAGTTGATATTTCCGTCACATCGACTGTGAACCAAATTTGATCCTTGATGTCTGAAAAACAAAACGGTAGTGGAAATTTTGAATTCTGAGCACAAAATATTTTTTAACCTTCCGCACGAATACAAAGCTTCCCTACCTTCGGTAGCGAGGAAGCAAAATATATAAAAAAGAATCCATAAAAATTTTATTTCTCCTATAAATGGCGTATATTTTGTGTCATTCTATTTGTTTAATAACCGCTTAAACATCATTTTATATAGCTAGTTTTTTTCATATTTTTCTTCCCGAGTAATTGCATCTAAAAAATATAATATTGAAAAAAAAAACGAAAAAAATTTAATCCTTGATCCGCTACTGTGAAGAATAATAAAGTATTATTTTTGACAATATTATCTTCAGAAATCCTTTTTTTTTTCTTTAAAAGGTATTTAACAATTATTTTTTAAACTTAAAAGTTATCAAACAAAACTTGGCGAATATACGTTAATATCTATTCTCTCGTTACTTAAAAAATATAAATAAATAAAAAAAAGATAAAATAAAGAACACGCCAGTCAGTGACCTAGATGAATTAAAAATAAGACGTCATAAAAATCTTCATGGTTAAAAAAAATAAAGTAGAAAAAAAAATAAGGAAGAAATAAACCTGGTGTAATTAAAGAAACTCTCATTCCCGTTTCTCGACTGCCCTTAGCGTTTATAACTTCCTCGTCAAATCTTGCGGCGGAATCTTTTTAAAAGATCGTTTTGTATATTATACATAGATGTTATATGCAAGCTAATATAAGGAAAACGTTTGTCAATAATCACAAACTATCATTAGCCAATACTGGATTTTCAGAAGAGATCCGGTTACTTAATTAACTTAGTTACTATGTACTGTAAACGTCATCAACTTCAAAGTTTTTAAACAGTAAAATCAGCAAACAGAGATAACTAAAAGAAAAGTGGGCCAGTTTTTTAATCGTTACATGAAATCAGGATAAAGAACAATTAGCAATAGAAATAGAAATAAACAACATCGGGAATAATACATGAGTTTTGAAAGGGATAGTTTAAATAAAAATTAAAACTATCATTTACAGAAAACGCTATTAAACGCTATTAATTATATGTGAATCCAACCGTTATAAAAAATATACTTATTTTGCCTGCTTCATACAGAATTTAGTGCTTAGTAAAAGAAAATATCGATATTTCGGTAATATTGACTATCGATGGCCTTCCCTAAGTAGTGTTGCCCAAATGTGAGACCGAGGCGAGTCTTGGTCTTGCAAACTCAATCTTGGTCATGGTCTTGGTCTTGCGCAAGAGTCTCGCAACAGTCTTGCAGTTACTTATTAGCTTATTACTATCGAGATATTACTTTAACTTTTTAGATAGGAGAAACCCAACGAACGAAAATTAGAGGAGTTAAAATCAAAATTATATTGGTTATACCGATTATTTACATAAAGTTACTAAGATTGTCAAGTATTAGTAACTATTTTGCCTTAATCTCTGTTTTAACTCGTTCTCTTCATTATTCACGACAGTCAACCATTTACCCACAATTATTTTGCATTAA
The DNA here is from genome assembly GCA_928085145.1 of Nezara viridula. Taxonomy (NCBI): domain Eukaryota; kingdom Metazoa; phylum Arthropoda; class Insecta; order Hemiptera; family Pentatomidae; genus Nezara; species Nezara viridula. The sequence continues at coordinate 152,255,627 of OV725078.1, forward strand.
TGTTTATTCAAAAAATGGATTTTTTTTTTACCACTCCTGGTCTTGGTCTTGCAACAGTTAGGTGGCCAAGACCGATTTTGGGCTACACTATCCCTAAGTGGAGTTGAATAGCGCGATTGGGACCCTTCTCACCCAGTATACTCAATTTACCCAAATTTGACAGTTAGAACCTTCTCAAATCAAGGACACGAATCGTCAAAGAAATCTATGTAGGATACAAATAAATTAGAATTTCGCTGAATCCAATTTATGGGTAAATGGAAGGCATAATTGGTTGAGTGGAAATTTTTGGGGAAAATCTGAATATGACGAAGATGGACCGAAACTAGAATATTAACAATACTTAAAGGGGAAAATAACAGATGTTCATATTTTAAAAATGTTTATAATATCGATGAAAATATTGACTATCGATATTTCAAATGAATCAATAATTATAGGCCTATATCACTAGCGGATCCAGGATTTAATTTTGGGGGGGGGGACTTCAGCCCGAAAGCTTTTTTTTCATAAAAATAATGATAATTGCTTTGGAAAAAAATAACGAAACTAACTATTTATATGAAATGGTGTTTAAGTGATTCCTAAAGTCCTTTTAAATGTGATTACACGAACAATAATACTTTAAGAGATAATTTTTAAATATTTTTTTCCATAAAACATGATTATATTTTACCATTTGGGGAAGGGGGGCTTCAGCCTCAAATCCTCCCCTCTCCCCCCCCCTTGATCCACCCGTAGCCCATATTAATATCGAAGACAATATCAATATTGGGTCTTCGACATCCTATCCCTAAAAGGAGCTATATACCGGTACTGTCAAAAGTGGTCAACCTAGAAGGAATTATATCTTCCAAAAAAGTATTGAAAGATTGAATGAGCCTCGGAAGAATGACTCAGTCATGGGACACGCAAACAAGTCACATATCTATTATTCATATTTCAAAAACTCATAGAGCATTAGTTGAATTTGACGGCTGACTGTTGCTTGGCGCCTGGCCAAGTCAGTGGCTAGGTTGTTTACATTTTCTATGAGCAATGAAAGAGCCATAAAAGAATACCAGGCATTCCTCAAACTAAACATTATTCTATTTATGAAAGTTAAGTTTTTTTTCTTCTCAACTCTGACCAGAAAACTTCCATGCCGTTTGAAAATATTGACAACTGAACTGCAAGTTAAATAAAAAACTGCAAATCGGGCGAAAAGAAAAGCGAATAAGAATGTTGGGATTATTAATGAAGTTGTTTCAATCTTCTGAATAATTAAAAATATATCATCATTAAAACCGTGAAATTTTAATCTTCTTCTAGTCCAGTAAATAAACTATCTTGGGTTGCAAATGGTCCATCTCTTGCTTTTTCTGTCATCTTGAAAAAAACGCTAAGAAAGATCAATAACTCGCTTCTAGGGCATTTAAGGCAAAAATATATCGTTACAATTTTAAAAAGAATCCAATCGATAACACTAATCGATATCGACATACTTTCATCAGCCGATCAACCCTGCAAGATCAACCTAAACGCAATCCTCCCATCTTCACTTCGGTCTATTGCTCCGTACCAGGAATTAGTTTTTGGAGAGGGCTAGAGCCCGAAAACTTTATGTGTGTGTAAGGATATTTACTATTAACTAAGAAAGAATAAATTGTCTAATTCAATAACTACTAACTGCCTATATGAAATGCTGTTTAAGTGATTCTTGAAGCCCTATTAAAAAAAAAAAAAAAAAAAAATACTTCCATGAACAATAATACTTTTATAGATGGTTTTTTAAATATTTATTTTCATAAAACATGGTTATATTTAGTAGCAGCTGTATACACGGGCGGATCTACGGAGGGGGGGGAGGAGCTTTCGGGCTGAAGCCCCCCCCCCCCAAAATGGTAAAATATAACCATGTTTTATCAAAAAAAATATTAAACAAGTATCTCTTAAAGTATTATTGTTCGTGTAATTACATTTAAAAAGGCTTTAGGAATCACTTAAACACCGTTTCATACAGGTAATTAGTTTCTTTCTTTTTATCCAAAGTAATTATCGTTATTTTTATGAAAAAAAACAACTTTCGGGCTGAAGCATCCCCCAAAATTAAATCCTGGATCCGCTAGTGGCTGTTTATGCAATATAATTTAAAAAATAGAATATATTGAGATAGTTAGGTATTTAGCTAAGATTATTCACAGTAAGAAACATGGCCAATTAAAAAAAAATAATTTTTTCCATTTTGCAGGGGGGGGGGGAATTTCGGGTTTAAGCCGGAGGGTGCGGGGATGAGGTACTTCAACCCGAAAGTCCCTCGTTCCGTAGATCCGCCAGTGCCTCGGACGCTTATCAGTTGCACATCGCTGATTAACCTTCGCCCCAAAGCTTTCATCTCAATTATAGTTAGCGAGTACAGTTTACGAAATTCAGCGTTGTATAGCTCTCTAAATTCTCCGGTAAACCTAGTCCTCCAACAATAATATTTTTTTTAAAATCAATTTTGCTATATATAGAAATAGATAAATCATCTTTATTCCGGGACAAAGTCCCTTAAGAATAACAAAATTGTTCATACAAATAATCAACAAATCTGACCAAGACACCTATAATGAGTAACTAAAGCATAATTAATAAGACAAGTTCTGGAGAGTTGTTAACGAAAGCAGATGAGCATTAGAGTTACGATACTGCAATAAAGTTGTTAGAAATAATAAAATAAAAATAACTAAATGATATTAGACGGGAAGTTTAAATAAATTTTATAGGCAAACCATTGTGATATAAAAAAAACATCATCAACTGAACTAAAAAATGATTTACACATGTTCCTTAAAATGTTTAAATGAAGATTCATAATGGTAGTGTAAAAATATAGAAAACTATTGTACTCTAAATTGATTGAGACATAGATTGAGATATAAAAAAAACAGATAATTACGCATATATCCATACACATGTACTTATACACATACACCCTCACACTCATATAAATACATATACGCCCATACATACATATACGCATATATAGATCATATCCCAGATTAGTAAAAAATGAATTAAATCCCAACATCTTAAAGAGATAGAATCTTATGAATACTAAGTTTTAAAATAATATATATATATATATACATGAAAACATAAGGAGTGCCTTTTATTGTTCTTGTAACAATGATGCATTAACTTTTAGGAACACTTAAAAACATTCAAATGTTTGAAGTGATAAGACCCTCTTAACCTTTAAGTATAAGATAACAAAAAAATAAATAAAAAAAGTATGTAGTTACTTACAGGAATCTATTAATTGAGGAATCTATCATTTTTTGACCACTCAATCTGAATTTCACTTAGAGATTAGACTAACTTCTGAAAATTGGATATACCGTTACAAAGCGGTTGGAATGAAGGCTTTTTTTTGAAGTGCTTAAGGTCGTAATTCGAACACCATTGCGTGAAATTCTAGAGATGATTTAAAAATTATCCATTTTTACTTTTCTAGGCTACTATGATATAGCCTGATGGAGCAGTATTTTGCAACAGATAGATTGCTATTTTAGAAAGAATTCATAACAGATTTATCAGCTAAGCAATTTGCCATGCCTTCTGATTTTATCGACAAACAAAAGAAAACGTCAATTAAGATAACTCCAATGGTCGCATGTTGGTAACCTGGCAGGACCAGAAAATCGCTGATACATTGAAACTATTATTTATTAGATCTGCTTTAGTCGCAAATATTTCAAATTGAAACGTGTGATCTAAAATACCAGTAATAATTATGCATAAATTATTTTTTGCTATCACTATAGCAGCATTTCTTGATCTTATGCGGTCTTAATAAGCACGCTTATACTTCGTCATTCTTGGTTTATTGTTTTCAAAAACATATATAATATATGACCATAGAACATACAGTTTTAGTTGACGTTAGTGAAAAATACTAAAAATATAATTATTTCTGTATTTTTTAGTACAATTGCAATAAATTAACTAAAAAAACATAAGAGCCATATTTTTTTTTTTTTTTTTTTTTATTATTTCAATGGAATTTACAACTGTATTACATAGAGAATACAATAAGTAAATGAGAAAATAAGAGCCATATAAAACCATAATTTTCACCTGCATTTCCTTGCGGTTCTGGGCACTAAGTTCTAAAAAAATAAATACATATTTGCTGTATCTTTCATCATTAATTAAAAATAAATTAAAAATTCCGATTTCTTTTTTTTTTTTCTTCAGGTTTAGGCGCGTATAATTTATTTTTAAAATTAGCAACAGAAATATTTTAGGAAATGTATGATTTTGGCATATTATGCATACAAAAAAAAATTGGCATTCAGGAGAACATTGAAGTTCAATTTGCCAAATCATTGGCAATACTAATCCGATTTAGATGATTATTGTTATTTATTAAATTATTTAAAATTGATTTTCAAGCTAATATAAAGAATTTTGATGTATAAGCAAATAAAATTACCTCTCGTCATGACTTTTTTTCTGTTTTTTTTTTTTCCTCTCAGCTTTAATATTTAGTAAAGAAAAGTATTAAAAATAATTATAACAAGCTAAAACTACATACATAAAATAGACTAAACCTACTTGCGTCAAGCCTTCCAAGAAGAAAGAGGAGTTGCCAACATTAAAATATGTAAGTATATATATATGAAGGATTGGTTATTCTGTGTGTACTAGACTAAATGTGCAAAATTGATATACGCAAGTAGGTTTAGTCTATTTTATGTATATTTATTTGGCTTTTTATAGTTCTTAAAAAAAATAAAAAATAAAAATAACTGTACCACTACAACCCATGGATGTTCTTGGGTTCAGTACTATTTAGGAAAAGCACTGTTTCTTGGTCTACGGTTGTGCAAGGAGGGGATTTTACCGAGATCACGCTCAACCGCCAGATTTTTCCTCTTAATCAATTATTTTAATTAAGGGTACCCACTTATTAGAGGCTGGGTGTGCCCCAGAAGGGTCTATCTACCCAGGGTCGCCCCATGGCCAAACAAAATAAATAACTTTTCTGCCATGAGCCGGGGTACGAACCTAGGACCTTCAGCATTGGGAGCCCAGTACCCTACGACTGAGCTACCCCACTCCTCTAGTTTTTTTTTAATACCTAATTACATATATGGTCTAGTGTCTACCAGTAAGTCCTCAGAGATTTTTTATATAATTTTCAGATGAAAATTGATAAAATGTTTTAAAATCAGATAGCGGACTGGTTGGGTAACTTTGGGACAGTGGGTAAAATTTAATTTGTGATGATTCCGTGGTGGATACACTGTGTTGGCTCAATCTGCAAAAACGTGGTTTGTGAAGGCGTGTACTGCGCTACTACCTTGCGGCAGTTTGAGAACCCTTGTTCACTACAGTCGTTGTGCAGTAAGGTTTTTTTTTTTCATAATTTTTGTTTTCTTGAAACTTTTGCTTGTGCCTCAAGAGCAGTGTACCGCAAGGTAATAGCGCTGTTCGAGCCTACACAAAGCACATGTTTGCAGAATGAACCATATATGAACCAAATATTGATAGCTTGCTCATTATGTTGGCGCAATATTCAATATATACGTTTTAGCACAAATCCAAGCCAATCTGATGGTCGAAGGCTATACAGAAGACAAAATAGATCGAATTTAAAAAATAATTTAAAATTTTTACAAAAAAAAGGTTACAGCTTTAACTGACAGAGGCATATAAAAAAAAAAAATTAAAATTTATATTCTTTGTAATTGGAAAAGAAAAAATGAAAACGGGTGTTTATGTTAACGATGTGTTTTTAAAGAATAAAAGAATCTTTTATAGACACATGTTAACTCTCATAGAATATTGTTCGACAATCATTCAACATCATGCGATTGAACAATAACAAAATAAGAGTTTAGAACGCAATATAATGACTGTCCCCAAATGCTATGGCACGGAGGCAGGAAATGACAGGACAAATTTGAATGAGCAATTCGGCCACTGGAACCATTCAGAAAGAGGCGATTGTCAACAAATAGTTCAGGCAATAACACAAGCCTATTAGGGACGTCGAATCATATTAATTATTATGTAGATAAATAAGATAATACAACACCTATAATTAATTAGTTAGAGATCATAACAATAACTATTAATATAATTAAAACAAAGATATGTTTACCAATTAAAAAAAATTAAATCATTATTTTTTTATATAAAACGTTGCGACGAAAAAAAAATGAAAATACAAAGTAAGAATGGATAATACCATCCAAAAAGTCTTTTGGAGAAACAATCCGCTACCAGAATTTCAATGAATATTCTATAAAAGTCACTAGGTCATATTCTATAAAAGCTTTCGACGGTTTGGTTGAAGTTTACGTAGAAGAAAGTTTTGCGGTTAATTGAGATGTAAAATGGTTTGCTCAATAAATAATTTGCATGTGAAGGGATGAAGGTAAGGAAAACGTTATATTTTCATTCCTTTATTTTGCCTTTTTCCTAAATCTACAACATACTTTCCTTATGAAAGTATCCTTTAATGACATTCCGTATATTCTTGTTGATTATAACAAGTACACCGATTTTGATGCAGTAAAAACTCATAAAATAAGCCATATAATATGCAATAAAAAACCCGCCACATATACAGTAAGAAAACATAAAATATTCATTGAAAAAAATATCCAAAAATGTAATAAAACGTCTAAAATATTCAATTACACTAATCTTCATACAGAAGCATTAGAAATTAAACAAAATTATTTCTTTCTTTTTTTTTATAAACCAAAATAAATGGAGCATAATGAGATAAATAAAAACAGGGAATAATTTTTACTTACGGAGTTGAGCTATGGGGCTCCACTAAACCATCGAATTCCTCTCGCATCCAATCCTTACAATCTAAAATCCGTCGTAAAATCCTCAATGCTCCCTACTTTGTTACAAATAAAACCATCCATAATGATCTTAATATTTTAGATTTGGCCCAATCCAGATACCTATCCTTCCATAATAAACTTTAGAATCATCCCAACCCTCTCGTTTCTAACCTTGCTTCTTCTTCAATTCCTCATAATCCTCCAAGGCGTCTGAAAAGAAGATGGCCCCGTTATCTCCTAATGTAGACATATCATTAGAGTGCTACCATTGGGTAGTTACTCAGCAAGTGTTTTCACGTCATTGTATCCATATGTTAAAATTTACTAAATGTATTTCTTTAATACAGTTGTAAATATCATTAAGAAATAATTTTAAAAAAAATTACTACATGTAAAAAAAAAAAATTAATTGTACCATACTACCTATGAATGGTCTCGGGTTTAAGTACTTTGTAAAGAAGTATTGCTTCAAGGGCAATGGTTATGCAGGGAAGTGATTGGGTCAAGATCACGCTCAAACGTCAGGTTTTCCCCTTTAATTAATTATTAAGAGTAAAAAGAAAATATATAAAATCGTCTAGCAAAAAATATGTGCTCGAGCTCGTAGATCGGATGTTACTTCACCGAGCTAAGCGTACTAAAATTAATTTCTTTCCTAATTCATGTATATTTCTTTTTATTGACGTCCAGTTGTTTGGAACTGCATTTTTTGCCATGACTGAAGACGTATATATTACATTATATTTTTATATTGCTTACTATGAAGATGATTTTTGTGAACAACCGGTGCTTCTACAAGGAACGTTTATTACATGAATGCAACAATTATTCCAAAAATCGAAAGAGATTGGAACGAAAATTTCAGAAATCAAAATGTATTAGATTCAACTGCCAAAGAGTAGGTAACTTATCAATAAATTTTACAAAATAATGAAGTTATCACATGACTATCTTTGATCATAAAAGCATACGTATTTCGACCAGTCAGCAAGTGGCAGCGGATCGGGTATGTAGAGGGAGAGCATAAAGGAGATGAAAACACTTTGTGCGGTTAAGTGGCTGTCTATGCAATGAAAAGCTTTTCAATTCTATACAGAGCTGCTAGGATTGTTCCCTGCCTGGCTCAAAACGTAAGATCCAGCGTTTATGTTCCCATCTCCTCATCCTCTCAACTCTCCCGATCATCTTATTGTCTTCTCACCCTAAGCGTCCTCTTAGAATATTTAAACTATTAAGAAATACATCAGGAAACGACGCAATCGCAAAGAGGTATAACACTGATAAGCTCCTTCATTTATTAGGACGGGATAATCAAGCAGAAAATGAATCCTCTATTTCTTAAAAAGCCGAGCGTAGTAGATGAGAGACCTATCATTTTTTACTTTCACTTACAAATATATGAAATATAAATTAAGGCAAAGTACACAATACATGGTGAGCTTTTTAATCGTTTATATTACAAAATCAATGTAAAAAAAAAAGTTATAGCAAACAGATAAAATGGTTTCACTAAAAATTGAACAAATATTGACAATATCGGCTTCAAAGAATAGTATTTGAGAATCCTACACCTGTGCATGCACCAATGGAATCTCCCAGATCTGGATTACATAAAAAATATGAAATATATAAACGAGATAAAGTTCTAAAAGGGAAACAGCGCAAGATTGAAACGGATCAACATTAGTGTTGCCCAAATGCCAGACCGAGACGAGTCTTGGTCTTGCAAACTCAGTCGTTGTCATGGTCTTGGTCTTGCGCAAGATTCTCGCAGTTGCTTATCAGCTTATCACTATAGAAATATTACTTTACTTTTTTAGATAGAAGAAACCTAACTAAGCGCAATTGAAAAATTATTGACCAATAGTTGACCAATTATACCAATAGCTATACCAATTATTGACATATAGTAACTAAAATTGTCGATTATTAGTAACTATTTTGCCTTAATTTTTATTTAAAAAATAGATTTTTTTTACCACTCCTGGTCTTGGTCTTGCAACAGTTAGGCGGCGTTGGTCTTGGTGCAAGACCAAGACCGATTTTGGGCAACACTAATCAACATACTCATCACTAATTACAATACTATCATCTTCATATAAAACTAATGTTATTTATTTACTTTATCCAAATATTTTTACATAGATCTTCAATAGACGCATTAAATACAGAGCTCTCGCAAGGACTCAGTAGTACGCAGTCGTTCGGTAGCCATGACGTTCTTCCATCGCGTATGCAGGTACTGTCTCTTAGTTTGAACCTTGTATCATTTAATCCTTCCTTGCAGTTCTCATTAAAATATAAATCAGTCTTCTTCTATCTTTTCCAATTATTCACTCTGCGTCAGGATTGTCTGTATTTTCAAAACCTTATTTACTAAATTACTACGGAATGAAGTTTCATGCATAGAAGAGCATTTGGGTTCTTTTATTTTCTTAAGTTGTTCTTTTATGAACGGTTACAGTTGAAAAATAAGTACAATAAATTATAATGAAATAAATCTATTAAATAAGAGTTCACACTGAATTTGGTTTGGTTTTAAAAATGTTAAAAAACATCTTTAACCATATAAAAAAAAAAAAAAGTGTTTCCATTTTCATTTAAAAATGAGAGTTCACCTTAAATTGAAAATTTTCAAGGGAAAAATATTCCAGTTCCGAAATAACAATGAACTACGAAATAACAAAACCAATGAAAAATAAATGTTTCATTCATACCGGAACTAATTAAAAATATAAATTAACATAAATTTTTTATATATATATTCTAAGCCAAAGGTCACCAAATATACACAGTTTTTTGAATAATTGAATCAATTTTTATTACTAAAAATCTCAAACATTCAGTGAATCAACAGACAGATGTTGATAATTTAAACACGTTTTATGCTAGCTCAATAGACAAAATTAATATATAATATACTGATATAAAATAGCTGATCCCTAACCCATTTATCCCTAATTCCTTTTGTAAGTAAATCCAGTCCTGTATGAATGTCCTAGTGAGGAGCAACAATTTTCTTGATATCGTCTGCAAAGGAGGTATATAAATCGAGAATTAATAATATTCTTTTTAAAATAATATTACCATTATATTTTTTAATTTTAATTTATTATTTATATATTGCAATTTTTCAGAAATGAAAAAACGACATTCCTTGAAATAAAAGAATGACTAAAGGACGAATCATATCGCAATGATAGATTTTAAAAACTTTATGGCGGGGTGCATGGTAGGTGGATGATATAAATTCATTCAAAATTAAAAATAAATTTTGGACTATTTGTATTACTGATGGTTGTTAAATAATATGTGTCTGATAAGGATGTATTTGAATTGTAAAAACTAAATTAAAATTAGTTTTGCAGGATCTTGAAAATGGCTCCTGAAGCCGAAACGTTGAATAAAGAATACAGGAGATAAAAAAACAGTGTATATTTGGCGACCTTTGGCCTAAAATATAAATTAAAAAAAAATTATGAGAAAATGGCACCAAACCTGAAGGATGTGACTAGAAAATATAAATTAACATTTTATTTCGAGCCATGATTAAAACAAAATTGTCTTCTTATCGAATATAAATTATCTTATTGTCCTCGGATTAAAAAAAAAAAGTAATAAAAGTGCATGTGTGTATATTGGTGTCATAGCGATTACCCGATTTTATGGAAACCTGAAGGAACAAAATATCGATGTTTATAAAACCTGACCCAAAGAATATGGGTGATTTTAATGAAAACATCCTTGTTTGAAAAATATGGATGCTTGTTTGCCATCCCTAGATAGGAGTCTCCAGCGTTAGGTAAAATGGCCTCGGGTGAGGTGAACGACCACGGGCCCAGTCCTACATCATCTCCTATCTCGCCCTCGACTCGCTGGGTCCATCTTGTCCTCTCACTCTACTCCAACACATTGCCCGTGTTCCAAGGAGTCAGGGATATTCCAAATTCAACGCATGTGCTGAAAACGGAATCACTGTGGTACTTATTTGTTTCATCAGGAGTAACGACAGATGCTGATTACACGACTAGCTATCAACGGTATTTTACGCACAACCTTGAATAAGAATATACCCTTATTAATATATATTATATGAGATTTAAAGGAACGTGTTCGTGGTGTATCCTGAAATGAACAATAACTTTCAGGGACATACTGTCACCATAGGCGTAGATAACGCCAAGGCTATGGCTTGGCGAGACGGACTTTGGAGGGCGTCGTGAGACTATAATTTAAAAATTTAACCTATTTAAAAAAAATATGAAGAAATTCCTGGAGATGGTCTATGAGATATATCCTAAAGGAATGTGAAGTTGTTTTAATAGATACTTATTATAATAATTTGCTTCCATCCTAAAATAAAATAATTAATCGGAAACCTTTACAACTTCATAGACTTGACAATATTTAGCTATACAAGTTGTATTAAATTTTCTTCCCGGTATGAGCTCGATTACAAAACAATAAAATTATAAAATATTTATTGCATCTTAACATTTATTTTCTTTCTAAATGGCTTTGTACCTTCGTTATACAGCCTATAAATTACAATAAATATGTAGTATTGTTTTGATTTTTTTAAATTTTAATTTTGTAGTTTTTTTCGAGAGAACCTTACAAGGGATAGAATCGCATGGCACCGCATTCACGCTGAAAGGCTGAAAGAAAAAGAAGGTTTCTTCCATCTAAACTCCACCGTACGACGTGGCACAGATACACACCGAGGATTTATTGTCGACAGGAAGCGAAAACCTAGACTCGCCGTACCAGCAAGAGACATGAGCGACAACTGTGCATTTATTTAATAACAACAAAAGTCAAACCTTAATAATTTTTTGAATTTCTTAAATTCACTAATTTCTTAAAACAATGCCTGTTCGCCATATCCAGACATGAGAGTGCCTGGGGAAACGAAAAAAAAAAAAAATATGTTTTATGAATGTATTAATCTGACTAACATCAAAATGTCAGTGCTTGGTGAATGGAGTATTTGTGTTGAGTGCTTCAATAATCTCCCTTATTAATGTGAGTTAGTGTTTAATGGTTCCGTTACATTGCTTAATGGTTTTCGCCAACGAAATCCTGCGCGGCCTTTAAATCACAAGTAACATTTATTGCTTATTTTTATGAGTTGTAAGTAAACGAGTAAAGTATAATATATGGGCGATTTTTCAAAAACTAGTGATTTTTAGATATGGGAAATTAGTCGACAGATCAATTATTTGGATGAAACAAAATTATCGGGATTTACAGTCAAGAATGTTTATTAGGTTAGCCAACGTTTCGACCCAAACATGTGGGTCATCCTCAGGGCTCAGTTCTTGTATGAATAAATACCAGATGAGGGCACAAGAATTTGATTAAGAAGCCTATGGAGAAGAAGGAAATACAGAATCTTGTGGAGGAACTGGTGTGTGCTAACAAGTATCAGAATATTCTGTGAAATTGAAGGTAGAGTTGGATCAAGTTGAGTTGTGAGCCAGTGTTATCTTGAAGAGAGCTCATTCATATTTATGATATCATTGGTTGTTTTGCGTAGCAGTTTCTAATGTTACGAATGATCTATCTCTGAAATGTGTAACACAGGGATCTACTCAAAACAACCAATAACATTATAAATATGAGCTGAGAACATCCTGTCTTTCCCACTTCGCCATAGGCTTCTTTATCACATTCTATACACTCATCTGGTAATATACATACAAGAACTAAGCCCTGAGGATCACCCACACGTTTGAGTCGAAATGTTGATTAACCTAATGAAACTTTTTGACTGTAAATCCTGACGATTTTGTTTCATCCTAAAAAAGCTTGTGTATTGCTCGGTCGGTACTGTTCATTGTGAGCCGTTTATGACTACTGCCATAATATTTCTCAGCTTATTATGATCAAAAGTAAAATTCAAGAGGTTTTTTGTTATTCAAGTAGTTCACTGAAGAACGTAGTTTGTAAACACTATAACAGGACATGTCTACAAACAAAATGATTTTTTTTTTTTTTTGTACTTACACGCCTACAAAGCTGAAAAACTAAAGTGATATTCCAAATAAAAACATGAAAGCTGAGGAAACCTGATGAAACAATCTGTCCGTAAGATTATAAGTCATTCATCTGGTGTTCCATGTTACTTTTGAAAAATGAAGAGGAATAGAAAATTCTCTTAAGCAAGTTTTTTCATCACTGGATCCCATATTCATATCAAGTTCACATTTTCTCTACAGAATTCAGTTTACAGGTGATCAGAGAACGCCAACCACAGCGTAGCAGGTAATTGTTTTTATTAAATGTTATTCATCTAACATTTAACGATTTAATAACAGCTAAAGAAAACCATAAAATGTTTAATTTTGTATCAACTTTGTGTTAGTTTATGTCTACTGTCAGTGTGATTTTTACTTTGTTAAAAAATGTCATATTTTTTACCTAAAAGTGAAACTTTATGATAAGATATTCGTTTTAATATCCAAAATATTTTGAAATTAGATAAATGACATTTAATACTTAATTAATAATATTAGGAAATTTCTTTAGTTTATGATGTGTGGAGCAGAAGCGAAATTATTAAAGAAACTTTTTTTTTTTTTAATAAATATTCCACTTTTTAAATTCTGATATATATTTTTATTTTAATTTATAGAGAGTATAAATATGCCATAAAAGTGTTATAGGCAATAACTGTAAATAAAGCGTTTGCGTTATTCAACATCCTGTTATCGAGTATTTGTAACTAGAACCTCTAAGGTCACCTAAAGATTGTGAGGGTGAAATAAACAGGTAACTAGATACGGCTGCACAATTCGGCAACATGGCCGGCCGTCCTCAAGCCCACACACAACCGTAAACTAAAAATTTGAATATGGCTTCCAACAGTCATCCTATTGGAGATGGATGGTATTTGATTTTCCAAAATATTCTGTTTTTATGGCAAAAATCATACACTGATATGTTTACGGAATATCTTCAAGAACATTTAAAAAATAAAACAAAAAAACAACTGAATTTGAGTAAATACAAAGTAGAAAGAGAAATTTTCAAATTCAAGTGAATATATGTTCACAGACCAAAGCTAAAGCAGAACAGCTCATATGAAGTGGAAAGGCAAACATATTTTTAAAATCTTTCCACTTATTCCATCGATGCTTCAGCTTTAAGTAAATTCCTGGCAAAACAGAATCATGTCCCATTTGATTTATAAAATTTCAAATAATCTCATTTATTTAAAGTCCAATAATTTCTTTTTATACTTTAAACAACAAATTATTAATACATTTTTTTAAAAATTTAATGTGATAGTCTTAATTTATTTTTAGATTAACCAAACAGATCATCTACAACATCCTTCATAATTGTAAGCATCTTAAAAATGGAAACTAAAAACTAATAAAAAAAACGAATATAGTAAACTTTAATATTAAATAATAAAGAAAACCATTTATAAATTCTACTTCCGATGCTTGATGAATATTGGCTCAAATGTTTGTTAATGATGGATAACAAGTATTTCCTAGAAATATACTGTCGGTTAATAGCAAAAATTAACTAAGTGACATTTTAATGAATTTGAACTAATCAATATGAAGTTTCTGATTCATTTAAAAAAATGCTAAAATAGCAATTTTATTATTTATTTTTTGTTATTTGAATTTTTTTATTAAAATTTATTTGTTAAGAAATATAATCTGCCACGTGGACAATAATTATAATGAGATATGAACACATTCTCACCATATATACAGAAAACATAAAGTTAACAAGAGTAAAATAATAATGAAAAACTATGTACAATAAAAAATAAAATAACCTAAAGATAAGTATATTAAAAACATAAAAACACAGTCATACCTATATAAAATATATATAAATATATATATATATATATATATATATATATATATATATATATATATATATATTTATATATAAATATAAATCAGGCAGGGAACCCCAAGCCAGGCTTCTTCCCCCAACCATAGAAGGAAAAATAAGACTTCAAGAGATCTCTGCGCTACTCTCTCAACCGTACTTCTCAAACATAAACTCATGTCCTGAGTGGAGAATCTGGCCATTGCCAGAACTCCAAAATATATATTACAAACGATCTCTGGATTCAACCTTCGATGAGGATTGTAGGGATGAGTGGAACTAGATAGGGATTGTGCAAGGGGATTTGGATGATTTGCAAGGTTCTGATGGAATTTGGAAAATTTCTCAGGGATAAGGTCTAGGACAAATTGAATATTAAGGTCATGATGTAGGGTTTTGTTGGTTACATAGAACGGAGCATCGACTATTGTTCGGAGGACTTTGGACTGAAAGGATTGGATGCGTTTGATGCTAGAAACTTTAGCTGTCCCCCAAAGTTCAAGTCTGTAGGTCCAAATAGATTTCAGGATTGTATTATAGATCAGTGATTTTTTGTCAATTGAAAGTTGAAATTTTCTAGTCAGTTGTCTGTATAATTGGCCGTATCGCCTGTATAAATTTTGCTGATCCCCACAGTTCTATTCCGTAAGTCCAAATAGGTTTCAGTATTGTCTTGTAGATCAGTAGCTTGTTTTCAATGGAAAGTTTAGATTTTCTGTTCAGTAGTCAGTATAGTTGGCCGGACCGTCGATTGAGTTCTCGTCTTTTAAGTCTAGTGCGTGGGTTCCACGTTATTCTTCGGTCTAAGAGAAAGCCATGATACCGAACTGTGTTTGAAAAGGAAGCTGGATGGAATTAAAGTGGACTGGTGGACAGGATCTGCGTTGGAGCGTGAAGGTAATGCGTTTGCATTTGGATTCGTTTACTATGATGCGCCATTTATTACACCAGTGCTCAATCAGGGAAAGGTGGATTTGCAGATGCTGTTTCTGGGTCTGAGTAGGCTGATAGGAGGGCGGTGTCATCAGCAAATGTTGCCAGCGAGGTATCGGGATGGACAGAAATGTCAGCTGTAAAAAGGGTATAAAGGATGGGGCCTAATACACTACCTTGAGGAACACCGGCTTCAACTGGGTAGGAATTGGAAAATTCTGTACCACAGCGAACTCGGTACGATCAGAGAGGTAGGAGTGGAGGATTAGATACGATCATAGTTAAATAAAACATATATACTTTTATAATCTTGCAAGTACATAGAACAGGAGTCTGATTTAGCTCACTTAGTGTTATTAACCAACCGATGAATTAATCCAGCGAAAGTAGTCATTAAGTACAAGATGATGATTTTTGGCGATCTATTTTAACATTATTTAGAGAACAAGAGGTCATTAAGTACCATACAGTGATTTATTGTTCTGTGAAGTCAAAACATGGTGCCCTTAATGAAACTGTTTTTAATGTATAAAAGGATTTTTATTATTTGTATGAACTTAATTATTTATTATATCGATAAATATGATCGAAATTAACAACTACATACCTTTAGGTAAAAATCGACCAAAATTGTAGTTAGTGACTTTTTGAAATAAACCGACGATATGCTTCGTCTAATCTACTTTGTCCATGTCCAGAATTCTCCCAGAACAGTTGATTCGAGAAATATCATGTCAAATTCCAGAACCGCCACTATGGTTGTAAGAAAGATACCTGCTAGGGAACAACAAAGCTGGTTTCTGAAGGTTCATTGAAACGGTCAGGTTCTAAACCTCCACCGGAATGAGGAAGTAGTAAATCGTCGGGAACGGTGACTGGAGTGTGTTAAGGTTTGACCTGAGCTTTACGTTCATAAACACGAAAGTACTATCATTACCTAAATTGCAGCACCATTAACATCTCCATATTAATTCTATATTTTGTTTCCAAAACTGCGTTCTCATCAGGGTTGATGATTGATGAAAATGATTCACTATTTTCTAATCCCGGTATTGTAAGAGAGATTCACGAGTTTTCTCACTGTACCGTTTGAATGCAGTATCAAAAGTTCAGACTGTTGATACTATAAAGGTTTAGTTACTTGTAATTAAGGTAGTTTAAATGAAAATGAGATTCCAAGTAATGGTCTGATAGAACTGAAAGACGAGGGTAGGTCTGCGTACCACCCCATATCTTATTTTAAAATAGTGTTGCCCGAAATCGGTCTTGTTCTTGTATTTTGCAAGACCAAGACCAAGACTAGTAAAAAAATAAAAAAAAAGAAGTTTTTTATGAATAAAATTAAGGCAAAACAGTTACCAATACTAGACAATTTTATTTACTATATATACAATATTAATTACTAAAGATTAGGTAGAACCAATGTAGAAATAAAAATAGAAAATCATCTTTATTCTGAGGCTGATTTTAGTCCGTAGTCTGGATTTTAGTCCCTTAAGAATAACAATATTGTTCATATAAATTAACGATAAATCTGGCCAAAAGACCTATCACAATAAATAATAACTAAAACATATGTAATAAAATAAGTATATACATAGCTCTTAGGATATATTAACGATGCTGATGGGTAATAGGTTTACAATACTACAATATTGGAGTTAAAACAATAACATAATAATCACTAAATGAAATTAGAAAGTAACGCTAAATAAATTTTATACGCGAAGCATTGTAGCAATAAAATAAAAAAAATAACTAGAGTAAATAAATTATTTACATCCGTTCCTTAAAAAGTTTAAGGAATAGTCATAAAGATATTGTGAAAAAACTAGACAAGCATTGTAATCTACCTATGAAGCGACACATTAAGAGAAAAATATAATATGTATATATAGGAGCGTATCAGAGATAAGTAAAAAATTAAATACGTTTCAATGAAATACAATCTTATGAATAGGAAAAGCAGAAGTTAAGAAATTATGCCTACTTACAATGCTTTGTGAAAGGTGATGGAAATTCTTTTTCATATTCAAAAAAGAAGAAACAAAAATGTATAAAGAAAATTAAAGCCTTATGCACTTAACTGTTCCAATTTTTCATTTAGGGTTTAGTAAGGTTTCACCATTTTGAAAAACGGCCGTAATATCTTTATAGTATGTAGTTGATATTTTTTAAAAGATTATTAAATTTTACGACAAAACTATTAAAAAATTCGTCTAAATCGGACCAGTTTCAGCATCGCTACAGTGTATTGAATTTTATACACTGATTTTAATAATTGTTTACTTGCCTGTTTACTACGCTTCAGTTCATCAAATAAATCGTACTCTGATGATTTCTCTGATCGGTCATTAGGAAAATTGGTCTTATTCAATTGTGTTATTTTTAATGAACATATTTAAAATCGGTATGTAAGTCGTGTGAGTGGACTCACCAGATTTTTTATTTAAATAATTGGTGACATTGTATAGATTACTATACAACTCTTCTATTCCAAGTGAGGGTCTATCGTTGTCTTTCTTGACAATGCCTTGAATTTATTGTTAAGCTAATTTTATTAATTTGGTTTGACTTTACTAGGTTTTTGTCAATGCTATTTAAATGTACCTATTCTGTAGCTTTTTTCAAAGACCTAAAGTAACATGTTTAATAAATAAGCTAATAGGTAACTGCAAGACCAAGTAAACAAGACATTTGGGCAACACTACTTTAAAGATAAGACTCACGCGTTCTGTAAGCAAGGTAACCCAGTACGGACTCCAACCTATTTCCAACGTTGCCAGATATTCATTGCTGCATTACAGAGATGTTTACCAGACATGTATATATTACGAGTACGACAATACTTCTTTAAACGAAAATATATTTAGACATCCTACAAGCACGAATCATAAGATTGGAAACATGTTGTTCAACTCTCTAGCAAAGTCGATCATACAGGAAATACGAGAGGGTGAACATCGGGACGCTGGCGGCTCACATTAGGAAGAACTGAGAGATGAAAAGGGAAGAAGAAAGAAAGGGGATTCTCCTAAGAAGTCAAAATTGAAGGGTCTGTAAGTAATTACAGCCTCACGAAGAAATGTCCGAAGATGGTCCATGAGATTGAGTCCATAGGAATGTGAAGTTTTTTTTAGATGCGTATTGAAGGAGATATCCTTCTACGTAAAAAAAAAAATGGGTTACTTAAAAAGAAATGAGTATATTATAATTGATTAGAACGTAAATAAAATAAAATAAAAAAAGTTAGTCAAGAACCTTTACTACTTCATAGACTTCAAAATATTTTCCTATACAAATGTTGTTTACTTTTCTTCCTGGTATGATCTTCAGACAAAAAAATTATAAAATATTTATATACATTATAAACAAGAATTATATATTTCTCGTGACTTTATTCCTTTCATTGCTAGAGCCTAAATACTTAAAAAGTTGCATAAATATCTCGATATATAAATATGTCGATATATCAAAAAACTATAAATAAATAATCGGCAATGAAGGATTTTAGTCATTTATTTTGCTGTAAATAAATTGTAAAATGTTACATAATGAGATTTCTATAATAAGATGGCCTAATACAGGACCAATTTTATTAATTTAATTTAATTTAACAGTAGATAAATAAAAATCACATTATCATATGCGATTAACTAATCTTGTTTTTTGGGGGAAGGAAATAGTGTCAAAAATTTTTTATACAAATTGTAAAGTACCTAACAAGTACAAAAAATGTAGCTTATATGTACAATATTTTAATATATTTACATAGTAAATATATATTTTTCTGCTACAAATATTTTTTTATTATTTTTACTGTATATACACATCACTACACTAATACGCACCTATTTAAACATGTTTTAAATAACAGATAATAATTCTTTTTTTTTTTTTGTCTATTAGTGGAATTATTTAATTTTTTTTCTAGGTAACGAAATAATTGTTTCACTATTATTCTGTATGTAGTTTTAAGTATGTTTTACATGGATGGTTTCGTTTTTCCTGGATATAGTTATTTTTTTGTTTTATTTTAATTATTTAACGTAATGGATGTTTAGGCTTGAAGTAACCATTTCTTCTTCTGTAAAACTTTGTTATTCTTAAGGGACTTTGTCCCAGCGTAAAGTTATTTTTGTATCCTGTTCTAAAAATACAATTTTGACTAATTTCCATTCAGAATAATCAACATTTAATCAATAGTACAATATTGTAACTTAAAACAAACAAAACCTTCAAGATTGGTATCAAAACTGAAGGAAAAAATTAATTTCAATAAATCACATTAACCCTTCGCCGTAAACGTATTAACGACTTTATAAAAAAATTATAGAAAGATTATAAAAAAACGACTTCCTGTCCTACAGTGTCCTTTAATAATACTCCACATATCCCTGCTGAACAAATCCGATATCTAGGACTCCACCTGGACAAACGTCTCACTTCAAGGGCGGACGTAACTTTCATATTAGAAGGGAGGGAGAGGGCAAGACTGTATATACAATACAGGAAAATCTTAGGTAAATAAATGATTTCAAAATCCATAATATTATTCTATTTATTTCATTGTTATTACAATTTGTAAATATTTTTATATGGAATACATTATATACAATATATTATACACTATACATATAACAACAATTTTTCGTGGATTTTCCGCTAACCATCGCTACCCGGGGGAGGGCGAAGGCAATGAACAATTAACCATTTTTCAAATAAATACTTTTCTTTCTCATTTAAATGTGTTTTACGTTGTTTTTGTTTCTGTTTTTTAATGTAGCTAAGAATAACATTGATACTATTTTGGATGAAGGAATTAAACTCACAACAAAAGAATTGTATGTTACGGTTATTTCCGCTTGCAATAAACATGTCATCAAAAGCCTATTGTAGTTCCGACAAAGATATATAAGGCTGTATAATAATAAGGCATTCTTTGCATTTAGTATAGTAGTAATTTTTGTTAATAGATGGGCGATTAGTTTTAAACGTATATCTCTAGGCAGGGGTGCCCAGTGGGGGGTTTCATGGTTGATGCGCCATGAAGATTATCGAGGGGGTATATATATATATATATATATTATAAGTTTTAAAACAGAGAGTAAGGGGAAAACATGTAACAAACTGCAGCAAGAGTAATTTTATATGATTGACGACTTTTCTTATTCTACTTTTGATTTTGCGCTGGTTTCAAGAACAGGTGCGTTAAGGAGAGGAGGAAGTTCTTACGCCATCGGCCTTTGGAGAGATGGGCACCCCAGTCCCTTGGTAACTAATAACTTAACATTTTATCGTATATCATTACTACATATGATACTCTGGTAATATCAATACTCCAGCTAGTCTTAGACCCTCGCAAAAATACACCGAAGCAAACATCGGGTGAAAGGAATGTGATAACTCGAGAAAATCGACGGAAAACAAGACGGGGTTGAGAAAAAAACCTAGGTGTGAAACCTGCTTTGCCGAAGATCAACACCGTAGGTGTGCCGTCTGCAACGAATGAGAGTAGAGAGAGCTGTTTGTTTTCGAAACCAAGGTTAGTAGCACATGGAAGAGATGTAGACCTAGAAGAAAATGGTAGGACGGTACCCTGCAAGGGTCACAAGAAAGAGTATTGGAATGGAGAAGGAGATCTTATGAAACTAGGAAGCATGGAGAACATTTTACATTTATAATGCAACACCTGTAAAAGAAACAGGTTATCAATTTATATTAATACTCATGAGCAGTGAACGAACCGACACCGAAAGGTTTAGGAGAAATCATATGATAGTGTAAATGGTGACTTAATATCAACTTATTAATTTACTTCAATTGCACTCAAGTAATAAACGATTTACGCTGCAAAAATCAACACTCTCCAGTATTCAACACAACAGGTCCTAGTAAAAGCTAAGAAGTTATACAGGAAGCAAAATATAATGGAAATGGTAAAAAAAAAAATAATTCATTTTATAAAATATGTAAATAACTTCAATAAAATAATTTAGTTGCGATTCACAATTGTATAGGCACAAAAAGATTTTGTGTACGAAATTAAAAAAAATAATAGATACATATTTGTACCCAGGAGGAAAAGAACACCATGTCACATTTTTGTATTTGCTTAGGGAAGCCAATTTTCCATAAATTTTAGTTATTAAAATTTGTTTCTAAGTTACTAAATCTGTTTCCCGGATATAATGAACACCATATTTTAATTAAAATCCTATTTTGCCAGTAAATAAAATTCAATATTTATTATACTAGCAATAAAAAAACTAAGAAACAAATGTAAAAAAAAAAAAAAATATGGTATAGCAAAATATGGTTCAATCAAGAAGCGCTGGGATCTTCTAGAGTCCTGTCTTTCTTTCTATAAGTTGGAGAAGGCTAGACTCAGAGTTTCCCTGAATGAATGTATTTCGTAAATATTGCATAAATATATGTGTGTATTTAAGTTGTTATTTTGATAAGTTTAGTTTCTTTTTGTTTATATACATTTAATTTTAGTATTATTATTTTGCTGTTTAATTTATTGTTATTTATTGTACAAAGATTATAAATTAGTTACTATATCACTATTACTAGTGTCCTTGGATGTGACAAAATGTAATATAGGGTGTCCCAAAATTAACGAAAGATTTGAATTAAATAAAAAACAGTTATTTTTCTTTAAATTGTTATTTTTTTATTGAATCATAAAGTACACATGATTAGGCAAAAGGCTTTGCTGACATATATGCACTCTTGTGTTGAATTTTGCATAAATGTGGCTGAATTTCGTAGATGCAGCGTTGAATTGAATCCTCCTTAAATCCATGAGTGCTTGTGGGCTTGTTGGTATAAATCTTTGACTTCAAATAACCCTATAAAAAGAAATTCAATGGTGTTAAATCACACGACCGAGGGGGGCAATTCTTATCACCGCAACGAGAGAGTACACAACGTTTGCAACGTTTTGTTTGAAACCACATGTTGTCCAAGTCAATCTCTTCCAATTTAGGCAGAAAGAACTACGTTATCATCTCGCGATATCGAACACCAGTAACATTTACTGCTAGAATAGCTTCATTTTCGAAAATGTATGGGATATGGGATATGGATATGAGGACTAACTTAAAAAAAAAAACAAATATTTGAATTTGGTCAAAGTATGCGCAATTAGTTTAAACGACATAAATGTCATTTTAAAATCTTTTATGAATTTTTCCTCGGTTCCAAAGGCCCATTAATGCACGCACAAGGAACGGTGTGAGACGTATCCAATATTTTTGGATGTGGAATAAAAGAACCAAAAAATTATTGAGAAGTCAAGACGAACGACAGAGATCGAAAAATGTAACTCACGTAAAATTCACCAATTTTATAAATTCATTCATTACTTTTTTCTGTATTGACTTTTTATCAATTAATAGTTATATCAATTAACACTGAATAATTTATAGAGTATGGAAGAGGACAAGGTGGGAGTTTTGGCACAGTATGCGTTAGCTTAAACAGTTTAGAGTCATCTGACACAGAGCGTTATTTAAGATTAATATACATACCAGACTGAAACGACAAGAAACCGCTGCACGTTTCCGATTACTTCAGCACTTACTAGACAAACGCTCTAAACTTCCAATTAATTACAAAAGACTCATATACATGACTATAATAAGGCCTATTTGGACTTACGGAGTTGAGCTATGGGGCTCCACTAAACCATCGAATACCTCTCGTATCCAATCCTTACAATCCAAAATCCTTCGTAAAATCCTCAATGCTCCCTACTTTGTTGCAAATAAAACCATCCATAATGACCTTAATGTTTCTTATGTTTCAGATCTGGCCCAATCCAGATACCTATCCTTCCATAATAAATTCCAGAATCATCCCAACCCTCTCGTTTCTGACCTTGCTTCCTCCTCGATTCCTGATAACCCTCCGAGGCGTCTGAAAAGAAGATGGCCCCGTGATCTCCTAATGTAGACATATCATTAGAGTGCTACCATTGTGTAATTACTTAGCAAGCCTTTTCACGTCATTTTATCCATATGTTCAAATTTACTGAATGTATTCCTTTAATACAGTTGTAAATATCATTAAGAAATAATAAAAAAAAAAAAGATTAATATAAAAATTTAGATTTTGAAATAAACTGGAGTTGCTTAAAACTATATCCATCATTCCAACATTAAAAAAAAATAGGAGACTAAAAAAATCATTTTATGCCATGCTAATTCTTAAGAGGTAATTATATTCTTATTTATGTTAATTGAATGCCCCGCTTACATCTCATTTATTCCTTTGCCTAATTGGGCTTAGCCATCGCTAAACACTGGTGAATGATAACATCATCATGCAATGTTAATTAATCTCTTAATACCTACTGCTTCCAAACGTTTTTTTTCACCGGTATAAATAATGAAGAAATCTTTACCTTCAAAAGAAACCGGATATAGAACTTTGCTGTTGTTATTGTATGAACATTAAACGGCTTATTGGACAGTTTTCATCGTTTATTTTTAGGGACGATATTTGCGGTGAAAGTTTTTTTTATGAATCTTAAAACGAGGTTGTTAGTAATCCAAGAATAGCTATCGAATGACGTTTATAAATTTTAAAAAATCAGATTATTTTGAAAATAAACAAGCTATGGAATCCGCTTGGAGGCCATGTCATCAACTCTATATGATCAACATCACGACCCAAAATTTGAAGACTTGCTTGTGTTGAATACATCTCAATAATTGTGGAATATATATTTCTTGTATACGTAGTGGAGTAAAAAATTCCTGTATATACACACATTTCTTGTATACACCGGATAGGGTACACAGGCGGATCTACGAGGGAGAGGGGGACTTTCGGGCTGAAGCCCTCCCCCCCCCCCCAAATGGTAAAATATAACCATGTTTTACAGAATTTAGTGGTGTATAAAAGATAATAATTATAAACTACCAATAGATGCGTTCAGTGACATCAAAAGTAGGAAAATCTTCACCTATTCGAAAAATTAACATCTCTAGCAAAGAATAGCATTGATATTTGACAATGAAGGGCATGGAATAAATGAATGTTGTCAAATCGTTAGCAATTTTCGTTGGTCTTGAAGAATTTTTACGACTTTTTTCCTTTGTGAAATCGGGAAATTGTGTGCTTCTTGTTTATATTTTATATATAAATATTTTTTTTTTTTATTATTTTAATGGAATTTACAACTGTATTACATAGAGAATACAATAAGTAAATGAGAAATTTGTAACATGGCATGTACAACATGAAGAGAAACTACCCATTGGTAGAACTCAAATTAAAGTTCTATATTAGAAGATCCCGAGGCCATCTTCTTTTCAGACGCCTCGGAGGGTTATCAGGGATCGAGGAGGAAGCAAGGTTTGAAACGAGAGGATTCGGATGATTCTGCAGTTTGTTATGGAAGGAAAGGTATCTGGATTGGGCCAGATCGGAAACATATGGAACATTAAGGTCTTTATGGATGATTTTATTTGTGACAAAGTAAGGAGCGTTGAGGATTTTACGAAGGATTTTGGATTGTAAGGATTGGATACGAGAGGAATTCGATGGTTTAGTGGAGCCCCAAAGCTCAATTCCGTAAGTCCAAATAGGTCTTATTATTGTCATATATACGAGTCGTATTATAATTGATTGAAAGCTTAGATCGTTTGTCTAGTAAGTGCTGCAGTAGTCGAAAACGTCGGGCGGTTTCTAGTCGTTTCAGTCTGGTATGGGGGTTCCAAGTGAGTCGTTTGTCAAGGTGGAGTCCTAAGTAGCGGATTTGCTCAACAGGAATAAGTGGAGTATTATTGAAGGATACTGTAGGACAAGAGGTCATAGGTTTACGACGGAGGGTAAAAGTGATTTGATGGGATTTGTTGGAATTTATTTTTATTCTCCAATTTTTACACCATTCTTCATCAAGGCTTGTGATATGTGATTGAAGAGTTTGGGATGCAATTAAAGGATCGTTATTAACTGATAGGATACACGTGTCATCGGCATAGGTGGTGATGACAGTGTTGGATTGGGTTGGGATGTCAGCTGTATAAACTGTGTAAAGGATAGGACCTAGGATACTACCTTGAGGAACACCGGCAGACTGAGTAAAAAGAGATGAATAAGCATTGTTATGATTGACTCTGAAGTATCTGTCAGTAAGGTAGGAACGTATAATGAGGAAGTATGTAGGTGGTAGGAATTCACGGAGTTTGTACATCAGTCCCGGATGCCAGACTCTATCAAACGCCTGTTCAACGTCGAGAAAGACTCCCGTGCAGTACATTCCGCGCTCCAAATATATAAATTTATAAATTTTATATTCTATCTATCGTAAGATTTGTAATTGGGACCCCGAGATGCTCCCGTGTCTCCCACCTCTACACTGAGTTAGGGTGGCTCTTCCCCTCCTTAAGAAGATAATATTTCCTAGGCACTTTCCCTTATCAAATCATTACCGATCATCGTCCTTCTTATGCCTACAACCTTCTCCAATTTAAGTCCTCAATCCATTCCCTCACTACAAGATCCCGACCCTCTGACCTATACATCCCTTCTCATAGATCTGCCTCATTCCAAAATTCCTTTATAGCCCGCTCTGTCAACTTTTGGAATTCCCTCCTGATCAAAATTCGACATGCCCCTTCCCTATACACATTCAAAAACCTCCTATTCCAATTCCTGTTCTAATAACAGTCAGATACTAGCTAACTATTAATATTATCTATGTATTTTGTAGCAATCATATAATCATAATACTTGGTAAGAGATAGTACATGCATTTCCTACTATCGACGTAGGAATTTCAATACATACATTTTTTTTTTTATTCAATTATAATTAACTGTTTATTTTTATATATATATTCAAGTAAAGTTTTTTTTTTTGTTTATGAAATGAACTCATTGTATCTCTTTTTCGTTCTTCATTTCTCAAAGTGTATGTTTATGTTGTCCAACCCTTATATATAATTTAGTTCATAGTTCAAGTGATTCGTTCATAGTTTTAATTGTTTTGTTCATAATTTTAAATGCTCTGTACATAGTTTTATCTGTATTGTATATAGCTTGTGCACCTAAGGTTTTCTTTACTTTTTATTTTATTTTATCAATTTTATTTATTGTTTCAAACGTTTAGGCCAGTAATATTCCAATATTTTGTACATTATTGTAATTCTGAAGGGACTTAGTCCCAGGATAAAGTTTTTTTTCTATCTATCTATAAAAGGATTTGCATCATTTTAGTGCACTTACCGTGCTTTTTTATCGGTAAATAAAACCAAAATTCACAAAACGATCTTAAAAGTTCAGTTTCATTAAAAATGTACTCGGTATCTTTTTACAAAACACCACGATATGAGCTGTTTTCTTTGTAAGTATTGTAGCTCCATTTTATAATACGTGAAGGTATTTAAGGTTGAGTATTTAATTGTTTAAAAATATTAGTATATGATATTATGCACATTTTATGTTTTCTAAATATCAAATTTATTTATGTTTATGTTTTCTAAAGAAAATTATATCGAGATATTGGATTATTTTTTATATATCGATGTTATCGCAAGTTATAAAGTTTACAATAAATAACGCTTCAATTACTTTTTTTTTTCATTTGGTTAACATTGCACCTTACAGGCTCTACCCTCCAATGCATATCTGTTGCATTTGCGTTATCGACGCCACTGACGTATGTGTGGTCCTCAAACATGACTGTACTTTTATAAATATATATTAAATCAGTAACAGTATTATCAATAATTTTAATTTAACAAGAAATTATGATTAAGAGTCATATCCTGTAACCGAGAATAGGTTCTTGCCAAATAATGATAATTCGCGTAAGGAGGACTTATTCTTTCTTCTTAAATACATTTTCATTAAATGAATTTATCTACGTCTAAATCAAGTGTGTTGGTGTAGGATGTTTCAAGAGAAATAGATAAAAATAAAGAACCAATCGAAACAATTTTTTCTACTTTAGATTTTGACGTTATGGAATACATGACTGAATGCGTCATGCGATTCTAGGAAGGGAAATAAAATTTGAAGAATGTTGAATAGCAATCAACATGGATAACACGAACGATCCATTAAATTCAACGATGTATTTGATTGCGATAAAAAATGACGTATGTCTGATGAGACGTCATCGGATATCAAGACCATATCCAAGTTAGTGAACTAATGTCTAAAATGACTATTTTTATTACTCAAAAGAGCAATTATTCCAACAATTTACTAACCCATTTCTCAAATATGATTTCCTTCGTAGAATCATTACCATTGTGAAACATCAAAATATTAAAAACTATCTCTTAAAGTATTCTTGTTCGTTTAGTTACATTTAATAGGACTTCAGGAACCACTTAAACACCGTTTCATATAGGTAGTTAATTTCTTTCTTTTTTTTTCAAATTATTTTTATGAAGATTTATGAAAAAAAAATCTTTCTGGCTGAAGCCCCCCCAAATTAAATCTTGGATCCGCTAGTGGGTACAATCATAACTATGAAATTTCACAGCGGAATAGGATGGAAATCAAGAGAGTCAATAACAGGACCGACAATAGAAACGCATACTTTGATAAGGGAGAACATAAGATACAGTATATTTAACTGATTTTATGAAATTATTTGAGTTTCATTCTTTGACAAACAGTAATTTCGGAATATATATTGTTATGCTTTTATTTATTTATTTACCGCCCTCTCTTGCCTATTGGGCTATACGGGTGTTAGCAGTAGTAATGTCATGCATGACTACAACACTACTGCAATTGAAACAGTTTACAAATGTTTATATTCGGTGACCTCTGATCAAGGATGACCGTCTTGCGGCGGTCAAATTATTAGGCTGAGACAAGTAAACAAAGAGGCATTTACAGTCATTCTTAGTACTACATTTCGATGCTTGGTAATCTATGTTCAGGGGTGCCCATCCCCGGAAAGTTGACGCAACCCCTCCCCCCAAGAAATGTATTGTTCTTTTGTTCTCAAAAACAGTACAAGCGAAAGTATAACAATGAAAATTGTAAATAATAAAATTACACTTGCTATCTGTTTCATGTTTTTCCCCTAGCTTCCTGGTTTGGAAGTTCCTTTAAATTGAAACTCTACAAAAATATGGATTCCTCCAAATTCTAACCCTGTGAGAATGTGACACCCCCTTCCTAAAAAAAAATCGAACGCTGTGAAAATGTCCACCCTCAAAAAATTTAATGGCGCTTCTCCAGTCTGTTTTTAATTGGTCATGCAATGACCCGTTGATGGAGGGCAATATGAAGAAGGGACGGCTGTGTGTGAACGGAAGTGTGAACGGGCTGGAGGAACAGGTAGAGGGCCTAGGAAGGTCTTTTTTTTTTACTCCATTCGTTCTGTTTGTTTTCTTTTTGTATAGTGGTGTAGTGGTGGGAAGAAGGGGGTTCGTCTCTCTCTCTCTCTCTCTCTCTCTTCCAGCTGATACCCTCAGGGTCACTGGAACACACCTTCTCTTCCACAGGGTAATAAAAATAGATTCAGCTAATGCTGAGAAGTAGTTGGTCCCCTTTATAGGCTTTAGAGATGGAAATTTGGAATTATTTGTGACACAGTCTACGGGGGGGGTGGCTTTCGGGCTGAAGCCTCCCCCCCAAAATGGTAAAATATAACCATGTTTTACAGAAAAAAATATTAGAAACTATCTTTTAAAGTATTCTTGTTCGTGTAATTATATTTAATAGGACTTCAAGAACCACTTAAACACCATTTCATATAGGTAATTAATTTCTTTATTTTTTTTTCAAATTAATTATCGTTATATGTATATGAAAAAAAAATCTTTCAGGCTGAAGCCCCCCCAAAGTTAAGTCCTGCATCCGCTCGTGATTTGTGATGTCCAATTTTCAGTATTATCAGAACAAGTGAATTCAAAAACAGAAAAATTATTTGTTTTTATTTGAATATATTTTAAACTATTCTATGATTTTGAATTGTTTATATGTATATTATCAATAAAATGTTTTATTTAAAATTTTTTACAAAATACCTGTTTTTTATAAATTATTTTCACAATAATTGACTTATTGCGAGGACCGAATCTACTGTGTTTTGATAATCTTCATTGAATTTTAAGAATATATATATATATATCCCTCAAGAAATTTTATTCTTCTCCTCTTCTTTAAAATAGTGCAGATAAATGTAAAATTATATTTCATACACAAATGCACTTGGTTTGGTCTATGTTTTTCCTTATTTCTTGGTTTGGAAGTTACTCTAGATCGAAACCTCGTAAAAATATGGTTTTCTTAAAAAATATATTACCTAGTAAAAATGTGCCCCTTCCCACCCTCCATTATTCCTCCTCAATGACCCCTCAAAACTTTTGATGGCGAGACTTGCGGCATGCCACCCTTTCTGGGCACCTCTGATTTGAAACAAGAAAAGGTGCGTATTTTATAAAATAGATGTACCTGTAAGTTTTCAGTCCCTACACCCATTGTTAGTTAGTAAAGAAAAGTGAGATTCGATGATCATATGCTAATACATGATTGTAATTCAGAAAATGAAGCTGTTCGTAAGCTATGACTGAGCCTCTCAAATATTCGGTGATGATTTTTCCTAAAGAATATATCCTAAAGGACATGTTGTAATTTTGGCCTCCAGAGAAACATCCCATTCATTATGCATTTTATTATAAATGTATCTTGTTTTATAGTTTGTAAATGAAATAAATGTTTCGATAACCACTTAACCTTTTTTTTTTATTGGATAACCCCCTACCTACCATTTCTGGCATACGGAAGACCACTTAACCATATGACAACTGGTAACGTTCAATGTGGTTACCGACAGGGATGCTCATCCCCCAGATGAGCATATCTCCTCCACCCACTCCCATGATATTTTGTTGCCTACCTCTTCTTAAAAA
This sequence comes from Nezara viridula, assembly GCA_928085145.1. Classification (NCBI taxonomy): domain Eukaryota; kingdom Metazoa; phylum Arthropoda; class Insecta; order Hemiptera; family Pentatomidae; genus Nezara; species Nezara viridula. The sequence goes on from OV725078.1 coordinate 152,286,152, forward strand.
CAGAGTAAGCGAAGGTAGAATTTGAAAAATCGTAGATCATATACAATTACACTTGCTGTGATCCGTCCCATGTTTTCCCTTATCCCTTAGTCCAGAACTTTTCATACCGAAAATTCATAACCCCGTCGAAAATATTTAAAATATGCCCCCCTCAAAAATTTTGAGAGTAACCTGCGCCACGAAACCCTCTTCTGGATACTCCTGCTTACCGAAAAGTAAATGGTTAACCAATTCCATAAAAGACCCGTAAAGGTTGTACCTGTGGAAGATGCTTCAAATTGAAAGCTATATAACTAATTGATTTGATTTCACTCAAATGGCCGAATCATACACATTTTTTTTCCGGCGTATATTCATTATTTCATATATAATTTTAATACAATAATGGTGCAACATAAATATGTTTTACAATTAAGTCTATTTTTTTTTTATTCATTGATATTTACAACTGCATTATAAAAAAAAAATACAACTGTTAAATGTGCACTCAGGATTATAGTAACATGAAATTGCTTGTTGAGAAACTACCCACTGAAACAACTCAAATAATAAATTTACAGAAGATCACGAAGCCACCTTCATTTCAGACGCCTCGGGGGGTTATCAGGGATCGAGGAGGAAGCAAAGTTTGAAACGAGAGGGTTCGGATGGTTCTACAGCTTGTTATGGAAGAATGGTTATATGGATTAGGCCCAAATCGGAAACATATGGAACATTAAGGTCTTTATGGATGATTTTATTTGTGACAAAGTAAGGAGCAAGGGTTGTATGAAGGATTTTGGATTGTAAGTTTTGGATACGAGAGGAATTCGATGGATGTCTATTTAACGTGAAATATTTTGAATTGTGTATATAAATCATTTAATACATGTAAGCTCATGGAGTAGATTAGCTCTGTCAACGGTTTTTTTTAGCTACAATACATGGCGATCACACGAAATTTATAAATCGATAATTTTGTTATTTCAATATTAAATAAATGAATACATAATAAGTTCCTTCGACAAAATATAAATTAATAACAGATATTTATCTATTTGATTCGACTCATTTTTATTTGAAACCAGTACAATATAGCTATTCTATAATACACTATTGGATATACGCGAATAGTTGGATATCGGTAATATCCGCAGATCTGGAGTTGAACATCCTAACACTTCTTACACCCGTGACCAACTGAATGGCGAAACCGTCTGCCTTTCTAGACATGAAAAAAATACGTAGGATTATTTTATTGGTTTTTCTTCCGTCAGATGTTCAAGTGGTCGTCCTGGAATGGCAAAGGTTATAAAATCTTCTTCTTTCATGAAATAAGAGAAAGAGGCCGACTACAGTTGCAAAAAGGGTAATAGTTTCCAGTTTCTCCTCCTTTTCAGTTAAAAAAATATAGAAATAAGTGCTCAAGTAATTGCATTTTTCTCTGAACGCATTTTATTTATTTACTCATTATATTTGCTTTGTTTTTTCATTTATCCATCCTTCAGATACCGAATATATAATTTAAAATTGTAGATACCACATAGTAGTAAAGCGAAATGTAATGCAGTCAGTGCTAGTTTGAAGCAAAATCTGCAGGCTATCGATCTTAAAAACTCATTTATTGTGCTTAGATTTTTTTTTTTTTCTAATGTATGAATGCAGTATAAAACAAACAGAGAAAAAAAAATAAAGATACGAGTTCCTGTTCTTCAGATAGTGTGAGGGGAATAGATTCAGGACGGATTACAGACCTCCCACCAGGGGGCAGAGAGGGGTACGATTTAAATAAGATTACATTCATTGTTCAACAATAACAAGCTCTTATTATTGAAGTTGTGAATTTAAACGTTCAACCATTCTTCCACAGACCAACTAAACGGCAAAAGATGTCTTACTTTTCTTGACCTAAAAAATTATATACAATTGTATTGTTGTTTTTTTTTTATCTTGCCAGGCATTCAAGTAATAATTCTGTACAGCCAAAGTTTCACGTAATCTTCCACTATCATAAATAAGAAAAATAGGCTAAAATTAGTGTGACTAACGCATATCTATTAAGTACTGCACGTGCATATGCACGAGTTCTTGTTCTGCAAATAACGGGAGTGAAACCTGTCGAGGAGATGGATTAGATTGTATTTTATATAAAACAGCGAGCTCTTGTTACTGTTTAGTGATACGTTTCGTTTTCGTAAAATCTCAACCGATGTTATGAAAAAGTAGTAGACGGTAATAGTGATAATATGTAGGTAAAAGGTATATTCTACCTACATATTATTACTATTGCTGTCTAATACCTTTTTAATATTTATTGTTATCTTTTCTTTGCTTAGCACTGATGAAAGTCTGAAACGTTGGCTCAAAGGAAACATAAATATAATTTATTTATTTTTACTTTATATCTTCAATGACAGAAAAGCCTCGACCAACTTCTCTTCAATTATATACCTGCAACAGTCAACTATCAAGTTATCCTTTTAATTTATACCAATTTACTTTTACTATACACTAAGGATACAAATATTATTTACGTTTGTAATCCCTTACATTGAAAAATAAAAAATACAAGTCCTTTTTTTTTTTTTTTTTTTTTTTTTTTTGTGGGTGATTTCAACGCCAGTATAATTTTCATAAATAGATTTTTTTTTTTTCAAAATTGTCCAGGAATGGTATTTGCACATTTTCTTTACTTTTAATATTATTTGTTCCCCGGGATTTAATGCTAAGGATGATAAAGTGGAGAGGAGGAAGAGGGAAGGAGGGGAGAGAGGAATTCTATCCGGCGAAGTGTAGGAGCGGCCGGTGACGTAACCCGACTGTCCCCGATCAGCAGCTCCTCTCTCTCTCTCCCTCTCTCTCTCTCTTTCTCTCCATCTCTATCTTTCTCCTCGGTCCTTGCATCTTGGAACAGATGGACTCCGGGCTCACTCAGCAACTTTTGCGACTAGCTCTGGTTCAGAGATCTCACTCCCACCAGTGCAACGTCCATCCTAACGCTTCCAACTAGTGAGCATTCGTTAATGTTGTCTTAGTCAACATCAGTATAATTCTAATAGTAGTAAGGTTTTAAGCCTTGAAGAAAAGACAATTTTTAATACCCTTTTCCCTTCAATTCAATCCATACTGTCTCCGATACCGTGCAGCCATGAATAGAAAGGTACCTATAGAGATACTCCTATGTGGGTCATCCAGCCATTGAGGTCGAGCCTTTGTTCTGTTTTTTTTTTTTTTTTTTGTTCTTTTTAACTACGGGGATCCTCCCTCAGACATCTTCCCCAATGATTACCAAAGGATGTAAACTTCGTTAAAACAAAACATCCATATATCGTAGGTTTATTGAAAAATGTCATTAAGTAACATTTCATGAAGTTAAATCATCACTTTGATGAATTTTTCCACTGTGAAATCCGAACATTTTACACTTTAATGTAAATAATTTTTGATATATGAAAAAGTTTGTTCCATTTTTGTGAAATAACTGTGTTTTTGCATCGACAAAAATTTAAAATTGGCCTTGGTGACTTTTTACAATAAACCGACGATATATAAACCAACATTTCCATTTTTTTTTTTTTTTTTTAATTGTCTTGTATCAGTTTCACCGAAATATGATATGTATATTATAGTATTGATATCGTTTGTGCTGTGTAATATGAAAAACAATTTGCATATATATAAACATATGATTAAGTATTATCAAGTGCTACCTCCAAAAAAAAAATTTGATGAGTATGCTGTGGATCGAGCAACCCTATACAGTAGGGCAGCACTGCTTTAAATACAGTATTTCTCTCGTGTATTTTTTTTTTTAGAAGAAATATACATTTCATTTTTCATAATCAAATTTTAATACATATATTTATGTGGCTAAAGTGCTCTCGCTCTCGCTCAAACTACACTGGCTTCATCATCAGTGACTTGGTTGAGAGAGTAGCGCAGGGATCTGTTAGAGTTGCTTTTCCTTCTGTAGTTAGAGGGAGAAGCCTGGCTTTGGGTTCCCTTCCTGAGTTTATATATTGTATATAGGTATGACTGTGTTTTTATGTTTTTAATTTACTTATCTTTAGGTTATTTTATTTTTTATTGTGCATAGTTTCTTTTTATTATTATTTAGTTATTATTTTACTTTTGTTAATTTTATATTTTCTGTATATATGGTGTGAATGTGTTCATTTATCACTATAATCATTGTCCACGAGACAGAATATTAAATGTCTAAATAAATCAATAAAAAAAAAAATACAGATATCATTCTATAAAAAAGTTAATATACACTTTGCCGACTGATAAGCGTCAGAAAGGTAGACAGAAACATAGGTGGGAGGATTGTGTTAAAGGCTGATCTAGTGGGGCTAGCTTTGGACGGGGCTTGGTGGATGGAAGTATGTAAACAGCGATTAGTGGTATCAGCATCGAACCTCCGGGTTCGCTAGGCCTTTTAATATAAACAAAAACATCCAACATCCCTAATGCTGTGTCATATCACGAAAATGAAGTGCCCTCAAGGAAGTGAATCTTAAAAAAAAATACGCTGACAATTATATTGTAGTGTAAACAAAGTATAAGAGTTTTGTTATTATATTAAATTGTTCATGGTTCAGATACTCGTCTTATGCCTTAAAATTTAAAATAATTTCTAAAATCCTTGGGAATAAACTGGTCAGATTTGGATGCCTCGCTGCATAAAATGTCCGAAATCACTTATAGTTTCAGGTCTTTAATTTTTTATTCTTAACTAAAAAACTCTAGCCTGGGCAAAAAACTGAGTATTCACTCTGCTTTATTTATTTTCTTATCAAACGACTTATATATATATATATTCTCTTTTTTTTTTTTTATAATATTGTCACATGATTTCGGCAATTTCAACAATCGAATTTTGCATAAATTCCTCATATTTTTTGTTATATATGCATCAAGTTAATTTAAAATAAAGATTTAATCAATTTATTGTACGTATCAAAAAGGAAAAACGTATTTATACGCAAGCACCTTTATTAGGATTAATCAGTATTTTTTACCATTTAATTTTGATAAAATAGTAAATAATAATACAAAAATAACATAAGATGATGAAAGGTTGAAAGGAAGTTTAAATTTCAAGTGATAAAGAGAAAGTCCGATGACACGATTACGAAATGAAGTGATTATAAAATGCAATACCAAAATAGTACAGCCATAAAAAAAAATCCAGGAATGGAAATAATATATGAATAAGTTATTATCTAGCATTACTTGATGTGTCAAGTTATATGAAACAAAAAACAACAAATTTTATATCCAAGGTGGGATTTTGGTTTATTTTCATTAATTTATTTATTTTTATAGATGAAGGTGAGGTGGCAATTATATTTATAAAAATAAAAAGTGAATACAAATTAATAAAACAAGATTTTATTGTATTTTAAAAATATAAATATTTAAGCCAATAACAATTCAATTCTGTGGATATCAATCCCTCTGATGTTGATAAATATTCAAGCGAGAAAATAAAATTGCCTAGAATAATATTTATTTTATTTTATTTTTTATTTATTTGTGACACAACTGTATTAAAAAATACATCCAGTGAATTTGTACAAACGGATATGACATGAAAACGCTAGTTAAGAGACTACCCATTGGAAGCACTCTAATATGTCTACATTAGGAAATCGCGAATATCTATTTTAATTAAAATGTAAGTTTATAATTGGAAACTTCCAACCGCAAAGCCTTACGTCTCTAAAATGCAGGTAAAAGATAAAATAACCCGTTTACGCTTTGCTAATTCAGGTATCGTCTGAACAAAAAATAAAACAAATCTCAGATCACATCTACGACGTCCAATCGCATACTGGAAAGAAGGTCTATAAAGTTTGACGAGTTATTTTATTATTTATGCATTTTAGATACGTAAATAAATATGCATTTGAACTAGTAAAACTCAACATGAGATAGAATATCAATGTTAGTTTATAATTGGAAACTTCCAACCGCAAAGCCTTGCGGCTATAAAATGCAGGTAAAGAATAAAATAACCCGTCTACGTTTTGCCAATCATCAGGACAGGAAAGAAAAAAAAAACAAGATTATATCACTCCATGATATCCAACCGCTTACTGGGAGAAAAGTGACGACGATTATAATCTAACAGCTGGTAGCAAAAAAAAAAAAAAGAAGAAGAAGAAAAAACATGTAATTACCAACCAAAATACATTAATATGTCACACAAAAAAAACACACCAAATAACAATAAAAAATAAATACAAAAGAAAAAAAAGAAGAAACGGAAATTCACATCAAAGGAATTTTATCATAAAAACAGACGATCACACAAAGTAAAAAAAACAAAACAAATTAGCTAGATTTATTATTTATTCAAGATTTTCAATGTTTCAGAATAAAAGTTATTCAAATTTCTACTGTCAGTCCTACATTTAACAGCCAACAATTAATTACAATTAACCTAACCTCTGGGCAATAATAATAATAAATCCGTTTATTATGTTCATAGCTCCACAAATAAACAAAAAAATCAGATGAATATTTCTTTTTTTTATTGATATTTACAACTGTATACATATACAAGAAGCTTATAAAGGAGCTACCCATTGGTAGCACTTTCAAAAATTAAATTCATTTAGAAGGCCCCTTGGCCATCTTCTTTTCAGACGCCTGGGAGGGTTGTCAGGAATTGTTTTGGATGATAGGTTATGAACAAGAGGGTTAGGGTGACCAAGGAGTTTGGAATTGTAAGAGGAGTATCTTAGTCGGGCCAAGTCTTCAACAAAGGGAATGTTGAGGTCTTTATGAGTAATTTTATTTGTGACATAACAAGGATTTTACGGAGGAATTTGGATGGTAAGGATTGGATACGGAAAGAATTTCATAGTTTTGTGGAGCCCCAAAGCTCTATTCCATATGTCCATATGTCCAAATGGGCCTGATGATGGAAGTGTATATGAGTTTTTTGTAGAATGTTGGAAGTTTAGAGCGTTTGTCAAGTAAGTGATGTAGTAGTCGGAATCTGTTAGCAATAGATGAATATGAAGATTGATTTAACACTCCGAAGGTCGCACCGGATCTGAGAGATCCAACCAGTAGTCTATTCGATGTATTTTTATACCGCTTGGGAAAGGAGGAACTTCCTTCCACGTATTCTCCTCGACTTTAGTCTTACAATCCAGTAGTGGTTGGGGGGGGGGGGAGGGAGTAGCCTGTATTGCGTACAATTTTCGTACTAAAACTTGAGGATTGACGGCGTATGTGGAAAAGTTTTCACGGGAAAAGGATACATCGCAACAGATATAACTGAAACCAAAGTCTTTATAAAGACTAATAAGGCTGTAATATATTGCAGAAATACATAAAGCTGGGAGAAAAAGTCTGGCTGATTTGTGGGACTCAAATGGTACAATTGATTCCGAGTTTGAAATCGTAATATTTTGTGTCACTATGAGTGTACGAAGGTTTCGATTTTTACTCCGATTTGGTGACCGAGAAACACTCCAACAACGTAAAGAAATATACCGGACTGGCACCTGTCCGGGACATATTTGAAGAATTTGTCAGAAACTGCCATCTTGTTATTCAGTTATAGCAGACGTGACTATGATGTGAAATTGAAGGCCTTTATGAAGTCCATGTTGTAATTATGTTTGTATTAATTATTCCAATTTATTGTCCAATTATTCTTGTATCCAATTTATGTTTCCAATTATTCTTGTATCCAATTTCCTATTATAAGTGTTACTTCAATCGTATAATGTATTAAAATAATTATGCTAGAATATTTTTCTCACACAGAGATTTTCTTTTAAATACCTGACTAATAAATATATGTCCTTGTCATGACTATTGAATGGCACGATCTGATGAAGGGGGAAATCCCTGCAGCGTCAATTATATGTAAAAAATAAACAAAAATAAAATCAGGAATCTCTTGGTTGTTCTGTGGTTTAATAATATGTATCAGGGGTCGAATGAAAGAGTTAAATGTTAAAATTAAAAGAAAAAATATCACTTTTTACCTATATATGTAGACATGACATTTCAAAACAGTTATTTACTTAATTTTTATTTTCAACCCTCATTAATAAAAGTTTTATAAACTATTTACTTGAATAGTTTTCAGTAAAAAAAGATATGCTTTTTACGTTTTTAATAATAAAAAATATAATCATCGGTATTATACATAGGGAGAGAGAATTACTTTATTATCATAAAAGGATGCTGCCCAGTCCAATGTAACTGCTACAAACACAGCATACTTATTAATCACTACAGACAATTTTTTAAAACTAATATACAATTATATAGGATTAACAATATGTATGAGCATAGTATACAATATTTCGTGTATATATATATATGTGTGTGTGTGTGTATTATTTTTTAATATATTTTTTTATTTATTTTTTTTTTATTTTTTTTTTTACTATTTCTTTCATTCATTTATTAGCATTCTCTACCCCTTTCTCTTCCTTCTCTCCCCTTATACATTTTTCCTACTCCTCATATTCTCTCCTCTCTCTTCCTAACCTAATTCATAAAATGCATAAAACATTATAAAAATACTATAGAAAAAATTTACAATGCATGGAACAAGATATATATAGTATCTTTAGTACGTTAATTAAAAAACATTAAAGAGTTTACTTTTCTAATATAATTATTTTGATTAACAAATATAACTTTACATTGTTCTACAAAGTTAGCATTGAAATATTTTCTAAGATCACAGGAATTTATTAGTTTTCCACTCTGAATACTGAGCAGTGTAATAATTATGAACTTCTATTATAATTTGTAATTTTTTATACTTATTACCTTTAATTTAGTGGGAATAAGTAAAAGTTTAACAAATACTTCTTTTTTTTTTACACTTATGTATATATATATTAAGAAAGTACAAAAGTTTTTAAGCTAGAACTTTTATTTAACAGTTTTGAAAAACCATTTACCATTAATGGTTAATCTCTTAGTGATAGAAGTATTTTTTCAAATAGTTCAAATTGAACTCATTTATTTAAAAAATAATAGTCCGTGATACAGACTCTTTTTATTAAATTATTAATATCTGCCTGAAACTCCGTGAATAGCTTTATCTCATTGTAACCTACAACTATTTTATTTACGAAGAGTCTTGGAATTGGGGCGTTTCCATCTGGAGGTCGGCAAAGTTTTCCTAATTATGTACTAAAAACACGTAAATACCCTTTTGCTTTCCACTTGGATCGTAAGATAACTTGACCACAAAATCGAAAAAAATGTGTCTTACACAGATATTGGGCCGCTTGGCCTATATAACCTAGTTATTTTGACATTTTGGGGGTTTATAACCCGCCAAACGGCTCAATATATTTAGAGGCCACATTTTTTTCTCGATTTTGCGATCAAACTACCTTACGATTCAAGTGGAAAACAAATGTGTATCTAAGAGTTTTCAGTACCTAATTAAATAGAAAAAGTTTGCCCATCCCCAGATTGAAAACGCACCAATTACGAGAATTTCTGTAAATAAAATAGTTGTAAGTTACGATGAGATGAAGCTATTTACGAAGTTTCAGACGGGTGTTAATAAATTAATTAAAAAGAAATCTGTACCATGGACTAAACTGTTTCAATCTCTGATACGTGGATTTTAAAAAAACAAAAACAGAATACAGATTAATTAATAAGTAATGACTCAGCAAGTTTGAGAATGAGTAATTCCTATGGTGAACGACGCAATATAATTTCAATAAGTATCAACTTCCCCTAGTCAATGTAAGGGAGAAAACTATGATGGCTCTACTCGATTAGGTTGCCTCTAATGTAATCGAGAAATATTGATTTGAGAGCGATAATATAACGATGGGGATAGTATAAGATGTAAAAGATCTTTATGACCAATGAGGAATAAAATATATTGGAAACCAAACCTATTACATAAAATTGACAATAAATTATACAATAAAAAAGACTGAAGCCCTCCACCCTCCCCCCCCCAAAATGGTAAAATATAACCATGTTTTATATAAAAAAATAATAAAAATTATCTCTTGAAGTATTATTGTTCGTATAATCACATTTAATAGAACTTCAAGAATCACTTAACAACATGTCATATAGGTAGGTAATTTATTAGCACACCCACTTCTTCCCCAGACTAATCTTTAGCAGATTTTCATCTGTTCAGAAATTCGGATAACTTCCTTAAAGGTAATTTTTTTCAAAAAGATTCTCAGGTCAAAAATATATTTTCTGACTTCATTTATATACAAAAAAGTGAATATTTCATTTCTTTGATTGTTATTAAGTTTATAACACCTTGGGAGAAATGTATAAAAAATGACGGTAAATATTTAAAAAAAAAAAGGTTTTGATTTCATAAATTTACTAAATGACCTTGCCTGTGCTGACATTTCACATGAAACGACCTAATACTAAGGCAGGTATAATAGTAGGAGATTGGACGCAAGATCAAAAATAAACTTGTTTGTTTAAAAGCTATCTCGATTACTTTTTTTTTTTTTTATCAGAATCTGTGCTTGATTAGGCGACTACTTTTCTAGGAACATATCTGTTTACCAAGTGATGGGACAATTGAGTCGAGGCAATATCACAACAAAGCAATCCATGCATTCTCGCTTATCGCGCGAAGAGATTCGCTATCCTATAACGACACCCAACTAAATTACTAATGCTTGGTTGCTCGATAAAGCGTCCATTGCCTGCCTAGTTAAGACAAAGTGTGAGATATTATTTTCAAGGAATTTCCACAAACATAAACATATTATTATAAAGTAAGGTTTATTCTTTAAATTTTAATTTTTGTAAATACCACGACCTCAACATTCCATTTGTCCTAGACCTTATCAGAGAAAAATTCTTCAAATTTCACTAGAGCCTTACATATCATCCAAATCCTCTGGCATGATCCCTATCAAGCACCACCTACCCTATAATCCTCCAACAAAGTTAAAATGGCAGTGGCCCAGCGACCTTTTGTAGTTTATATATATTGGAGTCCTCGCAATGGCCAGATTCTCCACTCAAGACATGAGTATATATGGTTAACGCGCTCTCGATCAATCTCCTGGAGTCCTGTCTTTACCTTAGTGTTGTCCAAATTCGAGACCGGGACGAGTCTTGGTCTTGGTTATAGCCTTGGTCTTGCGCAAGAGTCTCGCAACAGTCTTGCAGTTACTTATTAGCTTGTTGTTATAGAGATATTACTGTAATTTTTTAGATACGAGAAACCTAACAAAGTTCGAATGAAAAATTACAGGAGTTAAATGCAAAAGTATATTGGTTTTACTAATTATTAAAATTAATTAGCTAAGATTGTCGAGTATTAGTAACTATTTTGCCTCAATCTTTATTTAAAAAATACAATTTTTTTATCAGTGCTGGTCTTAAAACAGTTAAGCGGCCTTGGTCTTGGTCTTGCTAAGTGCAAGACCAAGACCGATTTTGGGCAACACTACTTTACCTCCATAGTTGTAAGGACAAGCCTGCTTCGGAGTTCCCGCGCCTGATTGTAAATAGTGAATATAGGTATTGAATATTTAATAGTTGACCGGTGCATTATAAAGGAAGGAGATGGTCCGGGGTTGCGGTCATAAAAAGGCTAAATAGTGGTAAAACTATTTAGCCTTTTTATGACCACAACCCCGGACCATCTCCTTCCTTTGGAATATAGGTATGTATATGTTTTTTAATAATTTATTTATATTTAAGTTTATTTTATTTATTGTATATACGTTTTGATTATTATTTAGTTATTATTTTGCTTTTGTTAATTTTATATATTTTTTTTGTACATATTGTGTGAATGCTATCTTACCTCCCTATAACCAATGCCCAAGTGACAGATTGTTATATTATTCAATAAATAAATTTAAAAAAATATGTAAATAATTTTAAATGTGCAGTTTTTTTTATGTTGATTTATATTTCTCTTGTCTAACAATTTTTTTTGGGGGGGAGGGGGAGGATATCTCACAATATCTACAGATCGTAAATATGACTCTATTTGCTCCAATTTTTAATAAATGCTTTAAGATCTTTTTTAGATTAAAAAAAATAATTTTATGATCTATATCCTGCAAAAAGAAATTCAGATCGAGCTCTGGTTTTTATCTACGAAGGCTAAATTTATCAAACCAGTAGCAGTCTACTCACGTCATTTAAACAACAATTTATTTTGTCAGAAACACAAAGAGGAGTTTTGATTAAGGTTAAATCAATTCTCTAAAAAATGTTTATTGAAAAGAGGTTCTAGAACTAAAATAAAGTATTAAGCTTATCAAAATTTCTGTTTTCCAACTGTTCTGATGGTATTCCTCAAGACAGCATCCTTTACACAGTTTATGTAGCTGACATCCCAATCCATCCTTACACTGTCGGCAACCACGTATATACATGTGTCTAATCAGTTAAAAACAATCTATCAATGAACAAGCATCCCCAACTCTTTTATCACACATCACAATCCTTGAAGAATGTAGCCAAAAATGGAAAAGTAAATTCCAATAAACCCCGTCAAATCACATTTACCTTCATTCGTAAACCAATGACTTCCTGCCCTACAGTATCTTTTATTAATACCCCACTTATTCCTGATGAATAAATCCGATACCTAGGACACCAATTGGACAAACGTCTAACTTGGATTCCTCATACCACACTGAATTGGCAGCTCGGCTTTTCCGACTATTTCAGCAGTTACTAGACAATTTATTACAAAAGACTCAAATACATGGCTATAATTAGGCCTTTCCGGACATATTTGGGGTTTAGCTTAGGGGCTCGACTAAGCCACCAAATTCCTCTTGTATCCAATCCTTCCTATAATCCTCAATACTCATTACTTTTTTATTGATAAAATCGTATAAAACGACCTTGATGTTCCTTATGTTTCCGTTTTGGCCCAATCCAGATACCTATCCTTCCATAATAAACTTCAGAACCGTCTCAACCCTCTCGTTTCCAACCTTGCTTCCTCTTCGATCCCTGATAACTCTCCGAGGCGTCTGAAAAGATTTGGTAGTTTCTCAACAAGTATTTTCATATCATCATATTCATTTGTTCACATTAAGTAGATGTATTTTTATATTAATGCAGTTGTAAATATCATAAATAAAAAAATATAAATAAAATAAAAAAATTTACTTTATAAAAAAAAAGGTGCACAATGTGCCCTGTCATGATTTTAGGACATAACAGTTAACTCTTGTTAGAGAATTATATATTTATCAATAAGTATATGCAATAAAAACACTTTTAACATAATATAAAGTCTAAATCATTATTCTGAAATTATCATCACGAAAAGAATATACATATAAATATATATATATATTTTTTTTATTGTTTTTCGAAATGTAATAAGATTTCAAATTAATGTTCAGAATAACAATAGTCCAAAATAATAAAGTAAGATACGAATACAGTATAATTCCATTTCTTTGTTTTTTTTTACGTTAATTATATTAAAACATACATTAATTACTAAAAAAAAATAATGTAATTATAAAGCAAATGTAGAATTAACCAGTATAATAAATAAAACATTAAATGAAATCATAATTAAAATGCTTGCTTTGATAATTCAAGATTCAAATCAGAATTATTAACATAACGTTCGTAGGAAAGAGAAAATAATAAACAAAATCACAATCAAGAACAAATGAAGTTAATACAATTCGAAGTACAAGATAATTTTTTCCAAAATTGAGACTATTCGGTTTGGACATTAATAACAATACTAACTTCGGTAAAACATTTCTTAAAGAGAAAAATTTTCCGCACAATCAAATACGTGATATTTTAACCAATAAATATAATTTCGTGAGAAATTTCAAAACTCAACTCCCATGAAATTGATATCTCAGTAATCTAGTGTTTACCTTTTGAGAACCCAAATTATAAAATTAAACTTTCTTTTTGTTTACAAACACTTGTTGATTCAATAGTATACATCTCTGAAATAGACGATACGGCTAAACCTGGTAACAAAATACTTCGATTTCTGTTCTCTGAAGGACGTCCTGTGGGATGATGAAATGAGCATTGCGTTGAGTAAGTTGATGAAACACATATAGACTTACTACAATTTTACCAAATCCAATCAAAATGTGAAAAAAATTACTATTTCAATTGTCCAAATCGCTAGAATAGACTAAACAGCTTTTCTTCATAAAAAACAAATCGAACTTACAAGAAACCATCACTATTTTAAAAAAATCGTTTTTTTTTTTTTCTGTTTCGTTCATTCTTCTTTCAATTAATCACGGAAAACAAACAAATCAAAGCTTATTTGCTATTGTTCTTTAGGGTTTTACTCTCATACACAATAGCGAAATCATGAGAGTTCTTGGGAGTCGAAGCCCCCTCCCCTACACCTCAGATGCCCAAAAGAAAAGAATTTAATTTATACAAGGAATTAAATTTATAATTTAAATCTCAATGCTCCTTACTTTGTCATTAATAAAATCATCCATTACGACCATATTGATCCTTCTTTATGTTTCCGATACGGCCCAATCCAGACACCTATTGTTCCATAACAAACTTCAGTTTCTAACCTTGCTTCCTCTTTAATAACCAACACTTCGAGGCGTCTGAAAAGAGGATGGCTCCGTGATCTCCTAATGAAAATATATTTTTGGAGTACTATGAATTTTTTCGTATCATCATATTCATTTTTTCACATATACTGGATGTATTTTGATATTAATATAGTTGTAAATATCATGAATAATAAACAAAAATATTTGAAGTACATTTGTCCTTATCCTATATCCTATAATATAGTGCTCTCTCTCTCTCTCACTATATATATATATATATATATATATATACTATATATATATATATATATATATATATATATATACATAAAACTATAAGGATTAAGCAGTGAGCGGCTGTACCGAGCTACGGATAGCAAAGGGCCCTAAGTATCAAAATATCTTAGTATATTTATTTGTAAATGATTGAAAAGTTGTTTACAAAACTTCCATAAAATAATCGGGAAAACTAAAAATTAAATGTTAAATTTAATAATATAATGCTTCTCTCTTCAACTGTTATTCCGAGTTTTCTTGAAACATTTTTTTCGGGGGCTTCACAATCTTGATCAGCCTCTGATAAATTTAAAACCCCAATTTGTAATCTTGGTTACTCTACTGCGCCTATAAATCCTTCTGCACCTCTGCAAAGCGGGTAACATCATAGCGGAGGCGATTTCTTTCTCTTCAGACACGAGTTAAAACGAGACATCACACTGCACACAGAAATACTCCGATAACTGATTAGCGAAATATATTCCTTAGTGTCGTATAACCGCTTGAATCGAACGATCAGCAAGAGAAAGTAAATACTGCAAAGTAGTCAGTTGGCTCATCTGCGACGTTTCGTTACACCCCTTCTTTCAAATTTGCAGATCATAGTAACCGTAGCACTATTTCAGAAAGCTCTACTTACAGCAGTTTTATCATCCCTCACTAACAGCCTGGTGTATATCTTCTTTTGATCAACAGATAAATAAGTACTACTATACATTTAGCGACAAATATCGTCGAGTGCTGGAAGCTCATGTATTGGATAAACACTTATACTAATAATGACAATAAGAAAATGATCATCACTTAGCTTTTTCAGTTCAAAAATGTCTTCAACTTCTCTAACTATAATTTACAAAATAGATAAATGATACGACGTAAACATATTTATTGGAAATTATATGGTTTATAGAACAAAACCATCAAGAAATTAAAAATAAACCACCTAATCAAAACAATGTTACGGAGAGTAATGTTTACTTTAGCCATATTTTCTCCCTATTTTTAACAGATTCGTTGAAGCAACAATGAGAAGAGATTATGTCTCTGAGCGTTATAAGCAATTTGGAAGAGGATGCTGGAAGAGGCAG
This sequence comes from Nezara viridula, assembly GCA_928085145.1. Lineage (NCBI taxonomy): Eukaryota > Metazoa > Arthropoda > Insecta > Hemiptera > Pentatomidae > Nezara > Nezara viridula. The sequence goes on from OV725078.1 coordinate 152,302,038, forward strand.
TGTAAGACTATGCTAAAAATACTTGTGCCCTCAGGTATGCATGCCTTTCAAATGGCATTTAAAGGCAACAATTTCCTTGACTCCAAGTTTCATCGACACGAAACGCAATCTTCTCTTGCCGCAACAGAGTTTTCGCCTCTGATTCCAAATAAAATTATAAATGTAGACAAGGATGTCATGTAAATATAACGAAATGTATAACTAGCAGTTTTTTTTTTTAGTAATAATTCAACTTTAAAAAATATACTGTTTACTAAAATACTCTGTCACCGGTTGATAATACAAATTATTCACAGCTATGCACACACAAAGTATAGATGTAAATGTACATATTTACAAACTATATTCGGCGTCATCAAACTAAGAAGTCCGATACCTTTTCATGACATTTTCAGTTTTTATGTCAAACGTCTACAGATACATAAATTTTATTTTGCGGGTTTTTCAGCAATTTGTTACATATATATAATTAATTAATCTAATATTTTAAAATATTAGTATTGGTGCACAAATGACAGAAAAACATTGTAATGTTTACGAAGATTCGAGGCATGCCTAACCTGTTTTTAGATCCTTTCAGTTGACAATTTAGCATCCGAATAATATGAAATAAAGCATTTATGTCAGTAAGTTTAAAAGTGTTTTAATTTTCTAACTTTATTATCGCTTTCTGGCTGGTTATCAACCTATTGAAAAAAAAACAGAAAAACATGTTGCCATGTATGTGATTTGTGACAAGTAAATTTATGGGGGGGAAAGGCGAATTTCGACAACAAATTTCAAAAGGTCCTTGACACGATGACAGTTGTGATACCTCGTAGGCGCAAGCGTTAAAGCACTTGCGGAGCAAAATTTCGAATTTTACAAAAATGAAGACTTACCACTTTGGGTGGGACGACATGCTGTTTTTGGAGATAATTGTCGATGGAATGATTCACATTTAGCGGCACGAACAACACTAAGCGGAAGGCAGACCGGGACTGTGGCCTCAGGGTTCCTTAAACCTTCCTCACCTTTCCCCCGCCACTGTCCTTCCTATCCCTACCCCCCGCTAACAGTAACGCCACCATCCCCTCGAGAACGGAAAAAAAAAAAGCACCGTCTTTTCTATGATTGGGAAGTAAGATCCCAACAACATCACACAATATTAAAAACTGAACGGAATCAATAAAAATTTAAAAACAATTACTGTTCCTTAATACTACTGACGCGGCTGAGTAAGAGCCGCTGGGATCTCCTAGAGTCCTGCTTTCCCTTCCACGAGTAGGGAAGAAAGGCTTGGTTCGGAGATCTTGAGTATAAGTGAATTTTGTAAATATTGTATTATGACCAAAAAAAAAAAGGATAAAATAAAAATATAATAAAATAATTTTTAATAAATATAATTTTCTATAGGAATTTTTATTTGTTGGGCGCCTGGCTTTACAAGCCTTTCATCTCTAAAGAGATAAATGTAGAAAACATAAGTTACTTACCCAATCATTTGGCCATGATTAATCATTTATCCTACCATGATAGCTCAGGTGAGAAGGGGTTAGGTTGGATATTTTTCTGCTTTATAAAAATATCCAACCTAACCCCTTAAACCCCTAACCCCTGTTAACCATAAAAAAGATTAACAGATCTATTTACAAAAAGAAATATTCACAAAATTAATACTATGTACAATTAAAAGAAATGAAATACAAGGGAAAAAAGAGAGAATTTAAACATAATTACTATATACAATTAAAGATAAGTAGGAAGATATTTAAGATAATAAAAACAAAACAAAAAAAAGATACTTATTCTATATACAATAGTATGGCATGCCACATCTAAATATCTAGAAAAGATAGTCAAGATACAAGAGATCTAAGATGTAAGAGCACATGCACATGCTAAAATATCAATTAGTCATCAGGCACAGGAAACACAAGAGTGAAGAGTTCTATTTTTTCCAATGCTTCCTTAATCTTGGTTACAGTATAAAAGTATGAGTGTGTTTAAGTATTTATTTTGATTACTTTAGTTTATGTACATTTACTTTTAACCAACAAATATTTATGTAACCAACTAAAACATACACCATGTCCTTAATATCTCATATGTCTTCGTTCTACTGAAATTCCATCAAACCTTACATATCATCCAAATCCACTTGTACAATTTCTATCTTGCTCTAACCATCCCTACAATCCTCCTCGAAGGTTGAAGCGGCAGTGGCCCAAAGACCTGTTGTAAGAATATATTGGAGTTCTGACAATGGCCAGATTCTCCACCCAAGCCAAGTGTGAGTGGTTATAGTGCCTCTGCTCAGCCTCCACTGGTCCTCAATAGTGATGAGGTGCTGGGATCTTCTAGAGTTCTGTCTTTCCTTTTACGAAAGGGGGAAAAGTCTTGGCTCGGAGATCTTGAGTGAATACATTTTGTATATATTGTATAAAAGCATGCGTGTATTTGAGTTGTTATTTTGATTAGTTTAGTTTCTTTTAGTCAATATACATATACTTTTAGTATTATTATTTTGTTGTAAATTTATTTTTATTTATTATACTTAGTGTGAATGAGCTACTCTTCCATCACTATTACTGTTGTCCTCAGATGTGGCAGATAGTAATATTTTTCAATAAAGAGTTGAAAAAGACAATTGGTTGTCCGCAGAGGTGTAACTCGGGAAGACTCCGTCCCGGCGACTTCCCATTTTTCCGAGTAACATTATTCAAATTCACTGTTAAACACAGGCGGATTTACGGGGGGAGGGAGGCTTTCGCGCTGAAGCCCCCCTCAAAACGGTAAAATATAACCATGTTTTATAGAAAAAAAATATTAAAAACTATCTCTTAAAGTATTATTGTTCGTGTAATTACATTTAATAGGACTTCAAGAATCACTTAAATACCGTTTCATATAGGTAGTTCATTTTTTTTTTCAAATTAATTATAGTTGTGTATATGAAAAAAAAATCTTTCGGGCTGAAGCCCCCCCCCTCCAAAAATTAAATCCTGGATCCGCTAGTGCTGTTAAACATAGTAGACAGAACGTAATTGAAAAAAAGAATGGTTGGGATGATCAGTCAAAAAAATAACTTCTAAAAATAGATAAGTATATTTATTTTTATTTTTGCCGGCGTTTCGATACAAAGTTCAAGCCTTCATCGGGGCCATGAAAAAACTAGATGACCAAAGGTATGAGAAACTATCAACATTAAAAAATTAAAAAGAAAACTAATATGTAGGTGAAAGGTATAGTCTATAAAATGTAGGTAGAATTTTATTTGAAGGCAATAAGTAAAATAAAGTAGGCAGAATAAACTTAAAGTAAAATAAAGTAGGCAGAATAAATTTAAAGTAAAATAAAGCAGGCAGAATAAACTTAAAGTAAAATAAAGTAGGCAGAATAAATTTAAAGTAAAATAAAGTAGGCAGAATAAACTTAAAGGAAATATAAAATAACGTTAACAAAGTTAGGGGTTGAAAGTAGCGGAAGCAAAGTTAGGATATATAACATAACGGTAACAAAGTTGAGAAATTATGAATAAAATAATAACAGTAACAGAGCATTATGGAATAAATAATGACGGCAACAAAACAACAAGGACTAATGAAATAAATTTAATCAAAATAAGGTAACATAAGAAATGAGAAATGAATTAACAACGAAATGTAATGGAATGAATGCGATAAAAAACGTAAGTATATACAAAAAATAAATGGGGTGACATAGTTGCTAAAATTTGATGTCATAGTATGCCAAAAGGGAGTGAGATAATCATAGAATAAAATGTAAAACAGAGAAAAGGAATATGAAGTTATATAAAAAAATAATAGATGTAAATAGAAAAATTAAGATACTGTAAAGTTCATCAAAACATACTATAAGACTACGAACAAGAGAATAAAAAATTAAAATAATGTAAATTTAATGATATAATGAGCAAATGGATCAATATACACAAAATAGAGGTAAAGATATAGAAAAGAAAGTAACGGGAAAAAGGAAAAAGTGGAGAAAACTAAGATAAAAGAAATAAACAGAGCTGGTCAAAGGAAAGGATTCGGCAAGACAAACATTTTTCTGGTAAACAATAAACAGTGGAAAACGGTAGAGAGAACGTAATTTAGCATAAAATAAGTAAACAATGCTTTAAAGAGTTTTTTTTTGAATTGGTTGAAAGATCTATATGTTTCTATACTGCGCCCCAGTGCATTGCATCAGTATCATTGGCGCTATCTCACACTGATACACTGGTTGTCCGCTCTATTTCATGGCAAACACCTAATTCGACAACTCTTAAAAAAGTGACAGTAAAACATTAGGGTTAATACATAACTTATAAATAAGTGTGTTATGGTGTATAAATAAATAAGTGTATAAAAAAGTTGAAATTCATTTTGAATCAACTATCTCTATAGTAAGTTGCACAGGCGAATCTACGGGGGGGAGGGGGGGGAGGGGACCTTCGTGCTGAAGTTCCTCCCAAAATGGTAAAATGTAACCATGTGGAAAAAATATTAAAAAATTATCTCTGTATTATTAAAATTATTAAAGTATTATTGCCCGTGTAATTACATTTAATAGGAATTAAAGAATCAGTTAAACACCATTTCATATAGGCAGTTAGTATCTTTATAATTTTTATGTTTATATATATATATACGAGGTGGGGAGTGGGGTACCTCGGTGGTAGGGTACTGAGCTTCCAATGCCGAAGGTCCCAGGTTCGAACCCCGGCTCATGGCAGACAATTTATTTATCTGTTTCATTGGCAGAGGGGTGACCCTGGGTAGGTAGACCCTCCTGGGGCACACCCTGCCTCTATAAAGTGGGTACCCTTAATTAAATAATTAATTAAGGGGGAAAACCTGGCGGTGGAGCGTGATCTCGGTCAAATCACCTCCTTGCACAACCGTTGACCTCGAAACAGTGCTTTCCCTGAATAGTACTGAACCCAAGACAGTTCATGGGTTGTAACGGTACAGGTTTTTTTAATATAATATATGAAAAAAAAGCTGTCGGGCTGAAGCCGCCCCCCCCCCCCCCCAAAAAAAAAATTAAATCCTGGATCTGGTAATAGTAAGTTGAAACCAACTTTTACTTGTGATAACTTGAGCGTCAGGTGTTATTTTTAATTGTCATGGACTTTTTTGTTTGTTTTTAAATTCTTTTTTAAGTAAAAACTTCTTTAGGCGCGCTATGCACTTTTCTGTGAGCAGTGAATGAGATTGAGCCGTCACGCTCTGACATGTAACGCCCATTCGGGTAAAGTCGGCTCGAGTCGAGTAATTGAAATGTTTTTGCATTAGGATTGAAATATCTCAGAAACTAAAAATCGGATCTGAACACTGTAGGCTTGAAAAATGTCCAGCAGTTAATCCTCTTTGTAATGAGCTATTGTTTAAAATTCTATCTTTACGTGACGCTGTGATAGAGAGGGAAAAGATAGTGTTGAAAAACAAATGATAACGAGATTTGTTGAACATATGAAATGAAATATGATTTGATCTGCATACTGTAATCAAGGAAAATGTTCAACGTTTTATCCTCTTTTTAATCAACTATAAATCAAAATTGTATTTTGAGGTGATGTCGAGTTAAAGAATTGAGAAAAGAAAAATATAGCGCCAAAAAAACAAAACAATAACGACAGTTTGAAAATTTGGACTAAAATATCTCAACCAATAGAGCAGTGGTGCAACAATTGACACATAAAAATCGATAAATCCAAATGCAAGCATGTCACCTTTACCATCCCACGCAGATCCTGTCCACATATCCTTTTAACTCAGTGCTTCTTTCCATCTCAGACACAGTTCGGTATCTTGAATTTATTTTAGACAAAATACTAACATGGAAGCCATATACCAGACTTAAAAGACAAGAACTTAACCGACGATTTGGCCAATTATACAGACTACTTAACAGAAAATGTAATCTTGAAATTGATAACAAATCATTAATATACAAAACCATACTGAAACCCATCTGGACCTACGGACTTGAACTGTGGGGGACAACTAAATTTTCGAACATCAAATGCATCCAATCCTTCCAGTCTAAAGTCCTCTGTATAATAGTTAATGCTCCTTATTATGTTACGAACAAAACCTTACATCGTGACCTTAACATCCCTTATGTTCTTGGCGTTATTCCATCCCGATTTTCAAATTTTCATCATAATGTAATCCATCATACTAATCCCTAAACACAATCCCTTTCCAATCCTAGTCATCTCTACAATCCCACTAGAAGGTTGAAACGGCGATGGCCTTGAGATCTTTTGTAAATACGTCATTGGAGTACTGGCAATGGCCAGCTTCTCCACAAAAGTCATGAGCGTATCTGTGCCCTCTCTTAGTCTCCATTGGGTTCCCATTCTAGAGATGCGGCTGAGAGAGAAGCGCTGGGATCTCTTGTGGTCTTGCCTTATGTTCCACACATGGGGAAAGAGCCCGACTCGGAGCTCTCTCGGCTGACTGTAAATAAGTATGAATGTGTTTTTATTTAATGTTATCTCATGTTTGATTTATTCTGTTATTCCAATTTTTCTTTTCTTTTCTTTTGTTGTATATATGGTCTGATTGTGTTTCATACATCCCAAGTACTCAATGCCATTAATTGAGACAAAATGTATTTATTTCTCAATAAAAATATTTTAAAACAAACATATATCTGCAAATTTAAATAGCATTGAGAATTCAGAAATCAATTTGCAGAAGTTTTTTTTTTAATTAGCCGTGTAAATAAGAAATTTCTATTCCATTTTCTGTTCAACTTGATAGTGTTTCGACGATGGTCATTAAAATCGCAAACAAAAAATTGTTATACACAATTACAATTGTATATATCGTGAATGTTATAAATTTGTGAATAAAATACAATATTTATATTTTATATAATTAATCCCACCTAGTTGATGTTTATTGTGTGATCTTAAGCACACACCTTATTTATCTTATTGAAGACGTGTGGCAATCATATTTTTAAAAGAAAATTTGGGGAAAAAAAAATTATCCACTTCAATCATCAGGTTTTCTGTAACTATGTTAACAGATTATTTTTCTCTGTTGCTCCAACTCTTTCCGGATTACTTCCGCCTCTTTTCTTACATTCCATTCTCAGTTTTCATAACATTTTATTTTTGTTATTTATTATAATTTGTAAGGATAATCAAACCTTTCAGAATTATTTTATATTTTTAAAAAATACCCTTTTGTTGATAACATGAGATTTATTAGTTTAGACTTTTATAAAATTCTATTGTTTTTCGCGAGGGTTGAAAGTTGTCGTTTTAACTTCTAAAGACATTTTTTATGTGTGTGTGTGCGCGCGTGCGTTTGTACGTACGTGCGTGTTACTGGCACCATAGGCGGCTTTAGTTGAAATACATTTTTTTTTTTCACAAATTTCTTTTTGTTCCGACAGTTATTTGTCGTGATTGAAGATACATATTCTATTTTAAATTAAATTCTGGACTTCAGACCTCAAAATAGGACTCATTATTCTCGTGGTGGATTGCGATACGCATTAATGCAAAGCTACTGATTAGGGCACAAACAGGTAGGTTCGAAAAACTCTTGAGTTTTCGAGAAGCTGGTAACTGTAAAGATTTTTCATATTTTTTACTTTCCTACCTATACAAGGTAAGGAAAGAATTGCAATTGGGTCAAATTTCCGATGCGGTTTTTGACGAATCTATAAGTTTTAGAGCCCTCTGGTTTCGAAAAATACATTTTTAGCCATTGGTCTGTCAGTCTGTCTGTCTGCGCCAAGATTTTCTCGGGAACTACTGAACCGATTTTGATGCTTCTTTAAATATTTTGTAGGGTTTTGACTACTGATGCCTGTGACACAAATTGGTTTTCTATAGTTTTTGTATAGACTGTAGCGCAAAAACGGCTCTAACGATTTTGATGTAATAGGTAGAAAAGTCGTGTGAGTGGACACACCAGATTTTTTTTTTCATTGAAATAAACATAATTTGATACTATTATAATTATAATTTGCTATAAGTATAACTTTAATTAACTGTACAGCATTTTAATTAAATCTCAACTCAACTCACACCAGCAATACAACTAATTCCTTCAACTTATAGTTATTATCATGTTCACCACCGTGCGATAGGTATTCAGAAATGTAAAAAAATACTAATTCCAAGACAATATTTTGCAACTACCGTTTATTTCTCATTGATGACATCTAAATGAAGGTTTTTGAACAATTTTCAAATAGTCGGAGGGTATCAGAAAATTTGCAGTGGAGCAAATGTGCAGAATTATCTTTGAACTTCAACAATTACCTAAATTTTGAAATGGTTTCTAATGAGCAAAGAACAACTTCGATTTACAGAGTTGAGCTTTGGAGCTTTACCAAACCAACGAATTCCTATCGTATCCAATCCTTACAATCCGAAATCCTTCGTAAAATCCTTAATGTCCCATATTTTGTCACAAATAAAACCATTCATAAAGACCTTAATGTTCTATATGCCGCTGATTTAGCCCGAGCCAGATACCTATCCTTTCATGATAAACTCCAGTCACATCCGAATCCACTTGTTTCCAGCCTTGCTTCTTCCTCGATTCCTGACAATCCCCCTAGGCGTCTGAAAAGAAGATGGCCTCGTGATCTTCTAACCTAGAATTAAATAGGGAGTGCTACCCCTGGGCAGTAAATCTTCAAGTCTGTTCATGTTCATTGCTAATGTGTGCATTTTTACTAGTTGTACTGTTTATATATTTGTAAATTTCATTAAATAAATAACGAAAATTACGATTTGATGAAATATGGAATTATCGGTTAGCCAAATAAAGACTATTTTGTACACGTTTTTCAATACTTAAATAAAACTTAGGAGCTTACAATTTATTTCAGGGTCCTGAAAATCTGGTCTTAGATAGCTTAGACTAATATCTTTAAATGGGCATTGGTAGTTTTAATCCAGATAACTTAAAAAATAGCATTGTTTCCATTTTTTCGCCACTTGGGACCACTCTACGCGAGCTGGCCAGTTCTGGCTTATAAATATAATTGACACTCTATGCTCACCGTGTTCTATTGTAATCATTATTAGTCCAGTAATGTTGGGGAATGAACAAACATTAAAACAAATAAATATGAAACTTGTCAGAAATTATTTATTATCCTCCCTATAATAACTGGTAAAAACTCCCAAAGAATTCTACGTCTGGTTTTGATGGGGGAGGGGCAGAAGGACATTTTTTTTAGTTTTTGAGAATATCTAAAAAACTATGAGGTTTTTCGCAAAGATTGTACGGTACAATATTAAAGAACTTCAGACTTTCTATAAAACTGATTCTATAGATTGTTTTGATAAAATAAATTGTTACAGAGATATTTATGAGATTATATTTATTGTATTTCCACTTTAATCAAACAGGAAAATATTTATGCCAAATCCGCACCAATGACACTAAATTAATGCCCGACACTCCAGAAACATATAGAAAAATTATAATATATTTATCTGACACCAAGGCTGATTACCACACGTACACCACAACTGCGTCAAGAGAGGGCGCTCAGGGTCATTATCAGAAGACTGCACCCATCTACGCCAACAGATGTTATAAAAGAAGAGCTCGTGGGTATGGGATTCCATGTTCGCCAGATAGTGAACATATTCAAGGAGGATAGAGAACAGCCTGGAATAAAAAGTAAAATACCGCTCCCACTATTCTTCGTTGACCTTGACCGAACGCCCCAGGTCGAAGACATCTACAAGGTCACACGCCTTTATTACACCAGCGTTGTTGTAGAAAAGCCTTACATCAAGCGCGACATCGTTCAATGCCATAACTGTCAGGCTTATGGCCATACAAAAAGATATTGTCATCATATTCCTAGATGTGTGAGGTGTGGTGAGCAACACAAAACAGAAGAATGTAGGAAGTCTAGAACTTCACCTGCAGTATGCGCTTTATGCCACCAAGGGCACCCTGCCAACTACAAGGGTTGTCAAACATATAAAGAATTAAAAACAAGAATGTACGCAACTCCTAGAGAAGAAGGGACATCCAGGCCACCAAGACAACCCCCTAGAACAGTGAACGGAAGAGTGACCTATGCTCAGATGTTCAAAGGAGACACTGTAAACACTCAATCTCAGGCCTTGCCACAAGAATTCACACATCAACCTCATGACCCATATCCCTCCATCCCTGAACCTAGGTTCAATACCCATACATTCATTCCTCCTCCTTCCAATTCCACTGACCTCACAAGCCTATTAACTTCTTTCCTCTCTGAATTTAGATCCCTCATCACCCCTCTCATTTCATTACTTACCAATGTTATATCCAACCTTATTCCACCGCCGAGAAGTCCATAAATGTCCTCAACCAAATCCCTCTCCATTCTGCTATGGAATGCGGATGGTATTCGAAATCACATCAACGAACTGAAAATCTTATTACATGACAAAAACATCGACATAGCACTAATAACTGAAACCTGAATAACCAACAAACGACAAATCAACGTTCCTGCCTACAATATTTATAGAACCGATCATCCTGATGGAACAGTACATGCTGGCACTGCTATAATTATCCACCGATCTCTCTCCCATCATTTATTTCCCTTACCAACCCATAATTTCCTACAATCCACTGCCGTAATAATCCAAACTTCCCTTTACACAATAACATTAGTTGCGGCATATTCCCCACATAAAGTCCTATAGTCCTAACCGTTTCCACATCACCCATTCCTAAATCATCCCCTCCTTCATTTATCAGGGGACCAGTTAACTGGAACCTTTTCCGTCAAATATTGGATGTATAGACCTCAGAGTTTCCTTAAAAACACCTGAAGACCTTGACGATGCAGTGGACTCCTTCACTACTCTGATCCAACAAGCAGCTAGGACTGCATCCTCACCTGATCGTCCCAAAAAACACCTCAGTATAAATCCTCTACCCCAAGACCTATTGGACCTTATCCATAGCAAACGATGCTCTAGGGCCCTCTGGCAAAAAACCAGGCATCCTGATGAGCGGAAATCGTATAATTATTATTCCAAACAGATAAAAAAGAAACTGGATATCTTTAGAACCCAATCCTACAATTCCTACCTTTCCTTATTATCATCTAGTGATAACTCCCTCTGGACTGTAACTAAAAAAGTCCTTAAATTCCAATCCATTTCCCATCCCCTCCGCCGTGATAAGTTCCTGGGCTTCGTCAGATGCGAATAGAGCTGAAGAGTTTGCTAAACATCTATCCTACACATTCACTCCCCATCCCGAACTCCATCCCACCCGCACTGCTGAAGTTAAAGAATTCCTCTCTTCACCAATTCCTCTCTCTCTACCTCCAAAACCTGTTAACCCCTCTGAAGTCAAATTCCTCATAAACAAATTAAAACCCCGAAAATCCCCTGGATATGATCTCCTCACTTCACAAATCCTTAGACTACTTCCCAAAAAATCAATTATATTCCTGACCTATCTATATAATTGCATCCTTCTTACTACCAACTTTCCCTTGATCTGGAAACACTCCATAATCGTGCTGTTTCCAAAACCAGGCAAACCCGTTAATAACACATCATCCTACAGACCGATAAGCTTACTCCCTATCCTCTCAAAAATCTTTGAGAAAATCCTTCTCCAACCCATCCTACCCATACTCGAATCCCACAACATCCCTTCTCATCAATTTGTATTCCGCTCAAGACATTCCACTGTCCAACAAGGTCTTCGTGTTGTGGACCATATATCCTCTGCACTTGAAAACAAGCAATATTGCACTGGTGCCTTTCTGGACGTAGCGCAAGCTTTCGACCGGGTGTGGGATGATGGCTTCCTTTTCAAGCTCAAAACCCAATTACCCCAATCCTTATACCTAGTCCTCAAATTCTATCTCTCAAATCGTTCCTTCCAAGTCCGTTGCTGCACCGAATTCTCCACTTACTATCCAGTTGAGGCAGGTGTTCCACAAGGCAGTGTTTTGGGTCCAGTTCTCTACATCCTTTTCACTGCCGATATCCCTTCAAATCCCGATACCTTCCTAGCTACATTTGCTGATGATACTGCCATTCTATCCTCCCACTCAGATCCTCAAATAGCATCTCAAAACCTACAATCTCACCTCTCCTTGATTGAGCAGTGGTGCAACAACTGGCGCATCAAAATCAATGAAGTAAAATGCAAACATATTACTTTCACCCTGCGACGCAGATCCTGTCCCACAATCCTTTTCAATTCAATACCACTTCTCTACTCAGATACAGTCCGTTACCTTGGCTTCCTTCTAGACAAAAGACTAACTTGGTTACGAGACTAACCACATACGAGACTTAAAAGACAAGAACTTAACCAACGATATGGCCACCTATATAGACTACTAAGCAGGACATCTCATCTTTCGATTGAAAATAAACTTTTAATCTACAAGACAATACTGAAACCTTTCTGGACCTACGGAATTAAACTGTGGGGAACTGCTAAACATTCGAATATCAAACGCATCCAATCCTTCCAGTCCAAAGTACTTAGAACAATAGTCAATGCCCCATATTATGTCACAAATAAGACCCTACACCATGACCTTAACATCCCATTTGTCCTCGACATCATCCCATCCAGATTCTCAAACTTTCAGCAGAACCTTATCCATCATCTAAATCCTCTAGCTCAATCCCTATCCAGCTCCCACCATCCCTACAATCCCCCTCGAAGGTTAAAACGACAGTGGCCGCGAGATCTATTGTAAATATGCTTCTGGAATCCTGGCAATGGCCAGCTTCTCCACTCAAGTCCTGAGCATCTGTGGCTCTAGTGCCCTCTTTCAGCCTCCACTTTTAATACTAGTGATCCGGCTGAAAAAGTGGCACTGGGATCTCCTGGAGTCTTGCTTTGCCTTCCACATGTGGGAAGAAATGCCTGGCTCGGAAATTCCTGGGCGAATGTATATATTGTATATAGGTATGAATATGTTTAGAAGTTTTTATTTTATTTTGTTTGTTTATTTTTTTTTTCCTATTGATTTACATTTTTTTATAAGTATTATTTATTTACTTTTTATATTTATAGTTACTTATTTATTACTTGTATATACTGTATGAATGAGAACTTCTAGCCTTAATACTTCTAGCCCTCCAACAGTGGCTGATTGTATTATTATTCAATAAAATATAATAAAAAACTTTAAGCAAAAATTGCTTCAAACCACAAAATCGATGTTATTAGTTTTTTTCGCTCTCGCTTAAACTCTACTGGTTTTAGCACCAGTGACGTGGTTGAGAGAGTAGCGCAGGAATCTCTTGAAGTCCTGTTTTCCCTTCTATAGTTAGGGGGAGAACCCTGGCTTGGGGTTTCCTGCCTTATTGTATATAGGTATGACTGTGTTTTTAGGTTTTTAATTTACTTATCTTTAGGTTATTTTATCTTTTATTATACATTGTTTTTGATTATCATTTTACCTTTGTTAATTTTATATTTTCTGTATATATGGTATTGAGGCGTAGGGAGGTGGCGGTCCCATCGCCCGGTCATTGTACCGCAACTAGCCACTGGCCCTCCAGGTTGGGGGAACACTTACACGAACACTCACACCCCAAGTACACTTCATACAGCACACTACAACACTTAATCACAACAGACAAAGGTCACCTACAGTACACACCCTAGGGTCACCTTCCCTAGGTAGCCGCTCCGGATGGGGGACAGGCAGCCCCTCTACCTGACTCGGGGGCAGTGGGCTGATAACCCACCCCCTCTAAAGTACCTTATTACGAAACCTCAAAGAGAAGAAGCCGGACTGAATTACGGTAACAGACCCAGGAAACGCCTAAATGACCTAAAAATTGGATTTTGGAATATTTTATCATTACATAGACTAGGAGCACTTCGTGCGCTCCTTGCAGAAGTGGACACATACAGAATCGACATAGCAGCTATCCAAGAGGTCCCATGGATAGGACAGGGAATTATGGAGAAGAAATACCATACACTCTACTATAGCTGCCATGAAAAGCATCACGTCTTCGGTACCGGATTTGTTGTGAGAGGCAGAGCTCGACAGCTAGTGATGCGATTTACTCCCATCAACCAGAGGTTATGCTACATTCGGCTTAGAGGAAAATTTTTTAATTTCTCTCTAATTAACTGCCATGCCCCAACAGAGGTGTCACCTGAGGAGGATAAAGAAACATTTTATGAAGAACTTGGATGCGTGACAGAAAGCTGCCCCAAAAATGATGTTAAAATCTTTCTTGGTGACTTTAACGCCCAAGTTGGTAAGGAGGTGGCACTCATGCCGACCATAGGAACCCACAGCTTGCATGAGACCAGTAATGATAATGGGCTACGGATGGTGAACTTTGCTACATTGCATGGACTGGTTGTTGGAACAACTCTGTTTCCTCGAAAGAATATCCACAAAGCAACATGGATCTCTCCAAATGGGCAAACAACATCACAGATAGATCATGTACTCATTAGTGCCCGTCACAAGTCCAACATGATAAATGCAAGATCTTATAGATGTGCAAGTATGGAAACGGATCACTATTTGAGCATTGCCGAGGTCAGATCACGAATTTCGCTGGTTAAAAACCACCACCAACGACCAAAGAAGAAGATTGATGTAGCTAAACTTAAGGACTCAGACCACCAATATTCGTATCAACAAGCTGTGGAGACGAAACTTAATGAAGAAGTAATTAATGACAGCTCTATGGTCGATGAACAGTGGAAGAGATGCAGCAACGCAATGAAACAGGCAGCAGAAGAATCTCTTGGCTACGAGACTAAATCTAGAAGGCCCCCATGGTTTGATGCTGAGTGCCTTCAAGCAGTAAAAGTGAAAAATTAAGCCTACAGAAAGAAGGTTCAGCGTCCCACAAGGCTCTCCCAAGAAACATATCGAAGAAAAAGACGCGAAGAGAAGAGATTACTCCGCGGAAAGAGAAGAGCTTGGGAAAATAAGAACATGGAGGACACAGAGGCATTGCGCGGCCAAAATGAAAGTCGGCTGTTCTTTCAGAGAATAAACGAGGGTAGGGCAGCTTTCAGGCCCAGAGTGACGGCATGCAAAGACGCGAACGGGACTCTTTTAAGCAACAAAGATGACGTACTAAGGAGATGGGTACAACACTTCAAAGACGCATTAAACAGAGGAACGGCGCCTGGAGAGGTAGGAGTAGTGAAGGAAGACTCCCTGAATTCTATTGAACCCCCGGATGAGGAGGAAATGGAAAACGCCCAGAGGAAATTGAAAAATAGAAAGGCGCCAGGCCCGGACGGAATCCAGTCAGAGCTGTTGAAATGTGGAGGTGAAGAACTCAAGAAAGCTCTGCATGATTTAATGCTGACCATCTGGGAGAGGGAAGCTATGCCTACGGAATGGGCAACAGCCATTATCTGCCCAATACATAAGAAAGGAGATCAAACAGAATGCGCTAACTATCGAGGAATCTCACTCCTTTCGTGTGCTTATAAGCTGCTCTCTAACATTCTTTTTGAGAGGATCCTCCCGTATTCTGAAAAGGAACTGGGGAAATATCAGGCTGGATTTCGACGAGGACGCTCAACCACTGATCAACTGTTCTCTCTGAGGATGATCCTAGAAAAGACTATGGAGCGTAAGGTAGTCACCCAACATTTATTCCTGGACTTTAAAGCAGCATACGACAGCGTTGATAGAACACAACTATACTGTGTCTTGGAGGAGCTAAGCATCCCTCAGAAGCTCGTACGCCTAATCAAGATGACCATGGACAGCTCGAGATGTAGAATACGCGTCGGCTCTGATGCCTCCGAAGAGTTTAATGTGAGCAGTGGGGTTCGGCAAGGGGATGCCCTCGCCTGTCTATTGTTCAACTTGGCAGAGGAGAAAGTTGTAAGAGACTCCGGTATTCAGACCAGTGATATAATCTTCAATCGCCTGACACAGCTTCTTGGTTTTGCTGATGATATTGACATAATAGGTAGGTCTGAACGGCTCTCAGAGAAGCGTTTATAGGCCTTGAAGCAGCTGCAAGATCACTTGGTCTAGAAGTCAATGAGAGGAAAACTAAGTATATGAGAGTTGGTGGTGAGGTGGATCTGAATGATTTCGACAAAACATCCATCCTTGCCACTGTTCTCAACCATGACAAACGACTCATTTCTGAAACCCTCCACATCCAGCTTCAACCAAAGACAGTGAATCTTAAATCTGACAAAAATAACTTTTCTCTAACCTATAGCCAAATTCTGAATTTATTAAAACATCCATAGTTATATTCCTTTCCTTTTTGCTGAAAACTCCCTTATATATATATATATATATATATATATATATATATATATATATATATAATATATATATATATATATATTCACTTTCACTTTCTATTAACTTTCGTTCAATATTCCATAATTTTTCTACATAATATATCTCTCGTAACTATTTAGGCTTCTAGCATTCTTCTAGTTCTAACTTCGTCCGATAACCGTTACAGATGACGCCACCTCCACATCCCTTCTCTCGCCACCTTCTTTGTAACGACTTCATTCTCACTTTGACACTTTATGAGAAAGGTACTACTTCTTTTATTTCTATTCTTTTATTTCTTTCTTATTTCAGCTTTCTCAATTTCTTCCCTCCTTCCTTTCATTCCTTTTCTCTGTTGTTAACTCTCTATTATATTATACATTGTCTGTACATCTTGATAGACTTTACAATATCTCAATTTTCTATCAAACTACTCCATTCTCAATGTTTTCATTTTACTATTTATTTTATTCTCATTTCTTATATAACTTTATATTTCTTTTTTATGTTTTTACCTTTTTTTCTAAGATTCCCAATGTAACACTTTTGTCACCCCCTTTTTGATTATGCCTACTTCATCATTCCACACTATGTAACAGTCTGTATTATTTATCTCTTAGTTCTTAGTCATTATTCTAACAATTTTATTTTACTTTATATCTATCTATTTTATTTTTCTTTTATCTAGATCTATTTTATCTAGATCTTATCTATTTTATTTTCTCATTTTTTTTTTGTTATTATCTTTTTTACCATCATTACTTAAGTTTCTCATACCTTGTTATCTGGTTATTTTCTTAGCCCTGATGATGGCCTGAACTTCAGGTCGAAACGTCGGCAGATGTAAAAAATAAATATTATAATTTATTTTGCCTTCCTTTTTTGACTGAGCACCCCAACTATTCTTCTCTTCATTATCCACGACAGTCAACCAATTATCAATTATAAAAAAAAATGTAAATCCTAGGAGCACTTCCAGCCGCAAGTGACGTAGAGAGGAAATTATACTGACCCCACTAAGACTACAACACACTAGACTTACTCCTACCTCCAGAGGTACCCACAAGAGGATTTCATGGCGTCATCAAAATTCATGAGGGGGCACTATTTATAACGTGGTTATGAATTTTCAAAATGAAAAGTTTCAAATTAATAACCAAGCGGAAGCATGAAACAGACCGCAGGATGTGTAATTGTAGATATTCTACGAATATTTAAATTCTACTTTCGTTTGCACTGTTTTTAAGAAAAGAGGAATGAAATATCTTGGGAGCAGTGGGGAAAGACTTAAGCGCCATCGGCCTTGGGGGAACTCCTTCCTACCTCAGTACGAAGCCCCAACCGAAAATTTAACATTGCAATAGCATCATAACAATATACCATATTTTCCATATATTTACAGCAATGCCTATATTTTACCTCACAACTAAATAGCCTTGGATTAAAACCCGGATTAGCAACAATCCTTACAGATGACAACAAAACCTTACAATTAGACCTCAAATTCATAAAATCCGAAAACAAGTCGGCAAAAATATAACATCGCACAAATAACATTAATTATATTAACAAAAAGAAATAAATAAAAAAAGAAATTGAACCGAAAATTTATAAATAAAACAAACAAGCATCCTTTAGTTATAGTACCTTCAAATGAACTAGTTCACGAAAAGGAACTGTGAAGACTGATCTTACTTTTGGTGAACTACCACAAAAATAAAATTACAAGGATTGTAGTTGTATTTTTAGGAAATGTAAAGAGAAAGCCAAGGCTTATGGTCAGTACACTGAAATATGGGTTCAAAAAAGGATTTATTTTCCTTGAAAATATTTTTTAATTATCGTATTTTTATTTAAATTGGATTAGTTGATCTCACTGATCTAGTGCCGTTCGTGTCACAATAGACGGCGCCAGTTGTAGTTTATTTGAACTAGCTAGTTCACAGTTCACTTTGGAGTCCCAAGATATTAACCAACTAATTTAGTTCTCTAGTTCGATGAACTAGCTAGTTCAGAAGATTGAAACCTCTCTCTTTCTTTCTATTCTAGTTCAATAGGTCTCTAGTTTCAATTTAATTTAGCATGGTTTGAGCTTCATATCATTCTTCTAACTAGAAAAAACTAATTAATTGCATTGTTGTTGTTATTGTCTTTTTTATTTCATAAGTCATGGTCAGACTACTTTTTATGATTTAATAATGTTTCATAAGATGATGACAGAAATGTATCCTTTTATTTTTTAAAATTTTAAATACGCCACAAAAAATAGTTAATAAGCAGATTAAAATTTATGTGAGCAGATTTTATAACATAAAATCAAATCTACAAATGGTTATTACTGAAAATATACTAAAATTGGAGTAGAGGATCTCACATATTTAGTACCATCTATATCTGTATATGGCGACAGTAATAATAGTTCACTTAGCCATCTACTGTAACACGGTGGTACTAGATTTAGTACCAGATGTGTTCCTTTAGATAGCGATAACAAAAAAATATTTGATTGAAGAAGTAACTAAGGACTTTTGAGCGGCTAAGATTATTGATTTTATGTGTGCTTGGTTGATCTGTTTTTATTTTTTTATATTCACAATTAAGAAGCAAGTGTCGTGGCTGCAATTGCAGTATAATTTTCATCTCGCTCTGAATTTGTTACTTTGTAATGTGCTTAAAATTCAAAGTTGTGGTGTATGACTCTATCAACAGTGACTCAATAAATAGTTTTACTCTTTTACGTTGACGTACATTCAGGTGAGGTACTATTTATTAACAATAAACAAGTGATGAATAGGTGCTCATTTGGTTAGGTCGAGTGGCCGTTGATTCCCTTAGGTGCCTTAACATATTCCGATAAGTTCACGGCCAAGAACTCTCTCTCTCTGTTTACTAACTTCCTTCAGTCATCAGGTCTTCAGTTCGAACCCAAGACATTATATTTACTTTTTTTCCCAGAGACTGTATTATTTCTATTTTTCTTTGTTTTGTTTTTCTAAGAAATGTTTTATTTTCTTTCTTCCTATAGTTATGTATACAGTTTATTTTTTAATAATTTATTTCGTAAACTTTCATATTTCTAATTGTCTAATTTAGGTCTCTCCCTCTCTCCTTCCCTCCCTCATGGACTGTATAACCACCGTGACGAATTTGACATATTTCTTCATAATAATCACATTGATACTGCTCTACTGATTGAAACTCCCTTTACTAAAGGACAAAATTTTACATTCGTGACGACTTCACTCATAGATCTAACCACCTCAACAACACCTCCCACACCGGTTCTTGCATCCTTATTCATAGATCTTTACCCCATTCCCTTATTCCTTTCACTCCAACTGATGCCATTCAATCAACTTCTGTAGTCCTTTCAACTCGACCTTTCCATCTCACATTCTCCGCTGTTTACTGTCTCCTGGTAATTCCATCTCGTATAACCTCTTTGATTCCTTATTCCAATCTCTCGGATCGCGCTTTATAACTGGAGCAGATGGAGGAGAGAACATCCAACTCCCGCTGTAACATCCTATCACGTGTCACATCTTCCAACAATTATTCAATCCTTTCGCCCATGAATCCTACTTATTTGCCAACATCTTTAAAAAAAAACGTACAGATATCCTGCATATATTTATCACCTTCCAGATTTTCTCCTCCCAAACCATAATCAAATCCCTTGATGACCTTCCTTCAGACCATAGTCCAGTTCAGCTTTCACTACATACAAACCATGATCATAAACCTCCTAAATTGATTACAGGACGAGTAAACTGGGACAAATTTCGTGATGATTTGGAAAACGAACTAGAGTTAAAATGTCCGCTAAAGACAAAAGAAGACATTAATGGTGCCATAGAAAAACTTAAAACATAAATAACAGACAGTATCAATAATAACGCCTTTATCAGTAAGATTAACAATTTACAAAAGACTATGTTGCCAAAGCGTACTCGTATCTTATTAAAAGAAAAACGCAGAGCAAGGTCGAAAGTGTCATAGAACTAGATATTCAACAGATAAAACTCGTTAAACCCAACTGACTAACAAAAAAAAAATCAGAAATTAAGAATTAATTAGTTTTCAATTTCAGTACTAACTACATCTTTTCACGTTTTTCTGTCAAGAAGGCGCGCCAAGAAGAAGGTTTTATGCCGCAAGTTACGCCAAAAAACTACTTGAGAGGAGCAGGTTTTTTTCCGGGGTTTTGACTTTTGTGAGGGTGGCACACTCCAATGAGGTTTTAGAGTTGAAAACTATCAAATCAGTAGGCAAAGGGAAACCGTGAATAGACCGCTACAAATGTATTTGATCTTTTAATTTTTTGTTTAAGAAGAGTTGAGCAATAAAATATCTAGGGAGAGCGAGTTCATGCGCCCTCAATCTTGGTGGGATAGTCATGTCAAGTTATTCCATATATCATTTAGTTAGTTTTAAAAAATACAATGTTCTTTCAAATCTTCTTTTGCAACACTAAAGTATTCAAGGGGGGAGGAAGATTCAGCCTGAAGAAACATTCTCCCATAAAAATATAAACTTCAAGTACTAAATATAAGTATGGGTCGAGAAAAAAAGATAAAACATTAACATAAAACCCTTAAAACATTATTGTTCCTAAAATTAATGTTATTAAAAAGCACCATCCAGTTCCTATCTCTCGGTGTTACTCCCATGCACAAAATAAAAGAACAAAGCAAATAAACAGTACTATATTCTTTTATTAACAATACTATTTTTATAAGCATAAAGCACAATTCAAATTTTAGCAATAACAAAACTTTTGTTCAATTATGTCATATGTGATTAATGTAGCATCTCACTGCAGCCTCCTAGATTATTCCTACTGTTTCCAACACCCAGGGTGTTGCAAGCATTTCCTGCCACACCATCTGACTACCTCAGTTTTGGGTCTCGCTCTTCTCCATGTTCCATGGAATGAATGGGTCAGCAATATTTTTGGCATCTCTCCATTTGTCATCCATGGTGATATACCCTGCATATTTCAAGTGTCTCAATTTCATTGCTTTCACATCAGCTTTCATAAAAGTTTTGAGCAGCTCCTGGTTCATGAGTCACTTCCATTCTTATACTACTTTTACTTATATCTTTGTATGGGCATTGGTGGTTTTAATCCAGAGAAGAACCTGAAAAATAGCATTATGTCCACTTTTTCGCCATTTAGGACCAACGTGCGCAAGCTGGTCATTTCTGGTTTATAGCTACAATTGACATTCTATACTTACCATCTTTTATTATACGATTGTGTGAAGTTGTATTATATTTCGTGGTTGTTGTTAGTTGCTTTAATGATAGGCTAAAATTAATTATTTTAAAACGTTCTGTATTTCTAACAAACAGCGAGCGCCTCGAGGATATTGCTCCTGTTGCCCTACCCTAAGGTCGGCACTGCACTCAAGCTTACTGCTAAGGAGGCGGATACCAGACAAAGGTTCTCTATAAGACATGGGGCACCCCGTACTTATGTATCGGAGTGCCTGACAACTTCGAAGGCCAATGAAAAGGAACTCCTTATTTTTGGAAGAATAGTTATCGTCCGTATTTTTAGACAACTCATTTAATAAAAAGGGATTTATACAGCGCACTAGTTGTTCTTCTAGTGATCTAGTTGCGCCTAGATAGTGCTGTGTATATTTTTAATTTGTACAAAAACCGGTGAAAATTAAATTGATTATTGAACATGTGCGTTAATCCACAATGCGTTGAGTACACAACCATGAAACATAATACAAGTTCACACAATCATATAATAGAAAAGATCATCCCCCCCTAGATCACTTCTTAAAACCCTTAAAACTGCTTTTATATTTTCACATTTTTTCCCTATTTTGACCATGAAGGAGCACGTTTTCGACAAAAAACATACTATACAGTTTTAAACTAGATTAAATATGCTACAATTTAACACCAGAACAGGCTCAATAAATCAAACAATTTACGAGATACAATTTTAAAATTTTAAGCTATTTTTCCTGTTTGATCATATGCACTTGTTAAGGGGGGGGGGAGGGGCGAGATGGGAGGTCGAAAACTTGGACTTCGCATCTCTCTCAGTCATATCCCATACAAGAAAATAAGAATAATCATTCTACCCCCATTCAATGCAACTTACGATGTAAAAGATTACTCATTGTCACTCAAAAATTATATAATCATGACTAAATTAAGCTTTTCAGATTGCCAGTTGAATAGATCAAGAAATAATATATTATATATTAGCTATGTTTTTTGTATTTTTTTATTTAACAGATATAACATTTTCAACACTGAGAAACAATTACTATCTGTTTACCTACTTATCAGAAATATTTGGGGAGATGGAAATAAATATGTATCACTACACCTTTATTACTTCAAAGCAGCATGAGCATGTAGTGCCTTTAGCTGAAAATTACAATTACAAAATAGTTAAAAAATATAATTATTAATTTTTGTCAGCTAATCATGTTCATAGTCACAGTATTCATTAAGTTCTTTGATTAATATTGAAAAATGGCCATGTTTTAATTATATATTGTTTCTTTAGTCTTGAAATATCAAAGGCAATTATAGAATCACTAATGGATAAACATTAACTATCGATACCTAAAAATTATAAAAACTGAGCTTTTTTATATTATTCTTTTTATAGAGAAACAACTTAACTCATTTTATTTCATAAACAAATAAAGAAATAAATGGTGGAACTAAAGGTTTTAATATACCCTAACTAACATTTTACAAGAGGAATGGAATAATTTACAACAATTTACAATATTGATACTGAGTATATAAAAAAAAATATAATACCTATATATGATGTATCATTAACTCAGTAAATCTTGAGACAGTAATATTATGTCAAAAACAATAAATTTAATGGTAGGTGGGGATTGGGTTAAATGAATTTAAATAAAAGTTGTGGTATAAAATGAAAAAAAAATAAGCCAAAAACTTTATAATTTTGTATAAAAGATTTTTCTCACCACTGTATTTACTAAATAGAGAATATATCAACTCAAAAAGTTAATCAAGCAAAAATTAATATGTTCAGAAGAAAACAACATAGGTAATGAAAGTTGATATACGAGCATTCTGGTTCTATCATAAAATAAGACTTAGTTACAATGGTTATTGAGTTTTTTTAATTGAAGAAATATTTTACTTTTTAAATTTAATGATACATTCTATCATAATGCATTTAAATTAAGGAATTCTCTTAGTACATAAAAAACAGGTAACTTAAAATGAAATAAGTATATGCTATTTCATTAAAACTTAAATAAAATAAAAACAATAATTTTAGTCAGGAACCTTTACTACTTTATAGCCTTAACAATATTTAGCTATACAAGCTTTATTTGCTTTTCATCTTATGGACTTAATACACAAAACAATAAAATAAAATTTCAAAATATTATCCATTGTAAACAAGAGATTATGTTTTTGTTGTGACTTTATTCCTTTCATTGCTAGAGCTTAAAAAACGTAAAATTTGCAGTTAAAAGATCAAGAAACTATAAACAGATATTTGGTAATACAGGAATAGAGTTGTTTACATAGTATTTCAAATAAATCATTAAAATGCTAGACAATAGAAGATATCAATAACATGAGTATCCAATATAGGACCAATTTCCTGTATATCTTTTAATTTAACAGTAGTTATAGGGCAAGCTTTTAAACGGTGCTGAGCTCATCGATGTATATATATATATATATATATATATATATATATATATATATATATTTTTTTTTTTCATGTTCTCTTACCTTCCAGGAGTGTTCACCTTCCGCTTAAATCCAGCAGGTTGTTTCTGAATTCAATGTAAATCACTGTCCATCCCTGCTGGATTTAATCATTTAATGGATTTCATCGATAGAATTAGCACAAAGTTTAGAAACCTGCCCATATAAAAAAGACAATTTATCATATGCAATTATGATGTCATTAAAATCAATAATGTGTCTTTTGGGGATATTTTGTTAAGACTATTTCATACAACTAGTAAATTGCCTAACTAGTATGAATAATGTAGTTTGTAGCAGTTAATTAAATTAATATAAGCTTCAACAAGGAAAAAAATCTACTTAAAAAAAATATACTCGTAAAAATACAATTTAGACAAATATCCATTGAGAATAATCTAAATTTAATCAAAAGCACAATATTACTTAACAATATCAATGATGAGATGAGAATTAATATATATGATACTCATCAATACACGTGAAAATACATATGTACATTAACCTAGCAAACACTAAAATTTTACTTCAATAGCGAATTTGTACTTCTTTTATCTTAACTACCACAATTATTTACAAGTGATGTGTATAATCAACAAATTATAATGAAAAATGTGTCTTATATCTAAAAGAATTGTTAGATACAAAAATATTGAAATGTTTTAATTTCATTTTTTTCTTTATATGCAATTGTTATACACGCAAACAAACAGGTGAAATTTGTTCCCATTCCCAAAAATGCATGAAATTTCAAGATTTAACTATGGATGACTGATATAATAATATGAAAATTTCAATTTAGCAATTAGGTTTTGCAGGCACAGCAGAAATATTAATTTGCTTGTTTAAATTATTAATTATATCATTCATACTTCCATAAAACTATTTTTATTCTATGGTGAAAAACTGCTATTTTGTGGTTTGGAATTGACTTTAAAACTACATTGCAGTTCCTCCAAATTTCAAACTTTACTATTCTCCCCCAATTAATAAAATATTTCTTGTATATAATAATAAATAAAGAGCCCTTCGTAATAAAATAAATTGACATAAAATTAAACATGCCAGCATAAAATAGATTATCTTCAAACCTATAGCGAAGTAAAGACAGAATGATGTTTTAAATATAATAACAAACATGAAAAATCATCAGATTTTATGATGGTTGAACCAACCAATTACGGTTTGCTGAATTATGCTCATAAAAATTTACTTCAAACAAAATAGTTAACTAAATTCTAAATATTTCACCCATATGTGAGAGTGAAAGTGCACTTCCTCTAAAATTAATATAGTTTCAAATGTTGGTAAGTAATTACAATTACAATGTTTTAGCAATATTCACAAAATTAGTTTTCAACTCTCTAACCATGAATCTGATATTTCCAATTATAATTGTAGTAGAGAATATCACACTGTTTTATAACTCTCACTTTTTTTATATACATATATGTTATAACAGTAATAAAAATTAATGACATGTTTTTTCCCTTTTCACATCTTTCAACATTTTTTGCATTATAATTTGCGTTATAGACTATCTAAAGATGATTTCAATAGCAAACATTTTATAAATGGAAATTTAATCCTCCATTATTATAGATTGTTTTGATGAATTAAATATATAAATAATCAATGTGCTTATATTCACCTAATAAAAAAAAAAAAAACTATGAAATAAGATTTTTTTTTCTAAGAGACAATTATCAACACTATACTGAAAAATATTTCAATACAAAAACATTATATGTAATAGAGATTTATAATACATACATATTGAAGCACTTTATAGTGAAAATGAAAACTAAACCATACTAACCCTTAATTTTTTCTTATAAAACTACATTATGTACAATTTCCACTAAACAAAGAAATAAATAAAGTAATTATCATTTGATAATTTTAATCACAATATTAAGAACTGAAACTTAACTATCTACTAAAATAACAAAAAGTGCTTCAAATTGGACAGTTTAGCCAACTTTGAATGTTAACAATCACTGAGTATTTGTTAAATCCATGGTATATGTATGAGAATAAATGTTCAAATGCAAAAAAAAAAAAAAAATAAAATGTACAGTGATCATTAATTGAATTTCAAATTCTATGATAAATATTCTAAATATATCACAATTTTCATTTGAATATTTTCAACTTTAGGATACAATAAATTTAAAAGTTTATCACTTGCATAAGGTAATATAAATCACATTTTCTGATAAGCCACTTACATAATAAGGGATAAACTGATGATTATTGTATTTTATGACATTATGTATCATGGGATTTATATTTTTTAGTTAAATTTAATAAGACAACATAAGATTGCAATTCAAAAGTAATTTTTAAATTAAAAAATTTATCAAATTAATTTTGTTTCAACAGGTTATACATATATATAAAAGAAAAGTGGTGCTTCATCAAAGAATCTTCATATGATTAATTCAATTATACTTTATAAAAAAAGAACAGTAAAGCTTAAGCTTCACAATAAATAAAATTTCATGTTACATTCAGTTCAGTTAAGAAAAATCATTGTGCTCATCCATTTTAAAAACTTCCAAATTATAAATAAAAAATACAAATCAAAATAAGTCAGCATTAAGTATTATAAGTCAATAAGAAACCAGAAGATAATTTTTTAATTGCATGTATGAAACTAAAGTTGTATGTAAAAAAAGAATTAAATATATCAGGCATGTTTAAAATGTGTGGTTTATAGAATTTAAAAATAATACCAGTGGAGTTTTAAAACAAAAATTCCATAATAACCGTTGTTTTTTTAAAGAAAAACAATAATAATTAATATCAAACAAATTCTTTTCTTTAAATCAAATCCCAATTATAAGGAGCTACAATGTTTTTTAAACAACATTTTGTTTTCTGAATGTAATACAAATGTTGAAAATAAAATTAATGCATTATTGAGAAATAATATTTTGTTTTATATCTTACTTAGCAGCATGGAATGACATTGGCTCGACAATTTTTAAGTTGTTAGCACAATGAATTTCTTTTCACTTCAAATTATCTAATATAATTTAAAGAGTATTGATCTCAAAGGCCCGATGGCTATTATTTATGTTAAAAGTATTATTTAATTTGCCAATAAATGTTTTTAGAATGCAATCATTATAAGAAGTACTACAGGTGGTAGGAATTAGTCTGGGCCTTTTTGCCAAATAAGAAGTGGTACGTTCTAAATTAGTGGACTAAAATGTATATCAGTATGCAGAACAATTTTATTAATAAGAATTTAGACAAAATGCTTTATTTAATTATGAAAGACTTCATTAATTTCAAAATGAAATGATTAATTCACACGAAAACTTTCTATTTAAATGCACCAATGAACACATGACTTTAAAATTTAAACAATATAATATTTACAAACCAACTGATTTATTTAACTTCAAAAACTAAAATCATTAGAAGACTCTTAACAACTCAAAATGTAACTAAAAATAAAATAACTTGCACATTACTGTTCTTACAAGATTAGAGCTCTAGTATGAAAGCTGGAGGAAAGATGTTTCTATTATAAACAAAATATAACTAAAGAAAGTTGAGGGCATAGAAAACTTCAGTTCATTGAGTGGCACAACTACTCAAGAATCAATCAAGATTGAGGAAACCCAACTTGGCCTAATTAGATATATCATTCTTGTTATATTTATAATTTTTATAGTAAATTTTGATAGCATAATGATTGAAAACACTTTGTAAAATTTATTAGTAAGTTTATAAAACAAATTCATAAATTGTTGTAATATGATTAATTCTATGAGTGAATAATGGATGAATTTGAGATAGTTCTGCTCCAAATACAGCAATTCAGCCTAAAAAAGCTTAATCTAATTTTTTTTTTTAAAGTATTGTGAAATTCATTTTAAATAACATAAAACATCAATCCATATTTCATAAATCATACAAGAATATTATCTTCCCCCCAAACAACTTATGACTTAATATCATCAACAAAGACTTTCATCACATTTCATAAAATGGAAAATTTGACTGTTACATTTAATAATAGTGAAAATCATGTAAACATTTAATTATATTAATAGCTGGTGGATAAGTTTGTAATCAAGTGATAGTTACTACTAATTAGTATTTCATTTGTGCCCAACATAAATAATAATGATTAATCAAAATATAGGAGCTTATTTTTTTCTTTTTTTTAATAATTTTTTTTTTTTTTATAAAGCAAATATGAATAGAAAATTACAGTTTTTAATAACAGTTGAGCTCAAAGATTTGACTTCTTAATAATTACCTTGAATTAAAGATACCGAAAAACAATGATAAAAAATCTCTTTAAATAAGAAAAAACAAAACATTTTTCTTGAATCGATTATCAGCAGTCACTTTATACCCCCAAAACACCAAATCTACCAGTTATGTATAATAAATATTCATTATAAATTCACAAAAATATTTTTTGATTAATTATAAACTAGTTTATGTATCACACTACCACTGCACTAAACATTTTCTCTACAAAGGACACTAAATTGGTATTCATTCATTTTACATGTACTATTAACATCGCCTTAAAGATTAATAAACTCTTAGAGAAAGTTAAGAGATAAGAATTTCATTATTTCTAATAAAACAAAAATAATAAAAAAAAAAATAAAAATAAAATATTACATAAAAAATATTTTTCTTTTTATTGTTTTTGAATAGTATAATTATTGTTAAAGATATCCTAAAGGATGATTAATTTATACAATACTTCAAAATTACAACCTAGAAATTTAGGAACATAATTCATTCTGATGGTCATTAAATTATTCTACAATTACAAACATTTTATATATAAAAAGTACCTAGATTAGAAAAAAGAAATCTAAATGATATCTACAATGCTTTTTAATGCTAAAATATTTCTTCATCCACTTTTTCAGAATCACTAGCAAGAGCTTCTTGAAGAGCTTCAACACAGCTTTTAGGAATTAATGTACCTGTAAGAAATTGTTACTATACCACAATATCATAAATAAAGTTATTTTAAATGGCAGAAATAATAGGATTCTTCCTCGCTCACCTGGTGCTAATAGTATTTCTTTGAATCCAAAATGCTTTTTTTAAGGGGTGTAAATGAAATGAAGGAATAAGAGAAGCACTTTTGCAGTTGTTCATTTTATACTGAAATCAACAACTTTGGTGATTTGGGAAAATTTATAGATTGGGAATGGTAACAAAAAAGTTTATCGGTAATATAGTTAAATAAAAAAGTAAAGGCAATCAGCAGGAGACCTCAAGACAGGCAAAGAACCTATTTGGAGCATATACAAACAGTTAGGGCGGACAAGTAGAAACACTCTTGCCAATAATAAGATATTGGCAAAAAACCGTGTGCGGTCAAAGTGGCAGGGGGCTTTTTCATGCTGAAAGGCATATAGGAGGAAAGGAAAAAAAGTACTGGATAGATTCTAAATTCATTAAACTGGGAATTTTGAAATATGAATTCTCTATGGATGAAAAAAAAAAACATTTGTCAGTAGATCTAGTTTTTGTTTATGGAAAAAATACAAGATGTCCCAGGAAGAAATGTCAGTCACTAAGGGTTTTAGTTTATTGAAAACGTAATTAAATGCTGCCAACCACACATTTTTAATCAAGATTTGATATTTTAAATGTTTTACCATATAACATACCCCTCCCATAAAAATCTCAATTTCTTTACTTTTGTCAACATTTTTTGAATATACGATGAATTCCTTAAAAGAGAAATTAATTTGAAAAGGAAAATATCTTTTAGTCAGGCTATTATAACAGCCAAAGTTAAGTAAAGAGGTTGTTTAGGCAACTTTCCAATTTAATCAAAAAAAGGCAAATAACAAAAGAATTCTACTTAGGCAACATTCGACATTATTAGGCATCGAACTGTATTTTTATTGAATTTAGTACATTATATGATTTATGTAAAGTAACTCACCCTATTATGCTAGCATATAAATGTTACTTGGTCTTTGAAGGAAGAAGGGCGCCGTTCTCCAGTCTGAGGTCCTCTCTATGCAAAGTGGGCGAGAGAAGCTCGTAGTGAGTAGAGCAGCTTATAAGATTTAAGCCGATGGATTTTTTAGATCCTTATCAGATTTGTTTTTACAACTCACCACAAAGCGGCGCTCCGATACAACACAAAACAGAGGTAAAAATAAATAATTTTCAGAAATACTTGGTGAAATTTCACACAATGAATTTTATGTACCTGTAAGAGAATTTAAAAAAAAAAAGTATTTTATCAGCACGGGCTTGCATTTAAAAAAAATTGCTTCATTTCATCAGCTTTCCAATGGTATATCTAACTTTGTGAAGCTTGTCTAATTTTGAAGAGATATTGCGACTGAGATCAATAAAAAATGTTGAATATCTGCAACAATATAAGTATTTAATACTTTAGTCTTGGTTTTGTGGGTCCATGGATCTGATAAGCTTTTATTTATGTTGTTATTTTACTTTCCTTTTTCTTAAAAACAATTAAGTTGGTGCTGTGTATGATTTAACCGATTAACACACTTTTTCAATCTTGCGCATGGTAATTTATTATCACTGGAAAGCAATAAAAATTATTTGTAGTAGTAACTCATATGCAATCCTTACATAAAACATAACAAAACAATACTAGATAAAAAAAAAATACTGGATATCATTTTGATCTCCTAACCTCAATATTTCTTCAAAATTAGACTTGCTTCACAAATTAGGTACACTGTAGGAAAGCTCATAAAATGATACTTTTTTAAAATCCACTAGGAGGTGCATAAAATTCATTGTGTGAAATTCCACTGAGTATTTATGAAAATTATCCATTTTTAATGCACAGGCTTGGAAACTCGTTGCATGAGATTCTAGACAATATTTCTGAAAATTTTTGATTTTTATTTCTTTATTTAACTTAGTCTGGTATGATAGTTTGATGAAAGGATATTTTCCTAGATTACTATTTCATAGAAAACTCATCATATATTCTGAAAACATGACAAAAGTTAAGAAATGTTCAAAATTTTGGATTTTTGAGGGGTTGAAACGTTTTATTGGAAAATTCTTTAAATTAAGAAATTTTCTCCTGGGACATCCTGTAGATAGAAATAAAGGCTAAAACTTTAAACAACTTAATGTGTTAATAGTTATGGAACTAGTAATGCTAAATAATAGTCTAGACCATAATTATTATTATAAATAAAGAGTGGAAAATAATGCTGTGAGATAAGTTTTTTTGCTGAGGGTAATAAAATATAATCTGGACTAATGAAATTTAAATTTTAAAAAAAGAAAAAAAAAAATAGATGGCCGCAAGTGCAGTATAACTTTCATGTCGCTCTGTATTTGTTGCTTTGTAATGTGCTCAAAATTCAAAGTTGTGGTGTAATACTTAATCAACAGTGAGTTAATAAACAGTTTTACACTTTTACGTTGACGTACACGCAGGTGAGGTACTATTTATTAACAATAAACAATTGATAAATTGGTGCTCATTTGGTTAGATCGAGAGGCCGTTAATTCCCTAATGTGCCTTATCATACTCCAGTAAGCTCACGGCCAGGGGCTCTGTTTACTAACTTCCTTCAGTCATCAGGTCTTCAGTTCGAACCCAAGACATATTTACTTTTTTTTTTTTTTTTTTTTTTCTTTTTTCTTTTCCAGAGACTGTTTTATTTTATTTAAACATTTATTGTAAGAAATGTTTTATTTCATTTCTGATTATAGTTATGTATATAGTTTATTTTTTTAATACTTTATTTCGTAATCTTCCATCTTTTTAATTGTCATATGTAGGAGTAGATATATATATATTTTTTTTCCTCTCTCTTATCATAATATGGAAGATATGAATTTAGATAAGAGTTCGTCACATGAAGATTCGGAGGACGAAACGCCGTTTTCTGAGGTTAGCGAAACGGATTCGCAGTATTTAAAAAGACGAACACTTCAAAAACGTCATCGAAACACTCCTCCTGGGTCGGGAGCTAATTCCTCCAATAAGAAAAAAAAACAAATCAGCTAAACCTAAACAGTTAGCAGAGCAAAATAAATCTAAAAAGTCAACTGAACAAAGTAAATCCACTAAAACTAAACAATCAGCCGAGCAAAATATATCACCACTTCAAACCAGAAGCAAATCAATTACCATAGCATCAGAGAAAACTGCACCAACCACCACTAACACCAATAATCCTATTTCCGTTAATAAAATATCAAGAAAAATTCCGGAGCCTCAAGAGTTTTCTGAGCCCGAGCCGCCACCTATTTTCATATCTAAAATCGATAACTTCATTACATTTGGTCAAGAAATTGCAGGTCTGATTGGACAGACCAATTTCCGCTGTTTCTCCAGAGTTAATGATATCAAAATAAACACAAACTCTCAAGAAAATTACAAAACACTTATAAATTATTTTATGTCCAAAAACTATGATTTTCATTGTTACCAATTAAGACAAGAAAAGCCATACCAAGTGGTGTTGAGAGGACTACACTCAAGTACCCCAATATCTTTCATCAAAAGTGGCCTAGAAGAAATAGGTCACAATGTTAGGCACATATCATGCGTACTACACCAAACGGAAAAATATCCTTTACCACTATTTTTCGTCGATTTAGAACCTGCCAGTAATAACATCGAAATTTTTCAAGTGAAGAGGCTTATATATTCCACCATTAAATTCGAAGAGCCTAGACAAAAGCCTATAATAGAGCAATGCACTAAGTGCCAAGACTTGGGGCATACAAAGACTTATTGTCATCACCAGGCCAGGTGCGTGAAATGTGCCGGCCCCCACGCATCTGACACTTGTCAGAGACCTCGAGACCTGCCTGCGAAATGTGCCCTTTGTGTTGAAGAACATCCAGCAAACTACAGAGGATGCAAAGTTTATAAACATTTTTATAAGCAGAGAGCTCTGAACATTGCCTCGAAAAGCGTAAAACTGAACCAAGAAAGTGTCACCCATCTACCTGAAATTGATACTCTGTACTGAAACTCACTTCACTAAACGAATACATTTCTACATACGTGACTACTTCACTTATAGAACTGATCACCCAGACAACACCTCCCATGCCGGTTCTTGCATCCTTATACATAATTCATTACCCCATTCCCTTATTCCTTCCACTCCAACTGATGCCATTCAATCAACTTCCGTAGTCCTTTCAACTCGCCCTTTCCATCTCACATTCTCAGCTGTATATTGTCCTCCTGGTAATTCCCTCTCCTATAACCTCCTTGATACCTTATTCCAATCCCTCGGATCGCTCTTCATTGCTGGAGGAGACTACAATGCTGAAGACCAACGATGGGGTTGTCGAACATCCAACCCCCGCGGTAACATCCTATCACGAGTTTCAACATCCAACAATTATTCAATCCTTTTGCCCATGAGTCCTACTTATTGGCCAAAATCCCTCAAAAAACGTCCCGATATCCTAGATATATTTATAACTTCCCAGATCTCCTCCTCACAAACCATAATCAAATCCCTTGATGACCTTTCTTCAGACCATAGTCCAGTTCTGCTTTCACTACATTCGAGCTATGCTCCTAAACCATCAACTCCTAAATTGATTACAGGACGAGTAAACTGGGACAAATTTCATGATGATTTGGAAAACAAACTAGACTTAAAAATTCCGCTAAAGACAAAAGACGACATTAATGGTGCCATTGAAAAACTGACAGCGTCAATAACGGACAGTATAAATAATAATACTTTTATCAATAAGTTTAACAATTCACAAAAGACTGACTTGCCACAGCATATTCGTATCTTATTGAAGGAAAAATGCAGAGCAAGATCGAAGTGGCATAGAACCAGATATCCAACAGATAAAACTCATTATACCCAACTGACTAACAAACTAAAATCTGAAATTAAAAAATTCAAAATTTACTAAATTTTACTGAAAAACTTACACCTACCGACAAATCACTATGGAGGACCACTAAAAGGCTCCTGAAATTTAAAGACTGTAATCATCCACTTCTTACTGAAGCTCAAACCTGGTCCAAATCCGATGAAGAAAAATCACAAATCTTTGCTCGTCACCTCTTTAAAACCTTTAATCCACACCGCGATATTCTTAACCCAAATCACCTTGAATGTATTGAAGCAGAACTGGATATCCCACTCCAAATGTCTCTTCCAGCTAAAGCCTTTCATCCTTCAGAAATATCCGACATCATTCAAAGGTTACCTTCCCGAAAAGCTCCTGGACACGACCTAATTACATCCCAGATCCTAAAACTGCTTCCTCGGAAAGCCATTCTATTCCTTACTTATATATATAATGCTGTACTGCGATCAACATACTTTCCTGACCCTTGGAAATTATCTATTATCAAAATGGTACAAAAAGCCACCAGAAAACCCATCCTCCTATCGCCCTATCTCCCTTTTACCCATCCTAGGCAAAATCCTGGAAAAGCTCATCCTAAAACGCCTGTACCCCATCCTAGATTCTAATCACATTATCCCAGATCATCAATTTGGATTCCGCAGATCCCATTCCACTATCCAGCAATGCCATCGTGTGGTGGATGTTGTCTCCTCTGCATTGGAGCACGGAATGTACTGCACGGGAGTCTTTCTCGATATAGAACAGGCTTTTGATCGAGTCTGGCACCCAGGACTGCTTTACAAACTCCGTAAATTCCTACACCCTACATACTTCCTCATTATCCGTTCCTATCTTACTGATATATCCTTCAAAGTAAATCATAATAATGCCTATTCATCTCTTTTTTCCCAGTCCGCTGGTGTTCCTCAAGGTAGTATCCTAGGTCCTATCCTTTACACAGTTTATACAGCTGACATCCCAACCCATCCTAACACAGTCATTACCACGTATGCCGATGATACATGTGTCCTATCAGTTAATAACGACCCAACAATTGCATCGCAAACCCTTCAATCACACATCACAAACCTAGAAGAATGGTGTCAAAACTGGAGAATAAAAATAAATTCCAATAAATCCCATCAAATCACCTTTACCCTTCGTCGTAAACCTATGTCCTCTTGTCCTGCAGTATCCTTTAATAATACCCCACTTATTCCTGTTGAACAAATTCGATACCTTGGACTCCACTTAGACAAACGTCTAACTTGGAATCCTCATACCAGACTGAAACGACAAGAAACAGCTCGACGTTTCCGACTACTCCAGCACTTACTAGACAAACACTCTAACCTCCCAGTCAATTACAAAAGACTCATATACATGACTACAATAAGACCTATTTGGACTTACGGAGTTGAGCTTTGGGGCTCCACTAAGCCATCGAATTCCTCTCGTATTCAATCCTTACAATCCAAAATCCTCACTGCTCCTTACTTTGTCACAAACAAAATCATCCATAACGAACTTAATGTTCCTTATGTTTCTGACCTGGCCCAATCCAGATACCTATCCTTCCATAACAAACTTCAGAACCATCCAAACCCTCTCGTTTCTAAGCTTGCTTCATCTTCGATCCCTGACAACCCTCCGAGGCGTCTGAAAAGAAGATGGCCTCGAGATCTCCTTTTATAAATACATTTTTAGAGTGCTACCAATGGGTAGTTTCTCAACATGTGATTTCATGCTATTTTATTCCTTTGTTCACATTTACTGAATGTATTTTTACTTGTAATACAGTTGTAAATATCATCAATAAATAAAAAAAAAAAGAAAAAAAAAAGAAAATCAGTCTAGTTAGCAATTTTTTATATTTCCCACAAGAGGAAGGAGGAAGAGATTGAAATATTTTCCAAAAAAATTAAAAGAATAAATTTAATTGTAATTTTCTCACTTACCAACAATTTTAATACCTTCAGCAGTCCTGAGACGAATGACTTGCATTTTAGAATTGTGGCCTGTTTTAGCAGCCAAAACAGACTCAATCCTAGCCCAGACACTAAGTACTGAGCCTGATAATACATAATATGTTCTTCTTCTCAGACCTACTTCACAGTCCATGCCTAATGTGACACTTTTACAATTTCCTCTCCTAGAATTTAATGAATTTATTGTCAATATTTTTTATTGTACAACAAAACTAAAACTAAAAAAAAAAAAAATATATAAAAATCATGTGAATAAATAAGCAATAATGCATGAACAAAACCTATATTTTTGGAAATTGTGGATTATCATTTACATTACATATTGATTGATTAGACCTCAAGTGGACTGCATTTGGATGTTCATGGCACATAGAGATTGAGAGATGCTCAGGAAATCCACAACTGTACCTAATGCTATAAACAGATGGTAAGTAGAAGGAAAGCCCTGGAAACAGGGCACCATATTGAATAAGGATTTATTAAATAATTAAAAATGAAGTGGGAATCCACATGTTTTGAGAAATGAATGAGTTTATCAAGGTGCTGGACATCCCTGTTCTTGAGCAACCAGACAACCTTTCTTATATACCAACTGATCGCATCAGTCGTTTTCTCGTCTTAAGACCTAGGCCCAAGAAGACCCACCCAAACAGCCAGAAGCTAGAGGATTGACTCAAGAAGCTACCTAATTAAACTGTGTTAGCTGAAGTTGACATTTTATTCCAAGAGTGCTAAAACCCCAAAATAACTCAAACAATATTCTAAATGATTTCTCAAATCTATGTAAATCCCTGAGACTTATTTAATGAAAAATGTCTAACAGCAACTGTTACTGTACACAATGGTTCCTCTACCAACAGTACGCTATTGGAACCTTACTACAGTTTGACAGTAGACCTGGGCACTCTTGAAATAATTTATTTCTGAAATAATTCATATGGTTATTCCACGAATGAATTATTTCGGGAATAATGGTTATTTCTGAAATAATATCTCAAACTGTCACTGAAATAATTTCGATGGAATAACTGCTGAATTTATTTCTGAAATAATTATTTCACTATTCTGACATTCTTTGGAATAAAGTAAATTATTTCGAAATGAGTTATTTCTGAAATAAATTATTTCATAACTGTTATTTCAGAATTATTTATTTCATAAATAAATTATTGCAAAAATTAAAAAATAAATATTTCAGAAATAACATTGTAAATAACAATATCAAATTCGACCGTATTTTCATAATAAGCTACCCCGAAAACATTATAGTCGACCCTGATATCGATTAAATCCGAAATGTTGCTAAAAGTCGATTTGGGGGGAGGGAGGGGCGAAATCTCAAATTTGACATTATTTTTATAATAAGCGCCCCAAAAACATAACAGTTGACCCGGATATTGATTATATCTGAAAAGTCGATCAGAATGATTATTTCACAACATTATTCCTGAAATAATCATTTCAGAAATAATTGTATCATTATTCCTGAAATAATTTATTCCCGAAATAATCATTTTGAAAATAATGGTCACGTTATTTCATGAAATAAATTATTTCGGAAATAACTATCGAGGTTTATTTAGGGATTTATTCCGGGAATATGTTTCAAATAAATTCTGCCCAGGTCTATTTGACAGATTCAAACAGCATGTAAACTTAAGCGACCCACTGGTTAAGCTAATTTTATCATTTCACCCAAAAACTTAATTAGTGCTTGTAATTATTAATATTATGTACAAAACTGAATTATAGTATTTTTTGAATTATAAATACTAAATGTATGAAACTAAATATTAATAAAGCTGAGGTCCAGAATGATTCTAATCTAGAAAAAATACCTATTAGGCATTTCCTGGTCACTATATTAGAAATAACTTACATAACCCCTCAGAAATTTTACACAAGCCAATTTTTCCTATCAGTCTCTACTGAGCTGTTTAGGCTGCACTAGATGAATTAGATCATTTTTGCCTGGGAACATCACATGAAGCCCAGTCAAATTAGCACAAAAAAAGTGGTCTAGCTTACAAAAGGTCGGGTAATTCAAATTTCTTTTTTATATTGTAAGGATTTTTTTTTAATTACTCATAATAATCATTAAGTACTCATAAATGGCATAGTTATAGTGCTACAATGATTGTATTAATGAACAAATATTAATGTAATAATTGAATTGTCGAATTGTTTATTGTTATTATTATTATTTTTAAACTTTACCAATTTTGAAAGCTCGATAGTTCACTTCCTGTTGCGTTTAGAAAAAAATGTTAGATAATTTTAAGCTGTTTAAGATTGAGTATAACTAATTTTTATCTATGTTGCTCTAAAAATGAGATATTTAGCATAATCCAAAAAAAGTCCGAAATTTCAATGGTTTTTAGAACACTGCAGTGCAGAATGTGGGTGAATCCATGTCCCATGTTGGTTGGATCAGGAAGATGTGGTTTAATACAAGCTTCTTAAACCAGGTGCAACCATACATATGTACTAATTACAAATGATAAGAAATAATTGATTAAACGATAACATATTGATTGGAAAATTACGAGAATAGGCAAAATAATATGGGACAAAGTATTTTTTATTATAATAAAACACACTTAAAACCAGTTGAAGAATTTTGCATTGGAAGTATTAATACACCTGCTGAATTCACAAGGTCATGCTCTTTCAGGTGATTAATAGATCAATGGTATACACACTTTTTAAGTAGCATTTTAAAACCTACAATGAGATAGTATCCACAAAGTCCCTGAAAGATGGAAGAAATGTGTAGCATGATCGATAATACTACTATACATACAGTAAACATGATGTTTGTCTAGAAATTATTTTCTAATAAAAATCCTGCACTATTGATAGATGCACATGAAATGACTATGATACTGATATAATAATTTTAAAACATACAAGGTTAAAATAAAAAATTACCAATATGCATGAGAACAGACTGTGCTAGATGAATCATATTGTTCTTTCCAGTGAGGTTCTGCTTCATCTTTAGTAACTAACTTATACTTCTTTTCCAGTTCAGCAAGTGTTTCCTGTCTAATCTAGTGTAAAAAAATATGATAAATATAAATTAAATAATAGCTTAAATTAATATCACTAAATAGCTTCAATTCATAAAGCTAGGAAAACATAAAATCATGTAAATGATCTTTCAACTTAACTAAAACAAACCATATAAGTTTAAAATAGCAAATTGATTAATAACGAACAAGATGATTTTCAGAAATAAAGTAATACAATAGGTAGTATAAAAAAAGATATGAATAAATATTATTGATTTATAAATATTTTGAATTTTTTTCAACAGGAAATAAAAACATTTTTAAAGAAATAATATAAGTGAATGGTTAGTTTCTGAATTCATTTAGGAACTAGTTTTATTTTAGCTTAGCTTCATGTATATTTGAAATAAACAAAAAAAATCTAAGATGCTAAGATTTTTAAAAGTTTTATGTCTGATGTTCAGGGAAAAACCCCAGAACCACAAAAAATAAAAATAAAATAAATAAATAAAATAAAAGAATCACTAGCAATGCCTCACCACCATTGTATGAACTGTGATAATTAAATGAAACCCCACAAATAAAGTCCATACCATATTATTCAATTATAAATCTTTAACTAATATTGGGTTGTCAGGAAAATAATCCAGGATTTAAAGTTTTATTTAAAATGTCCCTCTATATAACAAACTTTTTAAGTTTACTGGATTATTCATTTGTATAAGTGTCAACACTTATTAATCCTCTTCCAAACTAAAATGTTTGTTTAACTCTGTAGCATTTCGCTGCTTATAAATAGTTCAGTCTTTACAAAGATGTCAACGGAAGATTTTTGTATAATTTTGTTTTATGGGTTTAAACTCTGCTGGATTGGGGCCCAGATGGCCAGAAACATCAATCAAGTCTAGGGCAAGAGCAGCATTAATGAGTGCACTGTTCAACGGTGGTTCAAAAAATTTCGGGGAGACTTCAGCCTTGAAGACAAAGGTCATGGAAGGACTACCTCTCTTGATGACGATATTCTGCAGGCTTTGGTGAAAGAAAATCCGAGAGCAACTGTTCGAGAACTTGCAGGGAAACTTAACCTTAGCAAATTGACTGTACATAGCACCTCATGGAAATCGGAAAGATAAAAAAGCTTGAAAGTTGGATTTCATAAACATTTAATGACCGCCAAAAAAACCAGTGCAATGAAGTTTGTGCTACACTTCTCTGCTGAAACAAAAATGACCCTTTTCTGTCCAGAATTGTTACTTGTGATGAAAAGTGGATACTTTACGATAACAGTAAACGTTCTGGACAGTGGCTCGACAAAGGAGAAGCAGTAGAACATTTTCCAAAGTCCACCCAATTCATCAAAAAAAGGTGATGGTTACTGTTCGGAGGCTTCATTTGGTTTGATACACTACAACTTCTTAAATCCTGGAGAAACTATCAGTGCCGAATCGTATTGTAGCCAAATTTATGCAATGCATCAGAAATTGGTGAGAATGAAGCCATCTTTGGTCAATCGGAAGGGACGGCCTCACGTCTCACGTGTGATGTCAAAAAAGCTTGGATATGAAACTCTGCCACATCCGCCCAACTCTCCAGACCTCTCATGTACGGATTATCATTTTTTTAGACACCTGGACTACTTACTTGACAAAAACTTTAATGGACAAAGGGAATTAGAAAATGTGTTTTTGAAGTCTATCAATTCTATCCCAAGGGAATGGAAAAGTTTCCAACATGTTGACAGAAATGTATTAGAAGTGAATACTATTTTGATTAAATAAAACCGTCGTAAATCTTTCTTCTTTTCTTTTTAAACCAAAATCCTGCATTATTTTCTGGACAACTCAATAATGAACGCTAACTAAATTACCAAGATCAAACATCTGAAAAATATTAAAAACTTTATGTCTGTTATATAAACAGTAGTATAATATAATTAATACTTATAATGTAATTTGATGTACTCAAACAAAGTTCAACATACTTGCAATCCAGTATTAGGCCTGTAAATTGTGTATAATTGATCTTTTTTTCCTTCTCCTTTTTTTACAGGTTTACCACTACTACTGCTCTCTAATGCTTCAGCAAGAATTGCAGTTTGCTTACCATTTCTTATCTGAAAAAAACAAACATAAAAATCTGTGCAGGGTAAGCTCTAGTCTAGGAACAACCTGATGGATTCCAGTGGAAAGTTACAAAACCGGTAAAAAAAAAAAAAAAAAAAAAAAAAAAAAATACCTACCTACTGAAATGTTGAAATTCAAAATAGAAATAAATGTAGACAGAACGTAAACTGAATATAAATATCTAAAATAAATTGAGAAATAACACTGAGGTTATAATGACGGTTATAGAGGTGACATTCAGCAGATTTATCGGCCCTAAACCAAAGTCAACTTTGCAGTAATAAATTATTAAGCTTTTGATGGGACCTTTTGCCCAACACTCCATATTCACTATACCTAGCTCCAAGTGACTACCACTTATTCCAGTCACTGCAGAACTCCCTTGATCAAAAGCAATTCCAAAACGAGAAGGGCATCAAAAACCACTTAGATCAGTTTTTGACAATAAACTCTAGATGTTCAATGAATGTGGCATTATGCAGTTAGTGGAAAAATAGGGAAAAGTCATAATAAATAATGATCAATAGATTGTAGATTTAAATAAATTTTGTTTCTATAATACACCGATGTTATAAGTATAAATTATATAATAATTTTGGAAATTGGTAAGAACCAGTTTTGATTAGTATTAAATAAACATATGGTTATATGAGAAAAATAAATTTTATCAATTTAATTCAAGTTACTATAAATAATATTTTGAAATATAACAATAAATGTGTAAAGCTGATTTTTTTTTTGGGTGGCCAACACTTCTCCGTGTCCCTATAACAGAATACTTTTCATCACCTCTACTCACTACTATAGCCTTTTTATTAGGTAATTATAATCAAGAATGCCCTTAATCTCTAGCCACATAAAAATTACCTATTGTCTCATAGAAGGCTATGAAATAGTTAGAAAGTAGAATTTATTTCTCAATACCCCGTCGTTTAACAAGAGCCTGAAAGGCTCCTCATATGTGAGTCTACTGTTGCCTGTGCCCAGTTACTTCTTGACTCATATATGAGTCCACCGTTGTTAAAGGGTTAAAGAGAATTTTTCTGAGAATAATTTCCAATAAATAAATAAACTGAAAAAAAAATAATCAACTATGTAGTACATTTGTCAATATTGTCGTTGCCTCAAACGAACACTGACCATATTTGTCCCACCTAAATTGAATTTCGGGAAGAGCACATTGACAAACCAATCTCAACTTTTAAACATATTTGTCTCCCCCTCCTGATATATACAGGAATGTAACCAAACTATTATTAATAGGAAATTCCTGCTTTTAGGTAGTAGGGATAAATATCGTCAATACAAAAGCAAACTATCGAATATGAAAATATGATAAAATTTTAATCCTGTACTTAGCGATTGCAATTAAATATTTTTAAAGAGAAAATATAAAATCTTCAAATATTCATAAAAGCACATGTTAGCATGGAAATTAAAACATCCTTGTTGTTTAGTATATCTGATAATGATATGATGATGAAAGGTGATTTTCATATTCAATAATTAGCATTTGTATCGATGAAATGACCATGGTCTGATAAAAGGTTAAATTAGTATAAATTTGAAAGTAAAAAATATAATTACCTGATGAGATAAATAAAATCCTTCTTTTGAGCCACTCAATTGTGTCCATCGTTCTAAAGCTTCATCAAAGTTCATACCCCTTTCAACATGAACTATATGTAATTCAGTTGTAGCAACTCCTGTCACATGCTTCCTCAAGTATTTGAAAACTTTAACCCTTTTAACGTTTTCTCCAGCTGTTCCAAGGTCTAAAAAAATAATTGTTTTTTAGTCTTATTATATGTTTATAATCATATGAAAAATTAATAAGCAACAGATTATTATGGTATCTTGAATCCAAAAATGTACTGCCACCTTGGCAGAGTGGTTTTCGGGGAGGGAGAAGTACGAGAGATAATTTAGTTCGTTTAGAGACTGATATTTTAAATGCCTTTGAAAACAAGAAAACAATTTTAGCTGTGTTTCTTGACATAGAAAATGCATTCGATGCATTTCATGCAGGGCATGGAGAAGACTGATTATTGACACACTGGTTAGAATTGGAATTGATGGTCATGTACTTGCCTTCATAAATAATTTTCTAACAAATAGAACTTTTAAGGTTAGGATTGGTAATGTCCTTTCTCATGTATTCGAACAGGAGAATGGAGTGCCCCAGGGTTGTGTATTGAGTGTGACACATTTTTGCATTTGCTTTAATCAGGTGTTGAATGTTATTAGGCTACCCGTCATAGGCTTGCTCTATGCTGATGATCTTGTAATTTATACCGAGGGAAAACATGTAATGGACTTACAAGATAACATACAAACAGGTTTGGACAACGTCAGTACCTGGCTAGCTGATAATGGTTTTAAAA
Source organism: Nezara viridula (assembly GCA_928085145.1). NCBI lineage: Eukaryota > Metazoa > Arthropoda > Insecta > Hemiptera > Pentatomidae > Nezara > Nezara viridula. The sequence continues at coordinate 152,345,405 of OV725078.1, forward strand.
TTTAATCAAGTAAGACAGTTGGGATTCTGTTTAGCAAAAGATAGCCAAACTTATTACCATCACTGACCATAAACAATCAATCAGTCACCTTCTCCCACGTTGTACGATACTTAGGAATGACCTTAGATAGAACGCTCAGATGGACTCAGCATGTTAAACAATTAAAAGCAAATTGCCTCCGCTCCCTGAATCTCTTAAGAATGGTCAGTAACACTAGCTGGGGTGCCGATCGAAGAAGCATGCTAACTCTGTATAGAACACTAATAAGATCGAAATTCGACTATGGCTTTAATGCTTACAACTCGGCATCGAGTACCATTTTAAAAATGCTAGACCCTGTACAAAATGCCACCCTCAGAATAGCTACTGGTGCTTTCTGATCCAGCCCTGCAAATAGCCTATGTATTGAAGCTGGCGAGCTTCCACTCGACATACGGAGACAACAACTTGACCTCATTTACTTTGTTAAGATCCATTCTACTTCTAATCATCCACTGACTGATTTATTTTCAAATATGCAATACATTAATCAACAACAAACTGAATTACCAAATAGAACACCCTTTACAATCAGAGTCTCAACTTTACTAAATAATATAAATATTGAACATCCTATTTTTCAAGAAACTGCAGTTTCGGCAATTTATCCTTGGGGACTTCCTTCTCCAAAAATTCTTCTTTCTCTTACCAAATTTATTAAAAACAACACAATGCCTTATTTATATAAACAGGAATTTCTCAAACTTCAAGACAGACTAGGTGATTCTGACTTTATCTACACTGACGGCTCGAAGAGCTCCGTAGGAGTGGGAGCATCAATTATATTTAACGAATGTCAACATATTTTTTCTCTTTCACAACTATGTAATAACTATACTGCTGAATTGGTCGCAATACATAAAAGTTTAAAAGTTATACAGCCCACTAAACAAAAAATGGTCAAATGCACAGATTCTCTATCCGCTCTAATTAGTCTAGGAAATGTTTTCTCATCAAATATCATAATACAAAACATTCTGTACTTAATAAAGTCCACAAATAGAAATAATATATCAGTAGTTTTTGTCTGGGTCCCTGAGCATTGTGGAATAACCGGTAATGAAATGGCTGATCGAGCTGCCAAAAAAGCCATTACTGATGGAATACCTTATCGGGGAGTACCTGTAGAGGATTTTATAACTGTCATCAAACAGAAAATGAAGACAAAATAGGAACAGATATGGTCGAATATAACCGAAAATAAATTGAGGGAGGTTAAGGGTGACGTTTCCTCTTGGGCATCGTCAAATAGGAACCGTAGAGAGGAAGTAGTTCTTACGCGCCTGCGTATAGGTCATACACGCCTTACCCATGGATGCCTGATGGCCCGTGATTCTTCGTCAACATGCCAACTTGTGGGACTCCTCTGACAGTGAACCACATTTTAACGGAATGCAGAGCTTACGAAACATTTAGACTCTCTTGTGACTTGACAAACGATTTACTCTCCATTTTACAGGATAATACAACTGAGGTTGATAAACTATTTTCTTTTATGAAACGTTTTAAGCTTGAAAATAAAATCTAATTCTCAGTGACAATAAGGCAATAATGACCCAAGTGGTTGAAGCCTTAAAATATAAAAAAAAAAAAAAAAAAATCATATGAGAGATTCAACTACTATATATTTTTGCACCTTGCAGAAGTACTAAGCAATGACAAAACAATTATCAAATACAGCTATTACAAAGCGAATTTCTCTTTTTTGAGCTCAGCCAGACTGACACATAATTGATCGCTTTTCTATAGTTTACTGCTGGACGAATGCTGAAGTATCCTTTTTGCTTCATGATTCTGACACTAACACTGTCAAGTTCAGTAAGCTAAACCGGCTAGGATAAGGTGTTGCTAAGATAAGGTTCTATGAGATTCCTTAAATACTTGATGAAAACTTAAATGGAACATGACAGAGGAAAAAATAAAAGCTTTGATGGGTGAAAGATATTGCAGAAGCTTCGAGATCCAGAGTGAGAATTGGAGGACAGCTACACTTCACTGATTAAAATGGTGGAAAGTGTTAAACACTATTTAGAAATTATAAATAAATTCTGAAAATTATTACGCACACATACAAACATTTAGCCACATCCACCAACCATACAAATAAAAAATTATCCAGTATCACTAGAGATGGCCATAAACAGAAAATGGGTGAAGAAGCACTCTGGGACTGAGGGTGATGAATGAACTGATTACACTGTAAAAAAAAAAAGTTAGAAGTGAAGGTTCATTGCCACCCTATATAACAAGGTTCATTGTGCTATATAAGAATTGACTTACATCAATAATGGCACCATCAAGTACAGTTTACCAATTCCAATTAGTATGTTCCTCAATAAAAATACTATAGACTAAAGGAAAAGAGAAATGGCAAATAGATACAATTAATGACAAAAAATGGAGGCACAAATCAAAACCTAAAACATTTATGAATTTTACAGACACAAGAGACAAAAATAGACAAGTATAAATCCTAGACTTTAAAGATATACTTTAAGAATGTGGACTATTCAAAAAGCAAAAACCTACTACTACTAGTTGATGCCGCAACAATCCATTACTGAATTTAGGCAGCCTCCGCTATTAAATTTTATAAAATGAAAAGTGGCAAATTGGATTGACTGATGAAAAAAAGCGACATAACTTACATTTCACAAGTAAAAGTGTTGAGAAATTGTTTGCTGATGTAATTTGTGCTGCCAGCCTCAAAACTAAACTTGAGGAAATTCTAGCAATGGAAGAATTGAAACAAGGATGAGACTGGACTGAATTTAAAAGTGTTGCTAAACAAAATCTTTTTGAGTAGTCAAGAAAAATCAATTACTGGTTTCAAGAAAAAGATTGCATCACAGTGGGTGTTTATTGAAATGCAGTAGGGTCTCACAAACTCTACTTTTTTGTCATAAGTGAATCTGCTAAACCATATGTCTTCAATAATCTGGACACGTCGTTCCTTTCCTTGAACTGTAAGTCACAAAAAATATCTCAGACTTGTTCATTGAGTTGTTAAAGTCAGAGTTTGATATAGATTAAAACTGTTTTTATTGGCTTAATATACATCGTAGCCATGGAGTCTGGCCCATTTAGTGTTAGTAGGGATTAGTTTTATAAGTAGAAGAAAACAAGTAAATAAGTACAGTATAAGAAGACAAAAACAAAAATATTTTTATATAACAAACATCATAAATATTTTTATACTCCAAATATTTTTACTATTTATATAATAAATATCATAAATGAATAAAAATACATATATACTAAAGAAAATTTTTCTTTGCAGAACACAACAAAGCAAAACAAATAGTAGAGATCTTAGGATTACAACACACATGTAGAATCGTACAATTAATAATAATAATGTTTAAAAGGCACCCAAATTGTGAATAAATCTATGTACGCCCACGGACATATGAACACATGCCTGACTAACCTAAAGCTGAGGGTTTGTACTTGTATTTATAGTCACAAAAACTTAAAATAAAATAAAATATTTTGTTCAACTGGTCAAGATTTTTTATATTCAACACACACTCTAGTGATAAATCATCAGTGGCAGCCTGTATATGTGTATGTAAGTATTTCCTTCTATGTGTCTCCAGAAACAAACACTCCAGCATCAAGTACTTTAAACCGCTATTGATAAGTTGGCCGCACCACTTGCAGACTTCGTTTGTATTTATGACGTATGTAATGTTCCCATGGAGCAATTTTAGATGGCCACTACCCGATACTCTTAAATGACTTACCGTCCGTAACTTTCTTAGAGGTATCATAAATTTGAAATAATTTTCGGGTTCTGAGCAATTGTAACCACAAATACGTCGATACATTGGGCTGTAATTTGAATTGTAGGCACGTTCAATGTCTTTGGAGTATAAATTTGTTTATATTATAGTATATTTATTATATAGTACTATATTATAGTATAAATAAACAGTTGTTAAAATAGCATTTTTGTTTCTAAGAAATATTTCTAGATCAGAAAAACGATTAAAATATTCTTCAACGAAATTAGAAGCGGCTATATTTTTAAGTTGTGAGAACCAATTAAAATCCAGATTTGGCTCCCTAGCATCAAGAGCCACCAGCTTCTCCAAGCATTTTCGAGGAAGCCGGTGGTCCAGCAGTGATGACAGTCTTGTACAGAAATTTATAGCTTTCTGTCAGAGTTTGATATTAAGGTATTTAAAAAGCTGATATTTACCTATCAAAGCATTTCTGGTCTATGACAATTCATCTACCCACTCTGATAAAGCTGAGTTCTGTTCGCCCGAATTATCTCCTGCAGGAATTAAGACTAAGTGGACAGTAAGTGTTAGTGTCAAGTGTTAGATCAGTCTTAGAGAATCTCTTGTTCAATCAAGACCTCAAGTGTGTGTTGATCCAGAGTGAGAATTGGAGTTTCTGTCTCTATATATTCATCTAATAGTTATCCATAGACATTCCGGTTAAAAAATCTCCACATTCATTTAATATAGCATTCAGAAAATTCCATAGAGTTAACAGTAGTGTTTTTTATCTTCATTGATATTAATAAAAATAGTAATAAAGTGCCCGTTATAAAAGCAGCTGAGTGAGAGTAGTGGGACAGCTTATCAAGCTTCACCTTAATCCCGGCAGCCGCCACCCAAACAAACAGGTGAGTTGTTGTTTCGTTGCTCATTGTTTTTATTTAACTCTCCTTATTTAAATAGCGCTATTTTAAAGAAATAATAATCTCAATAAAATGGTTAATTGTAAAACATGCAATAAATTGGTGGCACGAGAGGAGAAGAACAAATTAGCCAGTACAGTATGTACAAATATATATCATGCTAAATGCATAAAAATTGATAGTGACTCGGAAGGCCTAAAAGAAATTAATAAAAAATGGATATGCCCTGATTGCGCCTCTGAGCCTGCAATGATTGACCTATGGCCCTGACCGAGGAAGTTAAGCAGATGAAGACCAAGTTTCAGGGCATGGGACGAGTTAAAGGAAATAAAAGACTGCCTCAACAAACAGTCGGAACTGTCTTTTGAAAATATGGAAAAGCTGTTAAAGATAGAAACCCTGCTGGAAGAACAGAAAAAACACGTCGAAAAATTGTCTATCAAAAACACCACCTTAAAGAAAAAAATATCGGAGCTGGAAATTCGGTTAAATTATACTGAGCAATATCAGTTAAAAAATACAGTCGAAATCCGAGGAATCTCAGAAAAGGCGGGTGAGACTGTGACTGGGACCATCCTTAGCATCGGAGCGGGTCTGTTCATCAAGTTAAGTTCAGACGATCTGGATCACGTAGTGAGGCTCAAACCAAAGCAGGAAGGGACTCCAGGCCCTATAATTGCTCGCTTCGTCAGGCAAAAAACAAGAGATGAACTGCTGCAGCAGAGAAGAACGAAAAGAGACTTCTCTACACTCCATCTGGGCTGGGGGGACAACGATTCGCACCGGGTTTACGTGAGCGAAGCAATGACCCCCGCCAATAAACATCTATACTGGTTAGCCAGACAAAAAAAGATGACGGCAAAGATAAAATACCTGTGGTTCAGTGGTGGCAAAATTCGATGCAGACAGTCAGATGGATGTCCGGCGGTAGTTATAGGGAAAGCTAGCGACTTGGACGTTTTTATATGAATTTTGTATGTAAGTCTCCCAAAATTTGTATCAATTTTAGTCTTTCCTATCAAAAATATTTTAATTTTAATTTTTGTAAGTTACCTTCTTCATTATCGTTTTAAAGAGCTGGAATTTCATTTGACTGAATGTTTTTTCTTTATAATTTATTGTAACCAAAGCCATCATTATATTTTTTCACATCATAAATTAATTCTTTATATTTATTTCTAATCGAGTCTATATGATTTTAACTCTTTCTTTTCAAAGTTTATTTTATGCTTATATTTTCTTTTCTACAGGTAGATAAATTTAGGTATCTAGGTTCTACGATAACTAGAAAAAACGAAATTGAAGAAGAGATTAAGGTTAGACTGAAGGCGGGGAATGCTTGTTATTTTTCTGTGACAAAACTACTTAGTTCGCACCTCTTGTCCCGAAACTTAAAAATTAGAATCTATAAAACAATTATCTTGCCTACAGTTCTTTATGGATGCGAAACTTGGCCGCTTACATTAAGGGATGAGCAGCGTCTTAAGGTTTTTGAAAATAAAGTATTGCGTAGAATATTCGGACCGAAGAAGGATGAGTTAACCGGAGAGTTCAGACGGTTACACAACGCCGAATTGCGTGAGCTGTATCCGGGTAATATAATTGAGGTAATTTCATCGCGGCGAATCAAATGGGCTTGTAAAGTTATTGGGCTTAGTAACGAGAGAATTCCTAAAAGGTTAATATTTGCTGTGCCAAATGGTAAGCGTCCGAGGGGTAGACCGAAGCGAAGGTGGGAAGATTGCATTAAAGCCGATCTGAAGGGACTGGGTTTGGACGGCGAACGGTGGAGGAAGGTGTGTAACAAGCGATTGATGGTGTCGGCATCGAACCTTCGGGTTCGCTAAGCCTTATTATTATTATTATTTTCTTTTCTGTTGCAAAAATGAATATTTTGTTAAAAAAAATGTTATATCCTACTCTACTTCCTCGATCCTTTTCCCCGCAACTCTCCTTCTCAGCATCTCAGTTATGACTAATATCCTAAATTCCTGCCACGTCAATGCACAATCCCTTAATACCCACTTTGATGAATTCCAAAATATTTCCTCGATAATTTTTACCACACAATAGCAGTATCTGCAACCTGGCTGAAACCTTTTATTCCTTCCTCCCAAATTTCCCTCCCCAATTACTCTTTCCTACATCATGACAGACCTGATCGCACGGGAGGTTGAGTCGGACTATATATACATAATAGTCTCAAGGCCAAAATCCTCTTACAGTCTCCTTTTCATGACCTCCCTCACGTTGAATATTTATTTGTTGAAATTACCGCCATTTCCTCTCCTCTATTGTATGTTGTTGTCTACCGCCCTCCTCGTGTTCTATTTGACCAACTCTTTGAATCCTCCCTTGTCAACCTGGTTTCCTGCTACTCCAATATCATCATCTCCGGCGATTTTAATGTAAATATGCTCTCAGAATCTCCCGACAAATACTATCTCAATGACCTAATATTTTCTCTCAATCTTTATCTTGTCCCTTATTCTTCCACTCATCACACTCAGTTCTCTGACACCTGGTTAGACCTCCATATCTCTGACTCACCGCTTAAAATCCTTTCCTCCTCTCAACACCCTGTACCCTTTCTATCATCAGACGACCTGATCCAAATCTCGTACGACCTACCCGTGAAATCATTTACTCCCAAAATAGTATCATATCGCAATCTAAACCTTTCATATGAATCCCTTCAACCTGACCTGGATTCTGCCCAACGGGATACCATATTTTCCTATACCTCCATTGACCCTATGATATCCACCCTTACCTCAAACCTACAATACACATTAGACATCCATGCTCCTCTGAAAACCAGAATCTTATGTCGTCCCACTGCTCCTTGGCTGACTCCTGAAATAAAGGGAATGATAAAGAAAAGGAATGCAGCAAGGCGCAAATACCGTTGAACCCGCTTACCTGCTGATTATGCGTCTTTCAAACAACTCCGTAATGCAACCCAATCCACAATCCGACTTGCTAAATCCAACTACTTTCATAATGCCCTTTCCAATGCTCCCGATTCCAAATCAAAATGGAACCAGATTCCAATAACCTCATTTCCCTCCCTGTGACTCCAGATGATCTTAATGACCATTTTTTATCTTTTGCTTCTAATCCTTCTCCTACTCATGATATTGAACACCATAATTTCAATCCTGAAAACTTCTTTTTTTCCCATGTGTCTTAAGACGAAGTACTTTCCACTATCCTCAAATCCCACACCAATGATTACGGTCCTGACAATATTCCAGTAAAACTAATAAAATCCAGCCTTCCTACCCTTATTATCATATTTACAACTTCTCATTGCAAAATTCCACATTTTCCTCTTCCTGGAAAACTGCACTCGTCCGACCATTGAGTAAAACATCTAACCCTTCTTCACAGAACGACTTCCGTCCTATTTCTCTTCTTTCCAACCTCTCCAAAATCAACTTCCCAACTTCCTAGAAGAACGTTCCTTCATCAATCCATTCCAATCTGGCTTCCAACCCGGCTATTCAACGCAATCTGCCCTCCTTAAAATAACCCATGACCTCCAAAACTCCATTGAACATCAAAACCTTACTATCCTCATCCTTCTAGATTTTTCCAAAGCGTTTGATACAGTTGACCATAACATCCTTCTTACCAAATTGCAAAATCTTCCTCTATCCAACAGTGTTCTACGTTAGTTCAAATCCTTCCTTTCCGATCGATCTCAGTATGTAGTCGTCCCAGATCAACCTCCTTCAAAGACACTTCCCCTCTCCTGTGGTGTTCCTCCTTGTCTCCTACTCTGTTTGCTATTTACATTAATGACCTTCCCAACCAGATCCATCACTCCCAATACCACATCTATGCTGATGATTTCCAAATATACCTTTCCTTCCCCCCTTTCAACCTATGAGCCACCACAAAAAAGCTTCAAGAAGATTTAAATAGAATATATGACTGGACAGGAGTTAACAAGTTGAAGTTGAATGCGGAAAAGACCAAGGCAATCTTAATAGGCTCCAATCACCTCCTCAAAACTGTTCCTAACTTTCCAACCCTCTTGTTACATGATAATCCCATTAAATTTTATCCCATCATCAAAAACCTTGGAATAATCTTCGATCAAACCCTTTCCTGGAAAAACCATGTGTCCAATATCTCCTAACGTACCTTTTCCACCCTAAAACACTTAAATAGCCTGCGACACCTTTTTCCTTTTGAAATCCGTAGACTCCTGGTCACCTCTTTAATATTTCCCCATTTCGACTATTGCTGCACGGTATATGGGGGCGTCTCTGGGGATCTCGAGGCAAAACTAAAACGTTTGATAAATTGCTTTGTACGATTCATCTTCGGGATCTCAAGAGACGCCCCTGTTTCCTGTTTCTATGAAGAATTGATGTGGCTTTATCTTTCCAACCGTATTTCCTGGCATCCTTCCTCTTCCAAGTAATTCACTCCCGCCGTCCTTCATACATCGCCGAGCTCCTTCAATTTAAATCCTCTGTCCACTCCCGCAATACCCGTTCCCGGTCCTCAGATCTATATATAATGGCCCACCAAACCGCTGCTATTTATTATTCGATCCTCTTCCCTATGGAACTCCACCCCTCCCCACATCCGTCAATCCAAAACCCTTCCTACCTTTAAATCCCAACTGTTTAATCATTTCTTATCCATCCAGTCCTCATCATAAAATTGTAAATAGTTACTACTGTAAATATGAATATAAATTATTAGATCGTTCTTTATTATTTTTACTTCATGTTTATTTTCAATTTTTTATTATTAACTGATGTAAATTAGAAAATAACTTATAATTTCTCTAAATATTTTTTTATTTATTTTTTTTTTTACTATTTAATCAAACTATACTCTTGTTTATATATCTCTGAGGCTCCTTAGCCCACATTTTTGTCTCTCTGTATTATTCTAAAGGGACTCGTCCCAGAATAAATAAAGTATTATTATTATTATTAAGTGCCTCTACTCATTTATAAACAGCAATAGAGATTATTCATTCCTGGACCCAGAAGGATCAACAGCACATCAGCTACATCCTACGCACAGTTTTGGCCACAAGCCATCAACAGCCTATCGGCTATATCTGCTTGGAGGAGACCAGGAATACTGATCCAGAGCAGATTAGAGCTTAAGGGAGCGATCAATGGTATCACAATGGGAAATAAGTCATTATTCATAACGGGATGAGACCGATCTCCCTTTTTAATCCCATTTGTAATAATTTGTTTAATTTTACTAACCCATTAAAATTATTACCCCATCAGGGAAGAAATGTTTGATGAAAAATAAAAAACTAACAGCATTAATTGCTTAAATTATTCCAAATATTCCCTCACAAATATTTTATGAACTGCTCTTTCACTCTAGAAAAGGGTTCCCGATCATATTGCATGCACCGGGCCCTCCAATTTTGTACAGGTCGAAATAATGAAAAAAATGGAGAAACTGTGTATTAAAAATATATATAATAACAAATGAAAAATTCCTTTCATTCAATCCATAATCAACACCAGATAAACTATTTATTGACTTTAACATTGATGATTTCTGCAAAGACAAAAGGCACAATGACATGGGTATATTAACATAATATTCATTTTTTATTCATAAGCAGTACTTCAAAATGGATATAATTTGTTAAACTGCCAAGAATTTTGAAAAATTAAAAATAATTTATGAAACAAGATAACAAACATGAATTGACCAGTATTTTTGATTAACTTAAAATTGAAAACAAAATGAAAATAAACAACAAAAACTTCATGAAGCTAGTTTATGGTCATGCCATTGGTTTATAATATATCTAATGGTTTATTAATCATCTATTATTACTTCATTCATAAGATAACAAAGAACAAATCAAAATAGGATGGGATCAAACGTCAGAGGAAGACAAGGCACAGCTTGAATCACCGGATTCAGAAGTAATTTAAAAATTAAAAAACAATAAGGCATCAGAGGTAGATGGAATAACTGCAGAAGTGATCAAACATGGAAGAGAAGCTCTGAATTGAGAAATATATGAGCTAATGCTCAATATCAAACCAAAGGAGAAATGACAGAAAAACAGTGCCTACCTGTAATAATAAGGTATACCTGTAATGTAATAAAAACTGAAAGTTAAACTGCCATAACTAAAGGGGTATTGCAGCTTATAAAATATCTTCTCTCTTGAGTGCAGCGTATAAAATATTTTATATTCTGCTAACAAAAAAAATCACATCTGTAGCAGAAGATGTACTTAGAGAATATCAAGGGTGGCTTCAAACCAACAAGATCTGCAGTAGACCATGTATTTAAAATACGAAACATGATGAAAAATAATATGAGTAGAATGTTGAACTATATCACCTCTTCATTGACTATAAGCAAGCTTGATATCATAGATAGATTGAAATTGTTTAAAAGTCTGTGAACGTTCGGTTTCCCTTCAAAATTAAAAGATTGAAAAATGGCAAAAATAAATATACTTATTTATTGTTACTTTTTTTTTTTTTTATTGATCACCCCAACCATTCTTCTCTTCAATTGATCAAAATGACTCTTCAAAACACAAAGTGTGCTGTCAGTATTCAGGGAAATATTTTTGGAACCTTTGCCATAACGAAAGGAGTGAAACACGGAAATTCTCTTTACTCATTACTCTTTAATATAGTACTAAAGTAGTGATGAGGACGATATACACAAACCCAGGTGGAGGTATATATAATAAGCTTACTCAGCATCCTACCCTTGCTGACGACGTGATCACAGGAAGAACATCAAATGCTCTTTTTGGGCATTCCAGGAAATGAAGAGGCAGCAAAAAATGTTGCCTGAATATTAATGTCTCTAAAAGTAAATACAATACAACCTTGAAATATTGAGACAGAAAAAACTGCCTAGATGGAATAGGCTACCGTTTTAGAGTGGTATCACTATTTCAGAAAATAAAGAATAAAAGAGGAAACGAGAGCGAGGATAGTAGTAGCAGGTAACAGATGGTATTGGTACTAAAAAAATATTTTTCAAAACAAGAACTTAACAAGAAGCCTGAAGGTACAAGTGTACATAATATATACCATAGCGCCATCAGAGAGAAAAATAATTCATAATCTTGTGAGCTATTTAAAAAAAGTACACAGATAAAATAATCTCAATTTAGGTATCATATATAAAAGAAAAATACCTAATATTCCCAAATCAAATCTTCCTGTTTTCTTAGCCTGAGTGATTATGGCCTGCAATGTATCTGTAAAGTACTTGAACAGTCTATTTTGCAATTCAACAGGCATACCCAGTATTCTGTTCAAAAATTTACTCATATTGTTATGGTCTTTATCCAAGACCAAACTTCCAGGGTTTGTGTCATTGTTAACAATTAGTCCAACACCAACTAAAGCTGCGGCAACATCTGAAATAAGAACAATACATTTTTAAACCTAAGTAATAGAAATAAGAAATAATGCAATAAAAATGATAACATAAATATCAGATCATCCTAAAGTACCTTAATACAAAATAATCATTACTAGAATAAATCATTTCAAGAAGTAATCATAGTTATCTATACATTTTGTTATTAATTTGGTTTTTATGTAAATTAACTTAGTGCTACTTCAAAATTCTTGTGAACGAATTAAATTTTAGATGCTTTCAAACTTAAAAGACAAACTCCTTTTAAAAAATTTAATTTTTACGAGAAAAATGAATCTTAAATTCAATGGAGAATGGTATATATCTACAGAATGAACCATAACAAAACTTGTTTTGTAATAACAATTTCGATTCGGTTTTGCATTAGTCCATAAAGGTATTTCCATGAAAGACCTCAATTTTTCCTTAATATTGACTAAATATGATGGAATATATATATATATATATATATATATATATATATATATATATATATATATATAATTTGTTTTTTGCTCTCCTGAAAACAGTTTTTTCCCCAGGCAAATAAATGTTCCTTTTTCTTAAAAACTATAAAAGCTATTGATGACATGAAATCTTTTATATTTATAAACAATAGTTCAAAAAAGAAGCAGACAGGAGATTTTTACTAACTTTAAATTAAAAATCAGAAAAAAAAACTTGGGTAAAAATAAAAAAAATCCCAATTAGCTTTTCTCCAAATATCTTCTATAGTTAACTATTATCCACAAGTTGTTGAATCTACAAATTTACATAAATATTTATTCATTAATATTTTTTCATTAGAAATAGCTTCTATTTGAACAAATTGATAATTCCCCCATTTAAAAAAGTATGTGGAGAATTGGAAATATGTCACTATTTCTATTTATGAGAAAAAGGGTTAGATAATGAATGTTATCTGTTTAGTTAATGAATGAACATTAAATTTTCTTAAGTAAAACTGTGAGAGTTCAATTAATTACCCATATTGCCAAAGAATGTTTACTGATAAACTTATCCTTCCATTGGTTTAATGATACATTTGTTCTTAGAATTTCACCAAATATTTATAAAACAACATTGAAGGGTTTTGAATCAAATGAGAAATGCCTATAAGCATACCAGTTAAGCTACAGGTGCCAGTACAACCTCAACCAATGAATATATTAACATTTAATATTAGAAAGTACATAAAAACTACTCATAATTTGTATGTTAACAAAATACATTAAATTTTCAACATGTTTTTGATAAAAACTACCACAATTCATAAATATAACCTTTCATAAAATCTCCTTCATAGTCACTAGGTGGAGGAACAAGAGGAGCTTCATATCCCATGATGGTTCGCATAGTAGCCTCTAAAGCTGATCGGCCATACTTGTTGTCAATGTTAAATCTAGATAAATCTCTTGTTTCAGTTGCTCTTCTATCACCATGAGTTAAAGCTCCCTAGAAAAAATCAAAAGTTGAAGGGAACTTTATTTTTGAAAAGTAATAATAGTGGCTAGTATAACCATAAATAAATTTAAATATTTTACCAAACTTTCAAGGCGTTTAGCAACAATTGAAGCAAATCTCCTTTCACCTGCCAGGTCGGATATAAGAAAAATATATTCAGGAGCATTCACTTGATTACTCCTATGGGTCCTTCCTGTATTTTTATAAAAAATATTGAAATAAATATAGTATGTATTAAAAAAAATTAAATACTCAAATCGCATAGAAAATTTACAACTAAGAGCCACATAAAATCAATCTGAATATTTATATCAAGTTATATACAAATCATGTTATTTGAAAAATCTGATAGAGAAAACAAGGAAATTTTGAACGAGAAATTTATTCTAAAATAGTAACAAAAAATTAACTAAAATAATTTTGTTAGGACAAATAGAAAAAATGTCTCCTAAATAATTCCATGTCAATTCTTTTTGAGATATCTATAAACTGTATTGTGTATGAATAAATCCAGCCAACTAACTGAAAGGCCACCACCAAACCTACAAGGGACTAATAGTTCACCTTACCACTACTTGGCAGCACCACACGTGCGCGCTAACTCAATGTACCTAAAAGATGTATTATTATATCTCATTATAGTATTGTAAAATACTCAAATTGTACATATATATATATATATATATATATATATATATATATATATATATATATATATATATATATATATATATACATTGTAAATACTTTTTAATAATGAAGTTTAATGGCGATAAGGTATACTGATTAAAGCTCAAAAATAAATGTTACCCTAACGGCTCTAGATAGCAGAGTTAGTCATGGCGGAATGAAAACCGCAGTCAGATATATGGAAAGCCAGGTCCTAGGGTCTCTGCCCTTCGGGGTGACATACTTTCCCAGCAGTTTGATCAATATATTTTATGTACGATTTTAAAAAAAGGATTGATGTGTATGCTGTGTACCGAGAAACCCTACTGCAGCACTGTTTTAAATAAAGTATTTATCTCTTCTTTGATATAAAATACAATTAATACTTAATGCCAATTTCTTGATCCCACGCTGATAACATTCTTTGGAATGACTGTCAAATAACTCTTGGACCGCTATTTCAACTTCCACACAATTATCAAATTTTTTCCCTTGTAGAAAATGGGCGATGGATTTAAATAAGTAATAATCCAATGGTGCAAGGTCTGGACTATATGGTGGACGAGGCAAGATATTTTTAGGCAAGAGTTTTTCAATAAATTTTCACAAATTTCTAACCTCTTAGCTGATCGCTGAGGAGTAAGTTCTTGAGGGACCAGTATACTGCTCCTTTTGAGCTTCCCCATGGAGATTAGATGGCGACTAACAGTATCTTTCGACACACCACACTCCCTGGCAATTTCGCGAGTACTTTTGGATGGATTTGACTCAACAACTTCCTGCAGAACCTCATCAATATCCATTAATGGTCACCTGGAGCCCTTCTACCTTTCCGTCGTATCTCCACTGCTAAATTTTTCAAACCAATGCCGCGCAGTGTGCTGGTTAAGGACACCTTCCCCTTCATATTTAATAATTTCATGAGTCGCTTCAGCGGCTGTGAAATTTTTTTCCACTAATGCCTTAAAATTATGAGAATTTCGTAGGACATTGTCACGTTTCTTTTTCGAAACAAATAACTAAACTAAGGATTTTTTGGAAGAAGTCAAATGGGATTAAACAAGCTTAGAGAATGCTCTAAAGGGATTATCAAGTATTGGAAATCAAAAGTAATTGGTAAAGTATTAAATAGGATTAAAATATTTACAGTCCTCTGATAACTTGAATTTGATAAAACAGTAATTTTTTTTTTTTTTTTTAATACACCCTATTATAAATGTAATAATTGCATTTTAGCTGTTACCACTATTTTCCAGCTTCTATATAATTAATTGACACCTGTAAGGCTCTATCAAAAGTGAGTATAGTTTTTTTTTTTTAAATATATTTATTGAAATTTTGGAGTGGGGTAGCTCAGTGGTAGGGTACTGAGCTTCCAATGCTAAAGGTCCCAGGTTCGAACCCCAACTCATGGCAGAAAATTTATTTATCTATTTCATTGGCTGTGGGGCGACCCTCCTGGGGCACACCCAGCCTCTATAAAGTGGGTACCCTTAATTAAATAATTAATTAAGGGGGAAAACCTGGCGGTTGAGCGTGATCTCGGTCAAATCATCTCTTTACACAACTGTTGATCTAGAAACAGTGCTTTCCCTTTTTTTTTATTTTTTTATTTATTTATTGAAATTTACAACTGTATTACATGATAAATACCACAAGTAAATCTGAAAGCAGTGACATGACGTGAAACTACCCATTAGTAGCACTCCAATTATAGTTCAATATTAAAAGGTCCCGAGGCCACCTTCCTTTCAGGCGCCTCGGAGGGTTATCAGGAATAGAAGAAGAAGCAAGGTTAGAAACAAGACGGTTCAGAAATTTATTATGGAAGGACAGGTATCTGGAATGAGCTAAATCGGAAACATATGGTACATTAAGGTTGTTATGGATGATTTTATTTGTGACAAAGTAAGGTGCAATGAGGATTCTAAGAAGGATTTTGGATTGTAAGGATTGGATATGAGAGGAATTTGATGGTTTAGTAGAGCCCAAAACTCGATACCGTAAGTCTAGACAGGTCTTATTATAGTAATATATATGAGTCTTTTGTAAATAATTGGAAGTTTAGAGAATTTGTCTAGTAACTGCTGTAGTTGTCTAAATAGTCGAGCAATTTCCAGTCGTTTCAGTCTGATATAAGGATTCCAAGTGAGTTGTTTGTCCAGGTGGAGTCCGTCCTATGTATCAAATTTGTTAAACAGGGATAAGTGTGGTATTGTTTAAGGATACTGTAGGACAGGAAGTCGTAGGTTTAAAACAAAGGGTAAAGGTAATTTGATGGGATTTATTGGAATTTATTTTAATCCTCTAATTTTGACACTATTCTTCAAGACATGTGATGTGTGATTGAAGAGTTTGGGATGCAATTGTTGGGTAATTATTAAGTGATAAGACACACATGTCATCGGCATAGGTGGTGATGAGTGTTGGGATGGATTGGGATGTCAGCTGTATAAACTGAGTAAAGGATGGAACCTAGGACACTACCTTGAGGAACGCCAGTAAACTGAGAAAAAAAGAGATGAATAAGCATGGTTGTGGTTTACTTTGAAGTATCTCTCAGTAAGGTATGCGAGTATATTTAAGTCATTCTTTTTTCATCATAAGATTGTTTAACTATTAGTCATCTTAAAAGCTTTGTATTTCATACTTAGTGCTTTGAGATACATTTTTTTTTTCATTTAAAATTATCACAAATAAAAAAATAATAAAAATATTTGAAACAATCAAGCTGAAGATAAAACAATATTTACAATCAATTTTGAGATCTTGAACCAAGCTTCTTATACTTTGTCGATTCATTTAATAGGATTTGTAATCACTTTATGAAATTGAAAGTATATAATTATTAAAAACAACCATGTGTCATTATTAATAGATATAGTTTATACTCTTATCATCAGGTATTTTGTTTTAAAATAATGATATGATCAGTTTTTTATGACTTTTTATTGTTATATAGAACAGAAAATATTATAAGAAAGATATATTATATCATAATATTGAGTAATATTGTTTATAAGAAGTCTTTGGAGTTATAAATAATTCAAGATTTTGGTTGATATACATCCATTAATTCATATTAAAGAAAACTGTCCAATCTAAGAAAACTGGGAGAAAAACATAAAATGGACACTTATCAAAAATTAATGCTCCAGGTAAATTAAAATTATTAGCTTAAAAATTAATAGTAATTGTGACTAATTTATGACTGCACTTAGATCAATTTTATTTATTAATTAGAGTGTAATCTTAATCACTGAGCAATATACAACAAGAGATAAAGCAAGAGAAAATCCTGTTAAATAAATAAAATTACTATTAACTAATTCAAAAATTTTAAAATAAAATTCACTTTTTCATGACAGGGAGGTTACCAAGATGTTTTCCATAGGTTTCATAAATTATTAATTGAACAAAACACTGATAAATTGATTTGACTAAAAATAAAAGCAAAATTAATCCGAAATATTAAATAATAAACTGAAATAAAAAAATAAATATGTATACATATCACAGGCATAATGCTTCTCAAAATCAATCAGCACAAAATGAAAATATTACAGCTATATGGTAATTACTTTTAACATTAATAATGTTAAAAAATGATGGCAAAGAAAACCCAATAAAAATCAGTTACCAAATTGTTGTATGGCTCTGTCAGCACTCCAAGGTAATTCAAGGGTAATATGCACTCTTCTTCTTTGATTTCTAGCTCTTCGATCACTTTGAAGAGAAATACCAGAACTAGCAGCTTCAGAAATAATTGCAACATCCTTCAAGCCATCCATGAATCTTTGTTTTTCTAGAAATTAAAGGAGTATCTTTCATTAAACAATAGTTAAATGAACTAAATATATAAAAAAACAATCATGTGTAATCATTAAGGAATATAGTGGTAAAGGTGGGATGGGGGAACTAGCCTGGAAAGTGGGCCTTGCGGCCTTTTTTGATAGCCCCTGATGGGTACCTCGAGGCTGCCATAGTATACTAACCACAGTGGAAGTGTTATGGGGGCGGGCTAACGTGAGCGAAACATGAGTTGCCTGGCAACCAGATAAACAGCTGTTAAGATAATAATAGCTACGAGTTTTCATCCTGTTGCCTTAACTAGGTGCGCGTCTGGGGGCTTTTAACTCAGGTATTATTTCCCTGCCCTCACTTTTGGGCCTGGAAAACCCCAGTATAACTTAAAAGGCAAGGAAGGGGAGGAAAAACCAAAGAAAAGAGTTGAAGTGTCAAGATTGATTTCTGGGGGCCTCTGAGAAAGAAAGAAATATCAACAGACCTAGGTGGGAATCGAACCCACAATGTTCAGAATTGGGCACTCTGGGAACCAAGTATCCTTATATAAGAAAAACAATTTTTTAAATTGTTTTAAGTAGGATAATGGCTTCTATAAACTTAATATTTATCTTTCTTCCCTATGCAAGTAGTTCTCTTGGTACTTTACATTTAATGTCAGTGGGCAGGGCCGAGAACTGTCAAGTAAAATTTTCTGATTCATTGGAATATATAGAGATAATTGAATTTATAATACCATAAATCAGATCAGAGCCCTCAATTACAGCTCATAATTCTCACTCTAGATAAACTAAAAAAATTGCAACTATAGCCCATGAAACTTTTAATTTGGGTCAGTACTTAATAAGGAAAAACTGTTTCTTGACTAACAGTAGTAAAAGGAGGTGATATGGCCAGTATTCATGTCAACTGCCAGATTTTTCTCAATGTAAATTTCTAGCTAGTTTTTACAATTTTACATATTTTCAAAACACTTTAGGGGTAACAAAATGATGACTACAACAGATATCATCATGAAGCAAGGAATATACGGAGGGGCTCTGGCTTGAGAGTAGGGTGAGGTAAATCATTGGTTCAGCAAGTGATTTGACAGCATGTTTGTTAATAGTAAATTAAAATATCTGCAGTTTTACAATGCAGGAAAATTAAATTAAGAGACTTTAAAAATAACAAAATAAAAGGTGTTAGTTCCATAAATTTATTTTCTTAAACTCAATAGTTTTTGGAAACAATAATACCTTGTATAATGTTCTCTATTAGGAAGAACCTCTGTGCACCTATTAGGCATACTGTTAATAATGTTGTCACTAATTTCTTGAGAAATTTCAATCCATAGCTGTTGAAATGCTCCACTCAGTTGTTGAACGTCAACTGGCTGCAGATGGTGGTCAAAAAGCTTTCTCTGCAAAGCATCCCTCGTGTGTTCAATGGGATTGAGGTCTGGAGACAATGGGGAAAGGAACAGATGGGAAATTCCCAGGTTTTCTAAACATTGATACACAACTCTCCCTCTATGGGGCCTGGCATTGTCATCCAGAAATTGAAAATCCCTGCCAATGAGAACCCTGATTTAAGGGACCTATTCCTCGTTAATTTCTGGTGCATAATGGATTGCTGTGAGGTTAACTTCAACAATATGGAATGTAGTTCGTGCTTCTGTGTAAATGCCAGACCAGACCTTTACTTACATCACCTCCTCCAAACTGCAGTGAAGGGAGCATGAAGTGGGGTGTAGTATGTATTCCTTGTTTTCTGTTGACTCGTTACGAATCGTTTGTATGGATAAAAGCCTTACCAAAACACTTTGTTTCTTCTTAAACTCATAAAATATTGGTGATAAAAAGAATTTCTAATGATTAAAATGAATGTAAACAGATTCTTTAGAAATAAATAGTCAGTGCGATTTCTCTGACTAGTAAGATGAGAAAGTAAAAAAAAAAAAAAAACTACAAAATGTACCATATTCACTCCATTTTACAGTATATTATTTCCATCCCCCACAATAGATTTGTAAATGATATCTGCTACTAATTTCAAATTAACTGGTACATTTTTTTTGTACCCTATACCAATTAACAAAAAATCTGGTGAGGTGCGCGTATCACACAACTTTCACATACCACCCTCTTAGCAGAAATAAGTATTTTCAGACAAAGGGGAAGTAAAAGTAAAAATTATAAACACTATATTGATTTATATTTCATTGTGGGCATTTTGATTTTTATAAGTACTGTTATGTAAACAACTTTTAGTATTTGTATTGATGTAATATATAATATAATAATAATAATAAGGCTTAGCGAACCCGAAGGTTCGATGCTGACACCACCAATCGCTTGTTACACACCTCCCTCCACCGTTCGCCGTCCAAACCCAGTCCCTTCAGATCGGCTTTAATGCAATCTTCCCACCTTCGCTTCGGTCTTCCCCTCGGACGCTTACCATTCGGCACAGCAAATATTAACCTTTTAGGAATTCTCTCGTTACTAAACCCAACAACTTTACAAGCCCATTTGATTCGCCGCGATGAAATTACCTCAATTATGTTACCCGGATACATCTCACGCAATTCGGCGTTGTGTAACCGTCTGAACTCTCCGGTTAACTCATCCTTCTTCGGTCCGAATATTCTACAAACTGACTATTGATGTATGACTACAAAGTGACTATTGATGTAATATATACAATTAAATATTAAATAATACCAACAATAGCATCTATGAAAACCAAATATGTATATTTCCATAATATTGTCGGAGTCCTTATCTTATTATATTAAGCTCATGTTACATATGGAAGCATGTTCTAATCTTTCGGGTGAGCTTGGGTGGGCTCGTATTCCTTTCGTTCCTCAATTACAACTATTATCTGTTATGATCTCTTATTTCTCCTTTAGTTTAATATCTAATTCTTTCATATTTATATTCAACTATCTTTTATATTAGAGAGGAATGTGAAATGGTTAATTATTTTAAATAAAAAAAATTAAAGGTACTTTAGGGGAAGCTAATATTGAAAATTTGCTATTTAAGCCCTGTTAGAGAACATCAATCGGAATAAAACCTACATTTTATTTAAAACTGCTTAATTTTACACTGATGTACTGAATTTAATCAAAATCGTTAGGGTCGTTTTTGAGAAAATCGTAAAAATGTGTTCACTCCATGATATATAGTGCCACTTCCGGTTAGCCGATTTCGACAAAAAAGTTGCTGTAACATCCCTAGCATATAAAAACCTTAAATATTCAATGTCACTTTTGTACGATTTTTGTTTTTGAGCTAGACTGTTGAAACACACAGACCATTTTGCAGGAATTGGTTATTTAGACTCAGGAGACCTCAAAACATGTATTTCCATTTAAAACTCGGATTCGAAAATTTTCACGATTGTAATACTTTCTCTTACTATATATTTCATATACAGGTAAGTGAAAGTAATAATTGTTTTGGGTCTTCTTCTTTTAGCCCTCATAATGGCCTACAAATCAGGTCGAAATATAGGCTAGGAAAATAAACACTACTACAATATATCGTACGCATCTATTGACCACACTACCAACTATCTTCTTAAATTAGAACTATCGTCAATTATTTCCATACCACTATAATTATTGTACTTTCAAATGCGTGGGAAATCACAAAATTTTAAAAAGCATAACAATAAATTTTAAGCACAATAAAAATACTTGTGTTAATTGAGTTCAGACCTGTATTTGGTATATAAAATCCACCCATAGTAACTTCTGTCAAAATATGTATTGGCTATACTGTTATCAGGGATACAACATTGGAAATAGTATCAGGAACTTAGAAAATAAGAACATACTAGCTACTATGGGTATAATATAAAAATACTAAAACTGAACCAATATTCTTAACAATATGAAAAAAAAAAAAGAGTATTAATAGGGTGTATGAAAGAAAAAAGACCCCCTTTCAACCAAATACTTGTATTATTATTTCTTCGATGTAAAATACAATTTTAAGAATAGGTTTGAAGCTTTAGAGCTTCCTGACGAGGACCACGAGGATATTGACAAGTTATGGATAGAGATCAGAGATAATATTAAAGCGGTCGGTAACTCGTGTTTAGGAAAAAAGGAAAATAAGAATAACAAACCGTGGTTTGATGAAGATTGCTTAAACATGTGTGAAAAAAGAAAAGCCGCTAAATTAAAAGCTCTAAATAATCCTAGCGAAGACAATCTGGAATACTTCCGAATCTCAAAGAACGAAACGACAAAATTGCTCAAAAATAAAAAAAGGGAGTATCTTAAAAATAAAATAATTGAAATAGAAACTAATAGAATCGAAAATAACGCAAGAGACATGTACAAAGGTATAAACAGATCACGTAAATATGTAGGGCCCGTAACGTCTGGAATTAGGGATGATAATAACAATATTCTGACCGATCCGGTTGACATATTGAATAAGTTTAAGGACCACTTTGACAATATTTTAAATACGGGAAATTATGATCTGTGTCCTCCTTCTGAGTACCAGAGTGCTGAACCGTTAATAGAAGGACCAAGTAAAGAGGAAGTTGAGGTAGCTATCGGAAAATTAAAATCATATAAAGCAGCGGGAATCGATAATATTCCTACTGAACTAATTAAGGCATGCGGAGAAGCTGGAGTTTCTAAAATACATCGGTTGGTTAAAAAGATCTGGGTGAACGAGAAATTACCTGAAGAATGGAAAGAATCTATTCTTATTCCGATTCACAAAAAGGGTCCGAGGACGGATTGTAATAACTATCGAGGAATTTCACTCCTTCCGGTATGTTATAAAATATTCACTTTAATCTTAACCAGTCGAATCACGGAATACGCCGAGGAAATTATCGGAGACTACCAATGCGGATTTAGACGGAATCGCTCGACTATTGATAAAATATTTTCTTTACGGCAAATATTAGAGAAAAAATTGGAGTATAACGGTATTGTTCACCAGCTGTATATAGATTTTAAAAAGGCTTACGATTCTATTGACCGCCAGAAACTGTATAATATTCTAATCGAGCAGGGGATTCCAAAAAAACTAGTAAATCTAGTCAGGATGTGCTTGACGGAGACACTCAATAAAGTTAGAATCGGTAATAATTTGTCCGAAAAATTTGAGGTTCGTTCGGGCTTAAAACAGGGGGATTCTCTTTCGCCTGTCCTGTTCAATTTGGCATTAGAACATGCCATTAGGGAGGTAATGCGAACCGAGAAAGGGTTGGATCTGGGCGGGACAACATCCGTGCTGGGCTATGCTGATGATCTGGTACTGTTAAGCGAAGACGTTGAAACTATAAAACTAAATACGACAACGTTAATGAAAGCCGGGAAAGAACTAGGACTCGAAATAAACGTGGATAAAACAAAATATATGGTTAGCTGCAAAAATGGCGATACTACTGGTGATATCGATATAGATGGTAATATGTTTGAACAGGTAGATAAATTTAGGTATCTAGGTTCTACGATAACTAGAAAAAACGAAATTGAAGAAGAGATTAAGGTTAGACTGAAGGCGGGGAATGCTTGTTATTTTTCTGTGACAAAACTACTTAGTTCGCGCCTCTTGTCCCGAAACTTAAAAATTAGAATCTATAAAACAATTATCTTACCTACAGTTCTTTATGGATGCGAAACTTGGCCGCTTACATTAAGGGATGAGCAGCGTCTTAAGGTTTTTGAAAATAAAGTATTGCGTAGAATATTCGGACCGAAAAAGGATGAGTTAACCGGAGAGTTCAGACGGTTACACAACGCCGAATTGCGTGAGATGTATCCGGGTAATATAATTGAGGTAATTTCATCGCGGCGAATCAAATGGGCTTGTAAAGTTGTTGGGCTTAGTAACGAGAGAATTCCTAAAAGGTTAATATTTGCTGTGCCGAATGGTAAGCGTCCGAGGGGTAGACCGAAGCGAAGATGGGAAGATTGCATTAAAGCCGATCTGAAGGGACTGGGTTTGGACGGCGAACGGTGGAGGGAGGTTTGTAACAAGCGATTGGTGGTGTCGGCATCGAACCTTCGGGTTCGCTAAGCCTTATTATTATTATTATTATTATAAAATACAATTAATACTCAAAGCATAGTCCATTGTTATCTATGCTTGGTCTGGACTTTATGGTGGATGAGGCAGGAGTTCGAACACATGAAGTTCTTTAAACTTTTCTTTGGTTTGACGGGTTGGTTCCTTTTTGGCAGATCAATGAAGGATGACGCTCTGATAACTTCACGTACAATCTTTCCAGTTGTTTGCAGTAGAGTTAAAAATTCATAGAGCATCCATCAGGAACAAATTCGTGATGAATAACACCTTCAAAATAAAAAAAAATGCAAAGCATGGATTTTTTTTTTTCAAATTGCTCCCTTGCAGCAACCAGAAAAGCAGTTTGACCATGATCTAGCCATTGCTCACGGATATTCAGATGTCGCTAGTAAACCCACTTTTCATCACGGGTGACAATCTTCCAGTAAAATCTCATATCAGAAGGGTTTTTCACAAATGTTTAAACTCTTAGCTGATTGCAGAGGAGTAAGTTCATGAACAACCAGTCTACTGCTCTTTTTCACCTTCCCCATGGTGTATCCAAGTTTCATCTATAGTAATTAATCGGCGCTAAAACTCGGATTTATTGCACCTAAACTGTGCCAACAGAGTGTTAGAAATGTTCATTCGAACACATTTTTGGTCTAAGGTGAGCAAACGCGGCACCCACCCAACGTGTGGACAGCTTTCCTATATCTAAATGTTGATTTAATATGTAACAAACACGTTATTATGACATGTTCATAACCTCTGATATCTCTCTCACTTTAATTGGGTGGTGGTCTAGCACCATTTAGTGAACTTTGGCGATGTTTTCTTCGGTATTTGCAGTTTTTGGAGGTCCCTGGAGTTCATCGTCTCTCCCAAGCTCTTACGGCCATGATTAAATTCAGCTGCCCCATATTTCACTGTGGTAAATGATGTGCAGAGTCCCCATATACAGAATCCAGCTCATCTTTGATTTGTGTAGGCATATTGCCTTTCAAAAATAAATATTTAGGGACAGCTCGATACCCCATTTTCACAAAAACACCCACATCAACTCAATAAAACGACTGTTACATAAAAAATGGGCATCCAAAATGGTTGAATCTTTGGTGTGTAACTGTCAACAGATGAACAACAAAATTCACTTGCTTTTATTTATGAGTACTGCCATCTTCACACTGCGGTCGGAAACTTTTCAGACCACCCTCGTATCTCCACTGTTAAATTTTTCAATGCCTAGCAGTGTGCTGGTCAAGGACATATTCCCCTTCATATTTAATAATATCAAAGTTGCTTCAGAGGGTGAAATTTTTTTTCCAGTAATGCCTTAAAATTAAGAGAATTTTGTAGGGCACTCATGTTTCTTCTTTGAAACAAATAACTATATATAACTGAGGTTTTTTTTTTTAAAGAATTTGAATGGGATATAACAAGCTTAGAGAATGCCATAAAGGGATTAAGCAATAAATAGGATTAAAATATTTATAGTCCTTTGAAATAATGAATTTGATAAAATGGTCATTTTTTTTTTTTAAAAACCCTATTATATATATATATATATATATATATATATATATATATATATATATATATATATATATATATATATATATATATACATACATATACATATATATATATTTTTTTTTTCCGATTGGCGCTACAGACCATGAAAATCTTTGGCCAAGAGATGTGGTTTCCATGGTGCAGCGACAGGCCACCCAACCGTAGCTCCATGGCCGACCCCTTTGGGCCAATCTGGCAGTACCCTTCCCACCAACTCACTCAGGTTTAAGGACAGAGACAAATCGATCTAGATCCATGGGTTATGGCTGCTCAGAGTCAGCAGGCTCACGAGAACCTATATTTCTTTCCCTGAAGCAGAACGCTCCATGGACCAAGCCTTCTTAGGGGAGCTACTAACATCCTAGTACCACATCGCAATACCCAATTTAAGTAACGCCCGGTCGGTATAAGTTGCCTCCAGTAGGCTAACGGGCTTCACTTACCCGGGAGGAGAGAAGAGTCATGGGCAGCATGGCTTCCCCTGGTGGACGGTCACCCATCCAAGTATTAACTACGCTCAATGTTCCTTAACACTGATTACCTATTGCAAGTGCATTAGCCCGTACGGCTACCCCAGCCCCCCATGTATATATATAAATACTAATTTCTAATATATGATTATACATTTCGCTATCCAAAACCAACTATAAATGCTAGTCAATAATTTCATTGAAATAACTTAAATTATTAATTTGACTTTAGTCATTTTCACAAACTGCAATGGCAGGAGAAGAGGATCTCATCAAGAAGTAACAATAGAAATCAAATGATCTGAGAGATTTAAGGTTTTAAATGGGAGATTAGTTTATATAAGTATTATATATTATAATTGTGTGTCAATGGTTGACTGTAGTGTGTAATGAAGAGAAGGATAATTGGGGGCGATCAGTCAAAATAAAAATGGCAAAAATAAATAAAAATATTTTTTTAAACATTTGCTGACGTTTAGACCCAAAGTTCAGGGCTGAGAAAAGAATGGAGCTCTTTTAAAGTACCGGAATATACTATATATGCTCTTCCTTAATCTCGACTTCTACAACCCTTTACGGCCTCCATATACAGATCTTTACCTTATATGCCTTATCTTTCTGACAACATAACCAAAGTTTTACTATCTACTAATCCTAACTTACAACTTGCTTTCAAATCTCACAACACACTTTCTAATTTATACACATCCCTAAAAGATCCTGTCTCTTTCCTCTGATTCCTCTTTCACACTGTTCTCATATCATTTACCGTATTCCGTGTTCTACCCCTAATTGTTTTTCATCCTATATCGGGGAAACCAAAAATCTTGTAAAAGACCGCATCACCCAACATAAATATTCTGTATCCTCTTGTAATTTTACCGCCTCCAAATTATCCGAACATTCTCTCTCCCTAAACCATACATTTGATCTCGACAAAATTTCCATCTTTGCCTCCGTCCCTAACCATGACAAATGACTCATCTCTGAAAACCTCCACATCCACCAACAACCTAAGACAGTGAATCTAAAAACAGACAAACAAAACTTATCCTCAGCCTATGCCCAAATTCTGAATTTATTAAAACATCCATAACAATCTCCTTTTTCCTTTTCGCTAACAACTTCCTTATTTGTTTTCTTTATATATATATATATATATATATATATATATATATATATATATTTTATAAATAAATACATATTAATTTCAAATATTCTCCATTATTACTTAACATTTATTTAATTTTTATTATCTCTGTTTTATACTATCTCCAGATTATTTCCATCCTCTTTCAATTAAATTTAATTATTATTAAATTCAATTAATCATTTAATTATTCATAATATTTGTCTGTAATATACCTCCCATCCACTATATACGCTTCTGGTACTTTAGTTCAAAACTTTTGCAGACAACCCTCAGAGATGACACAACAATACAGCTCTCCCCTCTCTTGCTACAATACATCTATTCTTTCCATAGCAATCTCTCCGATCAGGTTAGTTGTCTATCTTATCTTATTTTTCTACTTCCTTTCACTCTTTTTTTTTTTTTCCATATCTCCATCTCCACTTTGTATATGTTGATATATTTGCTCATTTATTTTTTATTTATTTTAACTCTTTATTCCCTTATACGTAGTTAGTACATTTTGAAAGACTTTACAATATCTCAATTTTCTATTTAACTATTCTACTTAGTATATCTAAACTTTTCTATTTCTATTTATTTCTTATATAACTTCATATTCCTTTTTTCTGTTTTACAATTTATTCTAAGATTTTAGTACTTATGTTATCTTATTTTTATTATGTTTACTTCATTAGTCCACACTTTGTAACCGTTATTATTATTTATTTCTTAGTTCTTATTATTGTCATTATTCTATCTACTTTAATGTTCACTTATTTACTTCATTATACTTTAAATTTTTTTACCTACATAGTTTATGTTTCTCATACCAAATGTTATCTGGTTCTTTTCTCAGCTCTGATGAAGGCCTGAACTTGTTGTCTGAACTTGTCAAAACGTCGGCAAATGTTCAAATAAATATTATTATTCATTTTTGCCATTTTTATTTTGACTGATCATCCCAACTATCTTTCTGTTTATTATATATTATATTAAAATAACTGATATTATTAATTTGACTGGTTGTTAAGTTAGTATTCTCATTCTGAAATAGCCGGTAAAAGAAGATTTGAAGTTTAATATAAAAATAATAAAAAATCAAATTACCTGTGAGATTTAAAGTTTCAAGTGGGACATCAACTTCTGATCTAGATTCATACTGAATGCCATCCTCTGTTTGAACAACTCTACCCTTCCTTCCAGTCATCTATACAAACAAGAATTATAAGTATGGATCATACATATATGGAGATATTTATACTGGGCGACAAGTAAGAAAAGGGAAATATTTAAAGGGGTGACAGCAGACCTTAAGACCTATAAAAAATTTGAGTCGTGAGTTTATATAAACAATGGTCCAATTCCGTGCAAAAAAATAGGAAATTTAGTTTTTGTGTTTATCGAGTGTAACGTTTTTTGATGAATAGGCAGCAATAACTAAAAAAATATTTAATTTAAGTGATTGACAATTGATTGAAAGTAAAATAAACATTTACTTCAAATGAAAGTAGAGTTTGTCATTGTTAAAACCATTTAAAGAGGACTTTTGAGTGGATAAACTAAGCTAAGTTCTGTTTAAAAAAAAAGAAAAATATATGAATTATTCACACTTTTTTTATCACCACAATACTGAAGATGCCCCACTTTTTGGAAAACTTCCATGTGAAATAAGCTCTAAGTTCATATTAATAATTTGAGGTTTATTATGAAATAAGTTGAGATTTCCCTCAAGTCATGTAAAAAAAATGAGGTGATTTAAGATTTAATATCCTGTCACCTAAAAGTGCCCTTATTTTCAGCAAAAATGACTACAATTAACTATTGCAAAACTTTCATTTTTTCCATATGACCTGAGATGTTTTATAATAAACTGAAGTGCATAAATACACACTGCATGGAATCGAGATGAATGATAGACCATGCTTTAGGCGGCCGTGAACCCTTATGGGTTATTGAGCTAAGGAAGAAGAAGCATAAATACACATTTTATTTAAAACAATAAAACAAATAAAAATAATAATTTTTCAAATATTTATCTACAAAAGTGATAATAAAACTGAGGTTTTTACAAAGATCTCTATTACAGGAATTGATCCGTATTTATACGTGACCAACTAAATCTTTATAATTCTAATATTTATGTTGTGAAAATAATTCAAGCAATCAGCAGGTTTCTTTATTCATACGTTTTTTGTTTTAGGTGAAACTATGTTTAATAATATAAAGTTAAGACAGTATTTATTTCACCATGTTTATTTTCCTTGTTCTACATTGGCTATGTTTCAGGCATATCACCATTTTCAAGCCGTCTGTAAGACCTAATTCACAATAAGTTTCATGAAAACTATATTTAACATGATATGATAGTGATGTTAGTCATCTCTTAAAAACAAACATTGTATAAATTATAACTCTAATTGGGTTTAGTCAATAAGTTAATTTAATAAATCAATTTAATTAAAATAAAATACAGAATAAGTATATATTATAAATACAATTACATACATTAAGGCAAGGTCAATCAGATACCAGTTCTTAGTGAATAAATATTCTTACTTAATTTAATAATACTCCTTATGTTCAATCCATAACTGGATTATAGTCTCTATGAGAGTGTGTAGTTGGGGTAGCTGTAGTACCTCCAAGAACAACAACAAGAAAGAAGAAAGAATGCCTCCCTGAAATCCTTCCAGTTCTTCTATTCATTTATAACTTTTCCCTTCAAAATTCTGTTTTCCCTACATCTTGGAAAAAAACCTTAGTCCGTCCTATTAACAAAATCCCTAACCCCACATCTCCTAAAGACTATCGTCCAATTTCCATCCTCTCAAATCTGTCAAAACCCCTCGAAAGAATTGTCCAATCCCAAATTTCCAATTTTCTCGAAGAGTTCGAACTTTTAGATCCTCTCCAATCTGGCTTTCGCCCGGGCTTCTCCACTCAATCCGCTTTAGTCAAAATCACAAACGACATACATACTGCAATTGACGAAAGAAAACTGACTGTATTGGTACTCCTGGACTTTAGTCTGTTCTGGTCTGACAATAGTGACAAAGCATTCGATTCCTTAGACCATTCTATCCTCTACACTAAATTAAAATCACTATCCTTCTCCAATAGTTCTATCCTATGGTTCCAATCCTTCCTTTCTGACAGGACTCAAGCTGTTAGTATTCCGAATCAACCCTTATCTTCTTTCCTCACTTTGTCTCATGGAGTAGCCCAGGGTTCAAGCATTTCCCCTATCCTTTTTAATTCTTACATCAATGACCTTCCTAGTTCAATCCACTATTGTTCATACCATCTATATGCTGATGACTCCCAAATTTATCTTTCCTTTCCGCCCACTGAGTTATTAGAAGTGTTTATGAATATTCAGAAAGACCTAGATAGGATCAGTGCCTGGGCAAGGTTGAATAATTTAAACTTAAACGCATCAAAAACTCAGGCAAATTCTTATAGGTTCCAACTCCCTTCTTAGATCCATCTCCACCCTTCCTTCCTTGATTATTAATGACCAACCAATCTCCTTCTCCCCCTCTGTAAAAAACTTAGGAATTACCATTGATCAAAACCTATCATGGAAACCCTATATTGCTCATATCTCCAGAAGGTCAATTGGTACACTTAAACTATTTCATCGTTCTCATCAGCATCTCCCACAACCTATCTGCAAGCTCCTCGTTTCCTCATTGATTTTCCCCTACTTTGACTATGGCTGTGTGGTATATGGTGGCCTCTCGTTGGAGCTTGAGGACAGACTGAAGAGAATCATGGACTGTTTTTTAAGATTTGTCTTCGGAACTTCGAGGTGGTCTCATGTGTCCCACCTATATTCCGAGTCAAAGTGGCTCTTCCCCTCTTCCCGCCGCCTATACTTCCTTGGAAATTTCTTATATCAAACGATCAACTCCCAGCACCCTTCCTATATCTACTGTCTCCTCAAGCCGAAACCTTTAGTCCACTCAATAAAAACGAGATCCCGTGATTCTGACCTCTATATTCCATTACACAAGACAAAAACCTATGAACGTTCCTTCTTAGCCCGCTCCGTCACCTATTGGAATTCTTTGCCACATAACATCCGTCATGCCTCTTCACTGTCAACCTTCAAATACCTCCTTTTCCAATATCTCCTCACATCCCAAACAGACGATTCGCAACCATAAATTTCATTTTATGAACTGAATTTGTGAGAAGTAAATGGTGATGCCTACAGTTTAAGTTTTAACATAAAACAGCAATGATTTTTGACTATTATTTTTACTATTTATTTGTATTTCTCTTCACCTCAGGTTGTGCTTTTTCTTTCATGTATATATGTTTATATTTTATACTTTTTGTCTCACTGTGTAGCAATATGAGTAAGTACGTATATATAGTTCCTTTTTTACCTTTATACCACAATTATTCCTGAGATTTTATTTTATCTTAGTGTTTCCTTATTATTGTATGAATCACTGTAAATATTATTACATTTTGTATTAAATTATGTTTCTATTAGATAGCCTATTGTTTATAAATTGGGCAGTTAAGTATATATAGATATGTAATTTCTTTTTTTTTTTTTATTGTAATAACAAGTAAATTTGGAGAAGATTGTATGTTCATTTATATATGTATGTATGTATGTGTATGTGTGTGTATGTATGTGTATGTGTGTGTGTGTGTGTGTGTGTGTGTGTGTGTGTGTGTGTGTGTGTGTATATATATATATATGTATGTATGTATATATATGTGTGTATGTATGTATATATATGTGTATGTGTGTGTATGTATATATGTGTGCGTGTATTTATATATGTGTATATTTTTTTTGTTTATTTCTTAGTGGTTACATACTACTTTTTAAATAATGTATATTATGTTAGAATTTTTATAAGTTAGTTTTTGGCCAGATTGATATTTTATTTTGTATTAATTCATCTTTGTTATTCTAAGGGGACTTAGTCCCAGAATAAAGTTCTATTTTCTAAAAAAAACAACAAAAAAAACACATATTAAACCATAGAGAAATATATTGATAAATTAATAAAAAATAATTAATTAATCCCAACTATATTACTCCAAGAATACAAGGGATTGTTAAGTTAAATAAAAGCGGTGCTTCACTGAGGCTATTATAATAGGCCTACTATTATATTTAATAATTATTAGTAATATTAATGGAGTCAAAGAGAGATTAGCAAAATACCTTAACCCCACACTCAACAGTCTAAAGTCTGACAATAGTTATGATATCAAAAACTCAATGGAAGTAAACTATAAATGGATAATAATTGTGGAAAAAGTTTTTACTTTATCTTGTGTGTATGGGTTTAAACATGTAAAAAAAAAAAATAAAAACTCTAACATGGGCCAACAAGAACTTTCAACGAACATAACTGCTTGATTCCAAATACATTTTCAATTTTCTTTCTCTCAATGACAATTATGTTAAACAACATAAAACAACTTAAATTTATGCTTTTTTTTTTACTATATTTCTTCTGCAATTTGTTATTTTACACCACAATGAATGCACAATTGTAAGACTATATACCTACAAGTATTTTCCATCAAATTATAAATATATATAAGATTTTATTTGTTTTTTTTTTTTTTAGAATACTTATTGTTAAGTTTAAAAAAAGTAATTCCCTATAAAGCTATAGTAAATTTTGCATAAAATATATTTTAAAAGACTTTTTAATATTTAATCCAAACATGTTTGAATTACATGATCTAGGAAAACAAATAATTAGCTAAAAACTAAATATTATGCATTTTATTATTGATAATTAATATGGCAGAATAATTTATAAAAATAATTTTATAACCCTATATTTTTTAGATTTTATATAATGATTTAATATTTTGATGTTGGCAACTCCTCTCCTTCCCTGGAAGAATTGGTCTTATTCTGTATGTAATGGACTAGGTGTGCAAGACTGGGCACCGCTATAAGCAAGTAGGCTTTGTTTAATTTATGTATATCAGTCTTAGAGTATCTCTCGACCAGTCAGGAGCTCAACTAAGTGCCACTCGCTAACCATAATATTTAAACAGTTATTTTAGAGATATCATTCAATTATTTTCCAGAGAAACATCATTCTGTATTACTATATTAATATTAGAGCTTCACTACAGTCATTTCTTAGAAATAGAGTCATAAAGTTAAAAAAACAGTGCTGGTGAAGGAAGCAATTGAGTTGGAGTAGTGGGGATAGCCAGCAGCAGCCTAATCCTACCAGCTTCCACCCAAACAAACAGGTGTGTCTCTGATAATATTATTGTTTTCATCTACTTTCGACTGTACAAAGCAATAGTGATTTATTTTAATTTTATCATTATTTTTTTTTCTAATCAACATGGTTAATTGCAAACTGTGTTCTAAAACAGTAAGCCGAGAAGACAAAACTAAAATAGTTTGTGTCACGTGTCAAAACCTATTTCATGTGAAATGTACAAAAATTGGTTCTACAGACTTAGAAGGCCTAAAAGAGACCACCAAAAAATGGAGATGTAGCGATTGCGAATTATTATCGGGTACGTTGCCAGCTGCTGAGTCTAGTAGTATACCTGACCTACTGAGAGGGCTCACCGAGGAGGTCAGGGAATTGAAGTCCAAACTTCAAGGGATAGACGAACTGAAGGAGATAAAAGAAGCCCTACAGAAGCAGTCGGAACTCTCATTTGAGAACATGGACCGTCTGTTAAAAATAGAAAGACTCTTAGAGGATCAGAAAACCCATGTTGAAAATTTGACAATTGAAAACAACAAACTCAAAACAAAAATATCAGATCTTGAAATCCGACTAAATTTTACAGAACAAAGTCAACTCAAAAATTCGATTGAAATAAGAGGCATTCCGGAGAAGCCAGGTGAAACTGTAACTGGCACAATTCTTAGCATCGGAGAGGGTCTGGGCGTCAAGCTGAGTCCGGAAGATCTTGATCACGCCATAAGACTTTCTCCACAAGACATCTAGGCTGGAGTGAGAATGACTCGCACCGCGTATATGTAAGTGAAGCCATGACGCCCACCAACAAGCACCTCTATTGGTTAGCAAGGCAGAAGAAATTAACTGCTAAAATAAAATATGTTTGGTTCAGTGGAGGAAAAATTCGCTGCAGAGAGTCAGATGGATACCCACCGGTGATAATAGGAAAACCGAGTGACCTTGACGTATTCAGCTGAACGTTGCTCACAAGTTACTCTGAGTTTGCATTTGACTTATTTTTTCTCGCCAGAAATAATTTTACTTTATTTTTTTTTATCTTCAGGTTTTTTTACTTTAATATAAACGTAGCTTTTTTTATTTTTTTATTTATACTGAAGCTTTTTTTTATTTTTTTATACATTTATTTTCGCCAGAAATATTTTTACTTTATTTTTTTTTATCTTCAGGTTTTTTTATTTTCATATGAGTGTAACTTTTTTATTTTTTTTATTTATATTGAAGCTTTTTATTATTTTTGTATACATTTATTTTCGCCAGAAATATGTTTACTTTATTTTTTTTATCTTCAGGTTTTTTTATTTTTATAGAAATGTATCTTTTTTAATTTTTTTATTTTTATCGAAGCTTTTTTTATTTTTGTATACTTTTATTCTCAACAGAAATAATTTGATTTTAATCTTTTTTACTTTTAGCACTCTTTATTCTTGTATAAATTATTTACAACTTTATTTGGTTATTTACCAAAATGTATCAATATATTTAAAACAAGGGGATATTTATATTTTACAGACAGGGGAATTTATATGCTATAAATTATATTTAACAGAATATTTATTTCGAAATATTGGAAATTCATTACTTTCATCTCAACTTTTATTTTATGTATGCAATTTTTTAATATTTTTTATTATTATTTTTAAACGGAGTATTTGTTTAAAAAAAATGTTATATCCTATCCTTTATCTTCGATCCTTTTCACCAAACCTCTGCTTCCCAACTCTACTATAATGACTAATATTCTGAATTCCTGTCACATCAACGCCCAATCCCTTATTGCACACTACGATGAATTCCAGAAATATTTCCTTGACAATTTTCACCATGTAATAGCAATATCTGAAACCTGGCTAAAACCTTTTATCCCATCCTCCCAGATTTCCTTACCAGATTACTCGTTCCTACGTCACGATAGATCGCATCGCACGGGAGGTGGCGTCGGATTATATATCCATGACAGCCTTAAGGCCAAAATCCTTCTACAGTCTCCTTATCATGATTTTCCTCACATAGAATACATGTTCGTTGAAATCACCTCACTTTCCTCTCCTCTGTTGTATGCCATAATTTACCGCCCTCCTCGTGTTCCATTTGACAACCTCTTTGAATCTTCCCTCATTAACCTGGTCTTACCGACCTGTTGTTTTCCCTTAATCTTCATCTTGTTCCTTATTCTCCTACCCACCACACGCAATTTTCCGGTACTTGGTTAGATCTTTATATCTCTGACTCCCCCATCAAAATCCTTTCTTCTTCTCAACACCCAGTTCCATTTCTTTCATCACATGACCTGATCCAAATTACATACGACCTACCCGTAAAATCCTTCACTCCCAAAATAGTTTCATACCGCAATTTAAACCTTCTTTCCTATGAATCCCTTCAACCAGACCTTAATTCTCAGCAATGGGACACCATATATTCCTACAACTCCAATGATCCTATGGTATCCACCCTGACCTCAAACCTACAATCTATATTAGAAATCCACGCTCCTCTGAAAACCAAAACCTTACGCCGTCCCACTGCGCCTTGGCTGACCCGTGAGATAAAGGAAATGATGAGGGGAAGAGATGCAGCAAGGCGCAAATACCGTCAAACCCGTCTAGCTGTGGATTATGTGTCTTTCAAGGCGCTTCGCAATGGGACCCAATCCGCAGTCCGTCTTGCTAAAACCACCTACTTCCATAATGTCCTGTCCAATGCTCCCGACCCCAAATCTAAATGGAAAATACTCCGCAAACTATTCCTACCAGAGTCCATTAATCGTAGTTCCTTCGATCTTTCTCCAGATGATCTCAATAACCATTTCTTATCCTTTACTCACTCTTCCTCTCATACTTTCGACATTAAACATCACAAATTCAATCCTGAAGACTTCTTTTTCTCCCACGTGTCCTATGATGAATTACTTTCCACCATCCTAAAATCCCACACCAATGATTATGGTCCCGACAATATTCCTGTAAAACTAATAAAATCCACCCTTCCTGACCTTATTCCTGTTCTTTATCATATCTACAATTTTTCACTGCAGAACTCCATATTCTCATCCTCCTGGAAAACCGCCCTAGTCTGACCTTTGAATAAAATTGCCAATCCTACCTCACTGCACGACTTCCGTCCTATTTCTCTCCTATCCAACCTCTCAAAGCCGCTAGAACGCCTTGTCCAAAATCAGCCCTCAAACTTCCTAGAGGAACATTCGTTTATCAACCCATGCCAATCTGGCTTCCGACCCGGCTATTCAACGCAATCTGCTCTCCTTAAAATAACCCATGACCTACAAAACTCCATTGAACACCAAAACCTTACTATCCTCATCCTTCTAGATTTTTCCAAAGCGTTTGATACAGTTGACCATAACATCCTTCTTACCAAATTGCAAAACCTTCCTCTATCCAACAGTGTCCTGCATTGGTTCAAATCCTTCCTTTCCAATCGATCCCAGTATGTAGTAGTCCCTGATCAACCTCCTTCAAACACACTTCCCCTCTCCTGTGGTGTCCCTCAGGGTTCCTCTCTCTCTCCTACTCTGTTTGCTATTTACATCAATGATCTTCCCCTCCAGATCCGTCACTCCCGATACCACATCTATGCAGATGATTTCCAAATATACCTTTCCTTTCCGCCCTCCGACCTATTATCTGCCACAGAAAAACTTCAAGAAGACTTAGATGGAATTTGTGACTGGGCAAGAACAAACAAGCTGAAGTTGAATGCGGATAAGACAAAGGCAATCTTAATAGGCTCCAATCACCTCCTTAAAACTGTCCCTACTCTTCCAACTCTGTTCCTACATAATAACCACATCAAATTTCACCCCACCATCAAAAATCTTGGAATAACCATTGATCAAACGCTTTCTTGGAAAAATCATATATCCAATATTTCCCGCCGTACCATTTCCATCCTAAAACGTCTTAACTACTCCCGTCACCTATTTCCTTTTGAAACCTGTAGGCTCCTAGTCACTTCCTTAATTTTTCCCCACTTTGACTATTGCTGTACGGTATATGGGGGCCTCTCTGGGGATCTCGAGGCGAAACTAAAAAGTTTGATAAATTGCTTTGTACGATTCATCTTCGGGATCCCAAGGGACGCCTCTGTTTCCCATCTTTACGCGGAGTTAAATTGGCTTTATCCTTCCTACCGTCATAAGTATTTCCTGGCATCCTTCCTCTTTCAAGTCATCCAATCCCACCGTCCCTCATACATCTCCGAGCTCCTTCAATTCAAATCCTCTGTTCGTTCCCGCAATACTCGTTCCCGGTCTTCTGATTTATACATAAGGGCCCACCGAACCGCTGCTTTCGACAAATCGTTCATTATCCGATCCTCATCTCTATGGAACTCCATCCCTTCCCATATCCGTCAATCTAATACCCTTCCTACCTTTAAATCCCGCCTGTTCAATCATTTCTTATCCATCCAGTCCCCATAAAATCGTAAATAGATACTACTGAAAATATGTACATAAGTTATTAGTTCGTTCTTCATTATTTGTTCTCCAATTTTTGTTTATCTATTTTTTTTTTTTTCTCTTTTATTATCAACTGATCAAAATTGGAAAGCAACTTATATGTATATGTGTATATATATATATATATATATATATATATATATTATTTTTTTAACCAAAACTGTTCAATTACTCTGTATTTTTATTTATATATCTCTGAGGCTCCTTAGCCCTCATTTCTGTCTTCCTGTATTATTCTAAAGGGACTCGTCCCAGAATAAATAAAGTATTATTATTATTATTATATATTGTGGCAGGTTATAATTATTTTTAATGCTTTAAAAATGGACTAGTTTCTACCAATAAGTCTTCTGATAGATTTTTATATATATTTTTCAGATGAAAATTGATATAATGTTTTAATATCTGATTGTATCCCTGATGATGCCAGAATTAGGAAACATTTGGATAATTTTACAATAAATTTTTTTATCAATTGATAATGTAAAGGCCTACTTCTTAAATATAACTATTCTTAATCAATAGAAACTAATTATCACAAACCAGAGCCAATAATAAATTTTATATAATATTAATCCTATTTTATTGCCAAATATACTAAAAACAAATGATTCCTTTACCTCAGCAACATTTTCCGGACCTCCTAATTCATCAATCAATTGATCAAGAGTGTTTGGGGGCAAACTTTCACCTAATTCCTCTATTTTTCTGAGCAATTCCTCTTTCATGCCACATGCTCTTTCAATTGCCATCTGTCCAGGAATACCAGATGGATCACGGTGGTTTGAGATTTGTCCTTTGGTTTGCTTTATTATTAATGAATCTATTTTTTCTTGGGTTGATAACTTTTTTTTAACTGGTTTTTTAGAGTTTTTCCCCTTCTTTTTCCTTGATAACCACGGATCTAAAATAAGAAATTTCCTTTTAATTAGCAAAGTTACTACTACTGGTATAGTTTAATGCATTTATTGAAATTATTCTAAACTTATACTAAACCTTCTGTCACCACATTAAAATATCATTTCCTTTATTATTAAAAGGTAAGGTTAAGATATTTGTTGTTGCAGTTGCCAAATTACTGAATTTGTTGTTTCTTTTCAAAAATTTAAAGAACTATAATGCTTTCTAATGTTTTAAACATGCTGACCAAATGCAGCTGCTCATGTTAAAAGAAAAATGTGAAAAAGTTTTTGAAAATTAAGTATTGTGTATAATCTTTGAAAAAAGAGAGATGATTCAACCAGAGAATTTTATGGGCTATACAACTGCAAATTGTTTGACACAGTAAATATTATTGAAGGGATCACATCACAAAAAATGAAATGGAAGGACAAGCTGTGATGAATAACAGATTGAACCATTAAAAGGATAATCAGTACTAGTCTGATGGGGAAATATTTTATAGCTCAACAAAAATGTAGATGGGCGAATAATTCAACGTTTAACTTTGAGGTTTTGGGCTTTGGGAATTCAATAGAGGAAAGTTTCTATGCGAGGACTGTTAGTGTTATCAGTAGAAACCGGATTTCCATGTTATTGAACATTTTATTCGCTTAGGTATAAGCACTTCAAACCCAACAATCTATCCATTTCACTATCTGTAGAATAACATATTGAAATTTCATTTTGCACATTTTGGGCTTAATCGCACATTTTTGGTTTTTGTAGGATGATATTGTATATTTTACAATTTAAGGGCTTAATTTCAATTTTAACAGTATAAAGTAAAATATTGAACCAAATTTCCTTTATTCCATGTATATAGGTATGTATGTAAATATTTATTTACATTTATTATATATTATATTAAATTGTTACTTGAGAACAGAGGTGTCCAAACCATGGACGGCATAATAGTTTTTAAATTTTTTGTTTTCACTTTTTTATATTTAAAATAATATATTCAAGTTATCTTTCTGGGATCAAAAGATATCATAGACTCGTATTGCTCAATACAAGTAACAAAATTACCATCCAAGTACATCCATTTATATTGTATAAATAATAGTATAATTGGGGGTAACATATTCTATAATTTAATTTAATGCAAGTGAATATAGTCACATACAAAGCCCCTTATCTTTGTAGTTCTGTTATTCACAGTTCCAAATTATATGTATATTTAGTTTCTAGTTTTCAAACTACCAAGTACTTGTAAACACAGTTTTATTGCCACTTGGCCGAATGTTCTTTGACAAAACGCCACCAGATTATGCGAGGGAGTATGGATTTTTATAAAACCTAAGGAGCTTAACTCAAAATATACTTTTTTAAACATTCAAAAATAATTGAAGATAAGATTAATGTTTTGTAAGCTGCTTTTCTATCATACAGATTTAGGTTAATCACCGTTCATTTTTAATTAGAATTAGATTTTCCCAGGTTTACTACATGTTATACCTAACTTCAATTTATAGGCTATAACTCTTAATATAAGAGTAAGCAAGCATTAAATTGAACAAAAACAATGATTTTTGCATGTTGTGTATAAAATTTTACACTTTATGGGTTTTTACTGCACGATTTTGCACATTTTGAGTTTTAAATTGCACGAAAATCCAGTCTCTAGTCATCAGCATAAACCTATGGTTTTATTTTTTATAGGAAATAATAAGTAAGTAAGTAGGCCAAGATGGTGATAGACTGATGGAATATTCAATAATGTTTAAATCATCTTAAACATCAACAACTGGAGAGAAACAGCACTCAAAAGAAATGCCTGGCAGACGAATTGCCAGAGACTTCGACTTTTTGAGAGTTGTAGTGGCCAAGAAAGAGAAGAGAAAATGAAGAAATACAAATATATAATCAAAACAGTGTTTATAAAGTTTTGATGAACTTAAGGTGAACCCTTGTAGCTTGCAAATTTTATGATTTAAATAACATCACCTAACAAATCAGTATACTGGTAAAACTAAGTATAATATTACAAAAAATTCAAGATCGTTAATTTGACAAGGTTTGAGCAATATCTTCCAGGCTAAACTTTCCTCACAAGGGTCTTCCTTAAGTTGTTGGCTTATAAACATGCATAAATATGTGTGTGCCTTAGACGGGATATAATAAGGGAAAAAATTAAAATTAAGCATATTATAATGAAATCACCTTCACTATCACTGTCATCATCAAAGGGATTGAAATCACTGCTTAAATTACTTTCTTCAGAATGAAATTCACTCTCTGCTGAATCAGAAATAGATAATTTGAATTCAGATCCCGAAGTGGAACCTCCATCAGAATCATCTGA
Organism: Nezara viridula; assembly: GCA_928085145.1. Classification (NCBI taxonomy): domain Eukaryota; kingdom Metazoa; phylum Arthropoda; class Insecta; order Hemiptera; family Pentatomidae; genus Nezara; species Nezara viridula. The sequence goes on from OV725078.1 coordinate 152,386,596, forward strand.
TGAATCAGCTTTAACTCTTTTAACCGCTCTTGCTGCAGCTTGTCTAACTAAATTTGAATACAAAAGAATTCATGATAATTGATGAACAGAATGAATGTATTACATATATATTTGATATATCAATAATTACTTGGCTTTCTCTTTCCACTAGATGAGCCTGCTTCATTATGATTAACTGAATTATTATTCATAGACGACTTTTTCTTATCAATTCCTATAAGCTGATTGATCCTATTTCGATCAGGTGCAGGAAAGTGCTTTTCAACAAGAGTCTGCAATACTCCTCTAGAAATTAAATTAAATTAACAATGGATTTATATCTTTAAAAAACAAAAACTTTATATAAAAAATAAACTTAACATACTTAGCAGTAGAAACAAAATCTGTTAATTCACCATCATCTCTTTCTAATTGTTCAAGAGTTCTAGCTTCTCCAGTTGACTGCAAACCAATCACAACACATTTTCCACATTTTACTGCTTCCCTAAATATATAACCAGTATAAATAAATAAAATATTATAAGCATATATATATATATATATATATATATATACATATAAATAAATAAACAAATGTATATATATATATATATATATATATATATATATATATATATTATATATATATATGTATGTATGTATATATGTTAAGCTCCCTCAAGGTTTTACGTTAAAACTTAGAATGAAGCTTAACTAATAAATGGGAAAAAAATAAAATAAAAGGATTACATAAAGTGGATTGTATAATATTGAACAAAAAAAAAAACCTTCAGTGAAGCATCGAGGCGGACTCCCTATATTGACAAAGTCAACAGTATTAAAACTTAAAACTTAGCACTTGTATATAGTTAAGGCTATAATTTATTATTTTATGGCTCTACGACCCACACCTTGAGTCATTTCTGTTATGTGCAAATTTCCAGTTACGAATGCCTAATATCGATAACGCATGGGTAGTAAAACAGTCTTATCATTGGAGACAAGGGGCCCTCCAACCTTTCGTGCTCCAAATATTTTCTCTTATTGGACTTAAGATGGGATTTCCTCTGGATTCATCCTGACGATGTGGCCCGCCTATCGCAATTAAGAGAATTTAACCACATCGACCACGTCTAACTCCTTGTATAGACAGGATGGCAACCAGACAGTCAATGTAAAATTCCCTGACTTTTCCCTCTTTAAAGATAGTTTTCTCTGACAAATATGTTTGGGGACACAAATATTAAAAAGGTATAATTTATAACTAAATTTATTTATTATACATGAAAGAAAATTATCTAATATTTCAGTAAAAAAAAAAAAAAAAATCAATCTTTTAAATAACAAATGTAATGTTTTAGAGGAAGAATGTTTTAAGCTTGATATGATTTTTTATTTTAGAAAACTAAACTTTTAGTTAACTGAGAGGAGAGGAGATAAAAGTTGTTACTTGATATATGAAGCTCTGATTTTCTCGATTATACAATACAATGAGCTACGGAGGATTTGAATATCAATCTAGTTTATCGTAAGCAATTAAGTTTCTTTATTATTATAAACAGTGTAATAAATATCCATATGACACCAACTGTGACATTTCTGGTAAACAAATGCTCTTTAAAGGAACACCATGGGTTGATGAATGAATGCTTGCCAGCCGATGCATTGCATGGCAGCACATGAATTAATAAAAAATATAATACAAAATAAAATGTAAATAGTATATAGGTATCTATCGTTTGCCAATATTAACTATCACTCCCTACTCTTAGCATTAAATTCATATTTCTGTTTAGTGCTATAATAAGAATATGGAAGAGCAAGAAGTTTTTCCTTAAAAGAAAAATTTTATATATGCTGCCGACAGGAGAGTGAAGAGACCAATAGAGCCTGAATCAAGAATGAAAAAACCTAACTCTTTCAACAATATGAAAAAATTTCAAGTCTATTCAAGACAACATGCTGAATGTGGTGAATCTTATAAATCGAATAAATGACAAAATCATTTGTTCTTAATATTCCATAATCAGGGTTAAAGCAGATTTTACTCAAAAAGATTAACAACTATTTAAAATCAATTCACAATCCATTTGATGACATTTTTAAAAGCATTTTTTTTTTTTAAATATTAATAACATTTATATTAAAAAAATGAGCCTGAGAGTTGGATCTTGTTGCCTGTAAAAATGGTGGTTGATTTAAAGAATATTAGACCAGTAACTTGAGGATCGAAACGGAAAACCACAGTCCACCAATGCTGATTTTTACAAAATTCATAAAAAAATAATACAAAGTACTATACATGGCACTGCAGCTTCGAAATATGTTCTCTAAGAGAAAAACTTATAGAATAAAACTTCTATAGCATCAAATTCCCCGTCTACTGAGTAGCAACAATTTTAATATAGGTCACTAACTCCACTCAAATTGATCTACATTAAAACTGTTACTATTCAGTGGATGTGAAATTTGATACTCTACAACTTTTATTCCATGATTTTTTTTCAACTCATTTCCAAGGTGCAGGGCCATTAATAGCAATTTGTCTCAGTTTTTGAGGAATTTGGTATTCAATATTATATTGATGGTATTCAAAGATTATTTTTTAGAAGAGCAGGTTAAAACAGAGGAGCTAGGTAGCTTAGCAACAACTGAACTGTCCACCAGTCAAGCAGATCTACTGGAATTAGTCCAAAATTTAAAACTACGATTTGAAAAGAAGGAATAAAATTTATTACAAATTTCATCATTGTTTGTTATTGACAAATTTCAGAGTAAAAATCAAAATTCGCTTGACCGGCTATTGAGGTATGAACAAGAATGTGAGCGTCACCACGATGTAAAAAACGATAACAAAAAAATACAACTTTACAAATATTTTTAGATGAGAATGCTATTGAATGGTACAATGCTATGCTTATGAAGTTAACCATACATAGTAAGTGGATAGATTGGCGTTATTCATTTCTAAAGACTTACACTGACAAAAGTTGGCAGACAGTTAAGTATGCATACAGTTTTCATAATCTGAGTGGATCTCTTATGGATTATGCTTTAAAAAAAGAGAGACTGCTGTAAGAAGTAAAAGATGACATGACTGATCGATCAAGAATCAATCATATAGTTGTAGGACTGCAGGTCAATAAAATAATTTATTGTTTGTTGTGTCAACAGTAACAATAATAACCACACATTTAATACATTTTATTTCGCAAAATTTACCAATGAATTCAAATTTGGAAATGAGAAGCATGTTAATTCTAACAAGAATATATCTCACCTTGCAGTTGCAACAGCATATCTCACTTTGGCTGCAATACACAAATACTTAAAAAATCTCTGGTGAGATGACCAAAACTGACCCCACATTGTTTTTTTCATTCTATTTTCAGCATCAATCAATTCAGCTGCTTCTTGAAACTTCTGCATAGCTTCAACCCACTATAATGAAAAAATATATTGTTTAGATGGAAATAGTTAAATACAAAATTATAGGACTAAATTTTTAAACTTACAACACTTCAAATTTCTTAAATTAAACAATACAAATTTCAGTGACATTTTTATAAATATGTTGCTAAAAGAAACTTCAAAATCAATATTAAACTATATATAAAAATATTGGGTTGGCAAATAAGTCCTTTCGGTCTTTCTGTTTATTTTTATGTCACTATGATACACTTCTTATCTGATGAATTAACCCCTAAGGTGGATTGTTTATCCTGTTAGTAATATGTCTACAACTACATCTGTTAACTATTGTTGAAACTAGCTTAGTATTGTGATTGCTATTGTACTGTGAATATTAAAGAAAATATCATTCATTATCGGCATATTTTGTTGTATTATTTTAAAAAAGGTAAGCATGCTGCAGAAGCTCGTAGAAAAATTTGCAGTGTTTATGGGGATGATGCCTTAACCGAACGCACCTGCCAAAATTGGTTTGCCAAATTTCCTTCTGAAAATTTTGACATTAATGATGCTCAACGGTCTGGTCGCCAACATGAAATTGAAACGAGCTGTGTTAAGGCCATTGTTGATCGAAATCCCATCCAATCAGTGCGAGAGATTGCTATGGTCCTAAATGTGTAGCACACAAGCGTAGAAAATCGTTTGCATAAGCTCGGCTATGTTTCCAGGCTTAAAGTTTGGGTCCCTCACAGGATTTTTCGAAAATCACAAAATATGTTATAACTTCAACACGACTTTCGCTATCTATAAGACATTTAGCAGGAATTTAGGGCCACATAAACTAAACAAAATGACATCAACAGGACCTCCACAAAGTAGAAATGGAGATAAAAAATAAAAACCTATAAGGAGTTTTTGTTTATTTATTCTTCATGTAGGCATTAAATAAAAAAAAACATTCATACAGCTTTGAAGAGCAATAATTCAAATTTCCAACAGATATAGTAATATCGAATTTGGAGAACATCCTGAATTGTTATGAATGATCAGAAGGGTGTTGTGTTCCACTAAGACAATGCTAGGCCCCATACCTCATTGGTCACTCGAAATAAATTATTGAGCCCTGGATGGGACCTTTTGCCCCATCCTCCTTATTCACCAGACCTAGCTCCAAGTGACTACCACTTATTCCATTCAGAACAGAACTCCATGAATGGAAAGAAATTTCAAAATGAAGAGGACAAAAACCACTTGGATCAGTTTTATAATAATAAAACTGACATTCTATGAACATGGCATTATGCAGTTAGTGGAAAGATGGAAAAAAGTCATATTAAATAATTGCCAATATATTGTAGATTAAAATAAATATTATGTCTATAATACATTGAGTTTTATTTCACTCTGAAAAGCCGAAAGGACTTATTTTCCAACCCAATAGTACAGATGATATTGAATGGCAAATAAAGTAATGTATGAATAAGTATACATAAACAAAGAAAATACAGAGAATCAATTTTATTAACTACTTACAAGTTTCACTGAGTTGTCATAAATTCTTACAAAATCTTGACTGAGAGGAACTTCTTCAATTTTAAAAGCTACACCATGAAAACTTAATTGTCTTGCTATATACATTCCTCTAAGCTTCATATCCATGGCTACTATTTCCATAGCTCCTACTCCTCTGAAAAATATATCAAACTAAGTATTAGATAGACTATCAAAAACATTATTTTTTTTTAACCTAAAAATTAAACTTGAACAAAGATGCATAATTTTTTATTGCAGTTATTTAGAAATAAATGACTATATGTGATAAACTAATAAGCATTATTATTTCATGTTCATAAATGAACAGCAGTTTTTTAAAAACAAAGTTATTATTTATTAAATCAATACAAGTTTTAATAAGGAACATAAGGTTTAAAGTTTAAAGTAACAGAATTTTTCAGATTAAAAGTATGAGCATCAATGGGAAGGAAAAAAAATCAGATGAAATTAATTGATAAAAAGCATGTTATATGATTTCACAAAATAATTATTAAATACTAACCGTTTTTCTACAGCTGAAATAAAATCAGTAAAATCAGGAAATGGAGTTCCTTCACCCCACATTCCAAGACGAGTCATATATGCCATATTACGAGGCTCAGATGCACCTGTAGCTGAAGCGTATACAACTCTAGATTTTGGAAGTTTATTTTGTAATTCCAAAACTGTTAGACCAGTTTTTGTTGGTTTTGAGGAACCTACAGGGCATAAGTTTTTTGCACGATGGCATTCATCAAACACTATCTAAGAAAGATATAAGGAACATATACATAACAAAGATAATTATTGAATAAAACAAACAAAACTCCATCTAAAATTTTGTCAGTAAAAGATTTTTAGAACAAATGAAGGAAAAATTATTAAATGAATAAACAAACTTACTTAAATCTATTTATGGAAAAGAAATTAAGACTAAATTATATAAACATTATATGAATTATATAATGTGATAAAAGTGAAACAAATTATTATAAAATTTTAATTAAACATTAAAGGATACTAAGCCATCAAAATCATCTCCACACCATTGAACAAGCTGCTTTAAGCGAGATTTATATTTTCCACTAGACTGAGTAGATTCACCAATCAATGCAGAATATGTAGAAAAAATCACTCCCCTCTTCACATTACCATTAACTGCTGAAGATATCTTGGCATACTTTAACTATAAATAAAAATATAAATTAAATTTAAAATGTAAATAAACAGGGTGGCTACCAGATAGTTAGAGTAAAATTCCCTGACATTACCCTATTTAATAATAGCGTTCCCTGACCAATATGACTGGAGAAACAAATATTAAAAATGTAAAGTTATAAATAAATTTATTTATTATAAATGTAAAGACATGTATGTATAATAAAAACGACAAAATTGGTTGTTATAAATATTCCGATATCAAGGTTAAAGCAGATTTTACTCAAAAAGATTAACAAATATTTATAACCAATTCATGATCCGTTCGATGAACCTCAAATTAATATTTTGTGAGGATGGTTACAAAGATTTTGCTCCAGACACAATACTGTATTTAAAAAAATTAACTGGGAACTGCCAGTTTTCTCTTTCAGTTAACTGAAAATAGGAATTGAAAGGTTTAGCCCACAGTTGATGAGAATTATCATGACGCTAACATATTCAATTCAATTTTTTAAATAGCTGATGCTTGATCGGTGTTTGTGCTAAAAATGGTTTGAATTTCCCGCATTACGTCGAGTGGTGGGGGCAGATCAGAGGATCTGAAAGATAACACTTAATCCTCAAGATTAAGCTGGTTTCTCGAGGCACTTCTTCACGGGCATACATCCTGGTCACACGGCACCAGTTTATGAGGGTCCTCAAGGTAATAAAAAAATGAAAGTTGGCATAAAGATGGTAAGCTATTTTTTGTACAATCAGTATAACCTACCAATCCATTAAGATACAGTCCACTGCATAAAAGTAGTATGTTGCCCATAATTTTGAATGTTGCCTTATTAAAACTCATGAGTTATTTGCCTTAATCAGAAAAGTTGCCTAAACAATCGGACTCTACATTTTAAGATTGAAAAATGTTCTAATGGACGTTTATGTATAGACAGAATTACCGCTAACAAGTTCATTACTTGTACAAAAAACTACTGTTTTAAGTCCATTTTGCTAAAATTTTATTCATTATCCTTGTTCGATTTCAATATAACGATAAGTGCCGTTATTGACAGTCACAGGCGGATAAATACATCGACTATAATAATTTCTAATGACAAAGTTTACCTCTCCAAGGTCATTTAAACAATATCCATTGGTTATTTATTCCCAATTTAAAAAAACATTTATTTAATAAAAAAATTTCCTGACTTTCCCCATTTTTTCCAGACCAGTCGCCAACCTGATAATTATAAATTTAAAAAATCTGTAACATTATAGCTCATGAAGGGATTTAAGGGGAATTAGAGAGGAAAAAACAATAAAATGACAGGAGTGCTGGTTTATTTCCTTTTTAGTATACAGTAGAGTCCCGCTTATCCGTCCTCATCAGGCCCAAGACATTGCCCGGTTAATACAGAGGATATAAAATTTAAAAAAACATCAATATTATTTTTTCTTCTATATTGCAGAAAAATTGAAAACATTTTATCTTTCAATGACACAACTCGTTTTCTTTTTTCACACTAGTTAATTGAATGAAAGGTGTAACACAATTGAAAAGAAAAATGTAGTACACAAAAAAACCTTGACCGAAACCTTTCCAAGAAAATGTGTCATGTCTAATGTTGGTAAAATACGCAGTTACAGCACAAAACAGTGCTGCATCAGAAATTGCGCACTATTTCTTTTTTTTAAATATAAAATAAATGGATAAGGATTTTGTTTCAAGAATCAACTTTACTTCAGATTTGTTTTATTGAGGTTCGGTATTGTAAAAAAATAATATACAAAAGCCTTTTTGTCTACATTTCAATCTATTTAGAATCTATCAAAACGTAATACAATAAAAATTAAATCTATAACCAGTGGTTAAGAATCTCACAAAGTGCTTTAAGGGTGTTTAAAATTTTTTTTTTCTTTTACCGCTACCACCAGTTAATCCGGAGAGCCGATTGAGCAGGAGTCTATTTACTGTATATGATTATGATCTTACAATTCTCTCTTTTGATTGCATCTCCCTCACCAATCATTGCATTATTTATACAAATGAATATTATGCTACCATTTGAGATTAATAAAGGAGTAGATAAAAAGTTTTAATTAATTAAAATATATATTTATAAACATTATATATATATAAATATATATATATATATATATATATATATATATATATATATATATATATATATATATATATATATATTTATATAAATGTTTGCAATCTAAAGAAAACACATATAACAGAATTATGAAAAACATATAATGAGATCTTAATTTTTTAAGGTATTAAGTAAGTGATAATATGAATTATATAAAATTGTTTCAATCAAAACAAGTTTTACACATTTTTAGTTGTAGGTCTATTAGAATGAAAATTTAAAAAATCAAAATTACAGCTAACATTATAAAATAATCTATAAATAAAATGGTAGTTACTTTATTTAATGAATAAACATCGATATTTGAAGCTCCAATATCTTTTAAATCTCTTTCAGCATCATACTTTAAATCATTGGATACTGAGACCCAAATGGCACGTTTTCTACCTTTCAAATAATTTTCATATATCATACCAGCTATTGTTCTACCTTTTCCAACACCAGCGCCATCACCTATAATTTAATATAATTAATAAATAGTCTACGATATATTAAATTAATTATTGAATATTATAAGTCAACACAAAAAATAAGAAATTTTCCCTCCTGGAGGGTTTTATTCTATATTTATTAATAACATAAAAAATAGGTAAATTAAAAATTTCCTACCTTTCTGTGCAAAATCGGACCATGGTCTATAAGATATTCATTATAGATCTTAAGATCTACTATCATATATTTAAAAATTTCTCATTGGAAATGGAAAATTCTTTATATATATACATGGGTACGCTGATGATTTGGTAGTGTTAAGCGAAAACATGGAAACAATAAAACTAAATACAACAACGTTGATGAAAGCCGGTAAAGAATTAGGACTTGAGATAAATACAGATAAGACAAAATATATGGTTAGCTGCAAAAACAGCAAAAATTTCGATGATATCGATATAGAAGGGAATGTTTGAACACGTACAGAATTTTAGGTATCTAGGATCTACGATAACTAGAAAAAATGAAATTGAAGAGGATATTAAGGTTAGGCTGAAGTCGTGAAATGCTTGCTATTTTTCATTGTCAAAATTACTTAGTTCTCGCCTCCTATCCCGAAACTTAAAAAAATTTACAAAACCATTATCCTACCTATGGTTCTTTAAGGATACGAAACGTGGCCACTTACATTAAGGGATGAGCAACGTCTTAAAGTTTTTGAAAATAAAGTATTGTGCAAAATATTTGGACCGAAAAAGGACGAGTCAACCAGAGAATTTAGGCGGTTACACAACGGTGAATTGCATGAACTCTATCCCGTTAATATAATTGAGGTGATTAAGTTGAGGCGAATAAAATGGGATTGTAAAATCGTTAGGCTTGGTAACAAAAGAATTCCTAAAAAAATAATATGTGCTGTACTGGCAAGCGTCTGAGTGGTAGAACAAAGCGAAGATGGGTAGATTGCGTTAAGGCTGATTTGGCAGGAGTTGGGTTTAGATGGAGCCCGGTTGATGGAAGAATGTGGACATGGATTGATGGTATCGGCATCTAACCTTCGGGTTAACTAAGCCTTATTATTATTATATTTAGGGAAATACCTTGTTTCATGGCATTTTCTGGTTACAGCATATTACCCAGACTTAAGTCAAGGGTAGGGTAAACAAATCAATCAATAAATTTTCAAACAATACTAACTATTCCGAATAACACCGCTTTCTGCATCAGCTCTAAACTATTGATCAAAAGGTTTAATTCCTTCATGGAGCACACTGTTATGTCCGGAATCAAACCATTTGCAGAGATGACCAGCGGCAAAACCCTCACTGCTTGAGCTCCTCACCAGGGTTTTGATATTTGCGAATTTTTTCCGCAACCACCTGGTGAAGGTTATCATCCGATTGCAACCCTATTTGGACAATCTTTGCATGGCTCTCGTCCTTCAAAATGAACAAAATATCAGGCCTGTTGTGTAGAATAGTGTAGTCTGTTATAATGGTGTGGTCCCAGTATAGCTTGACGTGCTGTTTATCAATGACCGATTGTGGTCTATACTTATAATAAGGACAAGTGTCGTCTAAAATCTCATGACAGAAAAATTATTTATTCTGTTAGTTTGGCTGCGGAGTGACCCTGGGGTAGGGAGACCCTCCTGGGGCACACCTAGCCTCTACAACGTGGGTACCTTTAATTAAAATAATTAATTAAGGGGGAAAACCCTGCTGGTTGAGCATGATCCTGGCCCGATCTCCTCCCTTTACAACCGTTGGCCCTTGAAACAGCACTTTCCTTAAATAGTACTGAACCCATAACCTTTCATGGGTTGTAGTGGTACTGGTTTATTTTTTATATATATATATATATTATATATATATATATATATATATATATATATATATATATTTGTGTGTGTGTGTATGTACCTTACAAACCATCATCCATTTTCTCAGTATTATATGATATCCTACATATAATTATTATAAAATAATAGTGTTATTATTTAATGTTATTTTCATCATCTTTGTCTCACATGTATGATGTGGCACTCATAAAGCATAGGCTTTCTAATAAAAGAAAAGATCTGAAATAGTTGCTTTTGTTAATTTTAATTTAATACGAAGGATTTCTCACTAAACAATCATTATTTGAAACTACAATCAAACAGTCAAGCATCCATCACATAAAATTAATTTGGAATGAATAGGATTTTTTTTTTTTTCAAAAGCAATTACTCACTATTTTGTCAACTCTAAAATATCATTTAGTAAAAATAAATTATATACCTATCAGAAATCCAGCCCTACTACCATCAGGCAGAAAATGCTCATGTTGTTGAGATGCATAAGTAATAGCTTCCAATTGTAAGGCTGAGAGGGATCCAGTCGAAATAGTACTTTCAGGAATAGATAATTGATACCAGACATCAGTTGGCTCTACACTTGATAGGGAAGCTGTCTCTACAACTGGATCAGGATGCTTTTTTCCTAATTTCACTAAAAGCATAAAAAATAATGATAGCTACAAAACAATGTATATATTTCTGAGAGAAAACACACACACTTCAAAGATACATGTAACAAGTTTTTCCAACTCTTGTGTGTACACAGTTTAGAATTTTAGAAATATTAAAACAAAACAAAAAAATCACTAAAAGTTAATAAAATTTCAGTTAATAATTTACATACATCAAGTTTTGAGATAAGCCTAATATTGTTGATGTTAAAGCTGTGATTTTACATTATATTTTTTCAGATGTGGACCAAAGTTATGTGAAGTTACTATATGAATAAGGTTATTCTTATCAAAATCATATTTGCTTAGACGAGGTATTAATTAATGTGAGAGTTTACATCATATTTATTGAGAAATATGGTTTTGACACAGAATAAATTCACTGTTCTGATTTCTCAGATTTCAAACAGCACATCAAGTCAGATGTTGAGAGGCAAATGAGTAGGGTAACATGAGGGCTGTAGAGAGAGATGGGTGCGGGAATCTCCCCCAGTCCTGGCGGAATGATCAAGCAATAGTGCCCTACCCACTGCTTGAGACTTCCCAGTCCTCCCTATCCCTATCAACGCCTACTGTCACCTCTTTGTGGTGCCTCCCGGAGAATCCGAAGGGACTCGCGAACGACAGAGATGGGGATCCACACTTCTGTCTTCAAATTTAGGGCGCAGTTGTGTGGATCCTTCTACGAAACCCAAACTAGATTGGAGGGAGCTCGTGCCGTGGATGAGTGGCAGTGGATGTCTTAAATAAAATACACTGCCCTCTCCCTGCAGAAGGTAGATAGATAGATAGATAGATATTTTATTTGTTTTTGAGGGGTTCCCCATACAAATAGAGCCTAGCTTGGCTATTGTACAATAATATGGTTTTACAAATTTACATACCATTCATTACATATCATTTAAATATAAATAAACTTTACAATATTTTCCGTTTATAATGGGTTTTACAAAGCATGAAAAACAATAAAAGTTAAAAACATAAAACGATTACTGCATAATGATAGTTAAATGAACCTGTTACTATGATAGAACAATAAGAAATAAAAATATGTATATATCCAAACAAAATACTACTTTTTACATAAACTAAAAATAAACACTTAATATAACATGGGCTATGATCAACAATTTTGTGAATGTACTTTGTGTACTCCCATCATATAATAGTAAACTTTGTTTACTTTATCTATACAGTCGATATTCAATATAGTTTCAATGTTGTGGTTATCAGAAGATTCTGAGATGAAGTTATGGAGGAATTTTCGTCTATATTCATTGTATGCGGGATCGGGAGCGTTGTAACTGCATAACATTCTGTATAAAGGGTAGTTAGTTGAGTTTCAAGTTCTTTGAATGTCGGCTGAGAAATAATAGTTGTGTGCTTTTTCAAGGATGTCGTCTTTGTATCGAAGAAGTCCGTTTGTGTGGTGAACAGAAAGCTCTTCTGCAAAGGCATTAAGCTCAGCTATTGCTCTAAATTGAGACACCCAATTGAATAGTTAATTTCCATAACTAATCAATGGTGGGTGTTGGGAGAGTCTCCGGACCCAAGAAACATGAAATCTGGAAGGATGTAACCCCTCGGAGGTTGGTTCTCCTGTAGCTGGCTCCTCTTAATGATGGTTAAGCAGTTGCAGGGGAATCTCTATCACTGCGTGGCAGCTTGTGGCCTGCTTCAGCAGTATGTTAGAGGTGAGGATATTGATTCAAGAATCTTACCTATTCGAGAGCAGGATTAGGGGACAGGACATGGCTGGATATAGTATTATTGTAGTGCCTGTCAGAGAACCTGTATCCTGTTCAAGAATAGAATTAAGCTGATGCCTCTGTGGCTGACCTGGCAGCAGCTCAATTAGCTCTCTGAGGAAAAGGATGGGGAGAGGATCATAGTGGCAGTGGTGTACCTCCCATATGAAGAGGACATCCTTACAGCGGCTCTAAAAAGCTTGGCGGAAAGGATGGAGAAAGAAGCGGTGATAGCATCACTGGATGCCACTGCTCACCACAAGATCTGGGGAAGCTCTAAGAACAACCGGAGAGGTGAGTCTGTTTTAGAATATTTAAGTAGCTTCGACATTAAGATTCTAAATAGGGGAAATGTTGCCACCTTTGTTAATAGAATCCGCTGGGAAGTAATAAACATAACATTAGGGACATGTGCTTGAGTTCTAGGATAAAGGGATAGCATGTCTGTGATGAAGAATCATGCTCTGATCACCATAATATCAGATTCGATTTGTCTGGATATAATGTGGCTCAGGCTGCATACAGAAACCCAAAACGCACAAATTTGGAGAGATACTGCATACAGTTCGAGGAAGAAGACAAATGCTGTCCTAAGATCATTAGGAATTCTTGGCATTTGGAATGCCTCAACTCCTCATTATCTGAGGCAATTATGAGGTCTTACATTGACAGTAACTGTGTCAGTTGCGTTAGGTCCATCAGGAATGTCTCCTGGTGGAACTATGAACTGGGAAAGTTAAAAGCCTCAACTAAAAAATGCTGCCAAGAGTACGGGCAGATGGGATACCGATAAGCATGCCCTTACTGAATACAATCAGGCCATACGTATGGCAAAAAGAGGGGCGTGGAGAAACTTCTGTAGTGATATAAATGACACATCATCCACGCCTAAAGTCCATAAAAACTTATCAAAGCAAACAGACGGATTGGTCATTGGCACAGTCAGGGTTGAAAGAGGTAGCACCTATTCTGGAGAAGATACTATGGAGACTCTGGTGCGTGTCCATTTTCCTGGCTGCCTAATGCGAGATGAGCATATAGTTAATCCTGCTATGGATAGTTACACCTGTGGCAAGACAAGTGGGTTGAAGCCAAAAGAATTGTGAATTATAGGAAATTTGAATTGGCAATTAGTTCCTTTGCACCATTCAAATCAGCTGATACTGATGGGATTATCCCGGCTCTTTTTAAAAAAGGCTTACCTGTGATCAAACCATGTCTTTTGGAGTTATTTAGGGGTAGTTTAGCATGAGCATATATCCCTAATAAGTGGAGGGAGGCAAGAGATTGTTATATATCTAAGTCTGATAAAGAGTCTTATGACAATCCCAAAACATACAGACCTATATATCTGACTTCTTCCCTGTTAAAAGCGCTGAAAAAGATTATGGATAGACACATTAGGGACATTAGTATACATTAGTAGAAAGACTGCCACACCATGCCCAATTTGCCTAGCAAGCTGGTAAATCCTGTGAGACAGTGTTGCATCACTTGGAATCAAGAAAAGCTTATCTCAGAAAGAGATTATGGCAGGTAACTTTGTTGATATTGAAGGTGCTTTTGATCATAATCAATATGACACAATGGCTAGAGCATTGGAAAGTAGAGGAATCAGACTCTTGGCTTCCTAATGGATTAATTCGGGTTCCGAGGGGTAGAGTCCTTAAATCTAAGCTGAGACAATCTGTACTGTGGGTTAAACCTGTTGGAAGGTGTCTATAGGGGAGTGTGATGTCTCCACCTTTGTGGTGTTTGGTCGTCGACTCCCAGATTTTTAAATTGAATGCGGCGAGATTTTATTCTCTGAGATATTCCTGTACTGATAGGGGGTAAATTTCCAGATACTATTTCTGGATTGCTCCAAAACACTATGAGACTTCTGAAAGAATGGTGCCAGATTAATGGTCTTGGCATAAATCTGAAGAAGATAAATCTATATATCTTCACTAACAGAAGGAATATCAATATTATACCACCATCACTAAATGGGTCAACATTAACAATCTGTAGTGAAGTAAAACATTTTGGGGTTTCTCTAGATAGTAAGTTAAACTGGCTGTCATATTTAAAAGATTAGTGGTAAGGCTAGACGCTGTTTATGGGCGTGCAGAAGAGTTGTTAGTAAATCATGGAGGGCTGAAACCCAGTATGGCCTTATGGCTATATAGAACTGTGATTAGATCCTTAATCCTCTATGTGACTCTTGTGTGATGGCATAGGGCAGCTGCAAGCAAGCCTAGAATGCTGCTTGACAAACTTCAAAGGCTTGCATGACTTATGACTGGAGCTATGAACACTACTTCCAATGCTGCAACGGAAGTTCTCTTGAATCTGACACCATTGCATTTAGAGGTGGTAGCACATGCTCTTACAACTGCCTATAGAGTGGATATATTGGGAACGAGATCAAAATTCCTGATGTTTCAGGGTCATGGGATCGTTTTTGATAAGATTGATAGCAATGAGGTATTTGCGATGAGCTCCGACCTTCAAGTCGATAATTATAGATATGTACTGTATAATTTGATGATAAGCAGGAATAACTCACATAGACCGTGCAGTGGAGTTAACTGTTATACCAACGGATCCTTGATGGAGCAAGGATCAGGAGCTGGTGCCTAGAGAAAGGATAAACCTAGTGATGGATTATTCATATCTCTAGGCACTAGCGGATTGAGAATTTAATTTTTGGGGGCTTCAGCCCGACAGCTTTTTTTCCATATATATAACAATATTTACTTTTTTAAAAAAAAGATGTGTCCAATGACGTTGATTTGATCGCCTTTTTTACTACTTGGACATCGATGGATGTAAGATTTGGCGTCGGGGCGCAATTCTCGTAGTCCGCACGTTTGCAGAGATTTTCTTTCTCAAAGAGGCTTCTGAAGTGGCCTTCAATCTCGGCTACCTTCAGAGGGCATTGCTTAGGAGCGTCGGCGTTCATAATATTCTGCACCACTTTCTTTCTTCTGTTATAATAATTGTACTGGGCTACCTCATATTAATAAGTAACATTATGAACTTTCAATACATATACATACATACAGAGTCTATAACATTATAACAGAAGAAACCATATGTTTCCATTCCTCAAAGAAATAAAAATTGATAACATTCCAACAAACGTAAGCTTAAAATTTTAACTATATATAAATGAAAATATTTCAGACTTTTTCAATCATACATAAATGTAACTATATAATTAAAAAAAAAGAAAAACCGTTAATACAAGAGATATTTTAAAAGACATTTTTGTAACAGTATTAAGAATTTTACATTAATTTACAATGAATGATCCTCCCTTCCACAAAAAAAACACAAAAATTAATGAATAAAGGACGGTGAAAATGTTTTAATCCATCAATTAATTAGATCAATGGGTTGGACTTAAAAGACACAAATCGTAGTTCCTAACTTTTGAAGAAATTCATACAGATAAGAAGCAATGTAGACATGCAAAAATAACATCTATTTAACAATTCTACTAAAACTCAAAAAAATGTATAAAAAATATTTACATTTAGGAGGCATGTAATCAGCATACGTTTCTGCGACTCCCATGTCTTCATCTTCATTATCTTCTTCTTCTGCTGTTACCAATGGCATCTAACAATGAAAAATAAATGTGATTACAGATACATATGTATAAGAAATATATTACACCATTTTCCAAATAAGTCATAACTACCTTAATATCTGAATTCATCCAAAAATTTGAAAGAGTTTTATTATTCATCATTGCATTCATCCAATTGGCTTGATTTGCATGAAAAGGGTTCTTCTGGGCCATTAAATGATTAATTAAAGCTCCATTACCTTGCAATACCATAGGATTTATGCCACCCATATTTGCATAAAGTAAACTTGGATCCGTCAAGCCAGTCAAGCCAGCCATTTCCAAACCTACAAATCATATAAAGTTTTAAATAGTTCATATATTAAAAAAAAAAATGTTAAGGTGTTAAATAATAATAGACTATAGTAGAGGCGGTAAGAGTATTAATGTTAATTTTTATTATGCTGTATTTATATTGCTGTAATTTATCATGTTGTGTGTCCATCAACCCAACATAACTGGGCAGTAAGCTTTTATATATTATATGAAAACAAAGTGTTTCTCGTGGTTTGAGCACTCAGTGCTCAAACCAAGTCCTGAAGATGACCCACATGTTTGGTTTGAAACGTTGGCATAAATAAAAAAAAATACTGTGTCCTGAATATTTATCACCCATGATATGTAGAACAGTCGACTAACTTCCTTCAATATTTAGGGAATATGAGGAATCCCCTTTTATATTATAGAGACAACATTAGAACGTTCTGGAGAAAAGTTAAAGGCCTTAGAGGACTTTTTAGCTAACCAAAAAATGTTGATAATACAGACAATTGTAATGGATTGAAGTGATAAGTAGTACAATGTATTATACAATATTTTAAGCATAACAATATTGATCATAAAAAAAGTATATTATTAACAATTACATAGTTCTAATTCTATAGGTATAGTTAAACATATCTGTGCCTATTTTAGTATATATTTATATTGAGACTAGACGGTATATATATGTATGTATATGTATATATATATATATATATATATATATATATATATATATATATATATAATAAATGTAGTAGTAGTTACGTTACCTCTGTACATTGAAGGGGAAATGAAAAACTATTTTTAATTATTAGAGACTATTGTTTTAGAAGGTGGAAAATGTCCGAATATGTATTGCAGATCTTTTCTTTGTCTACTTTGTGGTTTACCGGATTTTTTTTTTCCAAATTAATGAATATAGATTCTGAAAATAGTCGTTTTTGGTGATAGGGAACTGTGGCAAGTATGGTTGGGATTACAAAATCAAATGTGTGATTAAGGGTTATGGCATGTTTGAGCAATACTGGAGAAGTCTGGTGCAAGGCAATTACAAATTCTTTCATCAACCTTCCGGCCTGGCGATGAGTAATTGCCTTGCACCAGACCACTCCAGTATTGTCCTAAACAACCTAATTGACTTGATATCACCCCAATTTCCCAATGATATTTTTTTCATTAAAAAATATGTTGACGATCTTTTATTAATCCTTATCGCCCACACTATTCTAAACATACTTACTGCATTCAACTCATACCACTCTCGATGCCATTTTACCATTAAAATAGAATCAAATAATTCCCTACCATTTCTTGATATCCTTATATCCAGAAATAATGATACCTTTTCACCAATTGGTACACCAAACCTACCTACCACATGCTTACAACCAAAAAATCAGTGAAGCTAAAAACCTGATACACCACAGTCTAACATTAGCCGACCCATAATTCATGACAATAATGTAACTAAACTGCACAAGATCCTGAAATCCAACGCCTTTCTTGATCACATAATAAAAAACCTAATTAAAAATCAATCCAAACTTCATCTTCACCATTCTCCCACAAACTGCTCTCAATCTCCCACCACGATTCGCCAATACAGATCCATTCCATACATCCCGGCATATCTCAAAAAAAAAAAAAAAAAAAAAAAAAATTAACTTCCAAATTCCCCTATCTACAAATAGTTTTCAAAAATAACAGTAAATTTAGAAATTTATACACCAAACTCAAAGATCCTGTTCCGCTCCAAGAACAATCCAATATAGTATACCATATGACATGCTCTAGCCCAAACTGTAATTCTTCTTATATAGGAGAAACAAAAAACTATTTAAAAAACAACGAATATATCAACACAAATACACCATATCCACACAAAACCCGCTCACCTCGAAACTAGCCGAACACGCCATAACCCTTAATCACACAGTTGATTTTGGACACCCAACCATACTTGCCACAGTTCCTAATTATTAAAAACGACTATTTTCAGAAGCTATATTTATTAAAAAATAATCCGGTAAACCACAAAGGAGACAAAGAAAAGATCTGCAATACATATTCGAACATTTTCCACTTCCTAAAACAATAGTCTATAATAATTAAAAATTGTTATATTTTTTATGCTTAAAATATTGTCTAATATATTGTACTACTTATCATTTCATTTCATTTCAATTCATTACGATTGTCTGTATTATAAACATTATTTGGCTAACTATTGTATACCTTCAATCAAACTATTTTATGTTTATATTGATTGGCACCTCTTACTTATGTTCATTTCAATACTAGCCAATAGTCACAATTTTTTTAACTATAAGAAACAACGCTAATCTTGTATACACCTAGAATAATTTAGTCAGCAAATTATTTGCATTCTACAAACATAAATATTAGCCCCTCCCCTCTTACTATGTTCACCTACCTTTTGCTCTCTCAAACAGCACATCTGGGAAATCCTCCATCAACCCTTTTACTTATTTACCAAAGTGTCAGTACTTGAATATCTTCAGTGCTCGAAACGCGGTTAGTAAGAGAAAATATTACATTTTTTATAAAGCCTGGGATAGAAATAAGAGCTTATACCTTGCTTTCCTAGATATTAAAGCTATGGTTGACTCAATAACAAGAGAAAAAATATGGAAAGCCCTGAGAGCAAAGAACGTGGCGAATGGTTTGTTAATCGCATTACAATCAACATATCAAGCACGAAAGGGCATTGTAAGAATTAATGGTCTGGAATCGAAGAACTTCCCGATGGAAAAAGGAGTAAAGAAGGGGGACAGTCCAAGTCATCTACTGTTTATCATCTTTATTGATGAAATAATAAATATTTGTAAGAGCAGTACGCCAAGAGCTATAATTGGACAATGGCATATGAGAACTATACTGGCACAAGTAATGGTATATGGCTACAACATTGTCCTACAGGCTTACTCTATAAATAACCTCCAGCAAGCCCTACTAAAGTTGAAAGCAGAACTGGGGAGGAAGGATATAAATATTAATTCCAGAAAAAGCAAAATCCTACAAGTAGGACAAGAGCCCAAACAAATACATATAACGTGCAATAATGAGGAGCTTGAAGACGTAAATGAGTTCTCCTACCTTGGAACTGTTCAGCCGCTTGTTTGTTCGTTCGTTTGGTTCGGTCGTTCGTTCGATTCATTTCTTTGTGTGTGTGTGTAAAATGTAAAGGTAGGTAAAATGTAAAGGTCCTTAAATGTAAAGGTAGGTACGTAAATGTAAAAGTAAAGAAAGAAAAGTTCGATTCGTTCGTTCGGTTCATTTGTTTCTGTGTGTGTGTGTAAGATATAAAGGTAGGTAAAATGTAAAGGTGGATAAATGTAAAGGTAGGTAAAATGTAAAGGTAGGTAAAATGCAAAGGTAGGTAAAATGCAAAGGTAGGTAAAAATGTAAAGGTAGGTAAAATGTAAAGGTGGATAAATGTAAAGGTAGGTAAAATGTAAAGGTAGGTAAAAATGTAAAGGTAGGTAAAATGTAAAGGTAGGTAAAAATGTAAAGGTAGGTAAATGTAAAGGTAGGTAAAAATGTAAAGGTGGATAAATGTAAAGGTAGGTAAAATGTAAAGGTAGGTAAAAACGTAAAGGTAGGTAAAATGTAAAGCTGGATAAATGTAAAGGTCAGTAAAATGTAAAGGTATAGGAACTTTAATAGGAAAAGTGTTTAATTGATTCGGTATTAAACTTGGAGCACTCAAATTGTTTTTTTGCAGAATAATTTCAAAAATATACTACTGAAAATTTAATTTTTATTTTGCATAAACTTCTATATCATATATCTTGAAACACTAAAATTAGAATCGGTAAAGTTAAATTTTAAGCTAATGATAATATGTAACTAAAATAATTTAATTGATTAAATCAATGAAAAAAAGATCTTTTATAGCTCAGCTCGGCTTCAGTAAGTTAGTAGTCCAATGGAGAGAACTCATGGAGAATTGAAGTTGCAGCTAATGTTTTTTTTTTCTTATCCTTTAATAATATTCATAAATTAATGACAAATATATATATATATTATATATTTGTAAATAATATCAGAGGTTAAAGAAAATAAAACAATTAGTTTAAACTTAGCTTCTCCCCTGACTGCCAAATAATTGTGGACAAGTTATAAAATAACTATTTTATTAAGGTAATCTATAATTAATTAGAAATATTTATCAACTTTTAATAACTATAATAATTACTTTGCTGAAGAAACTGAGCAGGATTTGTAGATACCATTGAAGGATAGCCTACAGAAGACGGAAAACCCAAAGCACCAAGCATGTTTGCAGTAGATTGCAATGGATTATAAGGTGTCCTAACCATTTCATAGCCAGGTGATACATCTTTCATAATCAGTCCACTAGGCAACTTTCCTTTGTTATTTTGTTCTAATTCTGTAAAAAAAAGATGTAAAAATCAGATAACTATTCATACAAGCAATAAAACGTTACAATTAAATAAATAAATAATAATAACATAAATTTAAAGTTCTTGTTTTTACAAAAGAACAACCTTATGGCACAAGAGCAGATTAGATGTAAGCGAAATTCTAAGGGATGTAAAGAGCTCCTTGTAGTCGATTCATTCATAGCTTATCAAGTATCAAAAACGTCGCACAATATATCTCTTTCGTGGATTGACTATCAGAAAGCATTCGACTCAATCCCTCATGACTGGTTGATTGAAATTCTCAGGATTTATGAAGTCGATCAAAGGGTAATAGAACTATTGCAACAACTTATGAAGCTATGGGAAGTATCATTGGTACATCCAACTAAAAGGAAGCCCATCGTCTCAGAGAACATTCCCATAAAAAGAGGAATATTTCAGGGGGGTTCGTTGAGCCCTTTATGCCAATTAATCCTCTAAGCTCTATTTTAAATAAATCTGGAAAAGGCTATTCCCTGAATCAGGAAACAATAATTTCTCACTCTTTTTATATGGATGACTTAAAACTCTATGCAAAGAACAGGAGAGATCTGAGAACTCTTCTTGAGCTGGTAAGTTCATTCACTGAAGATATTGGGATGAAGTTAGGAACAGTTAAATGCGCAACCCTTAATGTCCACAGAGGAAGATATAAGGATTCAACTAATATTGAACTTAATAATAGTGATGCCATCAAGCAACTTCAGTTAACTGATTCCTCCAAGTATCTTGGTATCTCACAGCTGCTTAAATTCAAAAAAGAGATCAAAGAAACTTTTGAAGAAGAATTTAAAAAACGGGTCCGAATACTCCTAAAAACTAATTTATCGGTAGGAAATTTAATAAAAGCCTTGAATACCTGGGCGATTCCTGCTGTTACATATTCCTTTGGAATAATAAAATGGTGCGACACGGATTTGGAAAAGATGGACTGCTTATTAAGGACGGAAATGATAAAATCACGGCAATGTCACCCAAATTCTTCAGTTCCAAGACTATATTTGCCTAGAAAACATGGAGGTAGAGGACTTCTACCTTCTACCTGAGGAAGATTTTACAATTCCCTGAAAACACCTGGCATGAATTTAGAAGCCTCAGTCCGTTGGTTGACTACAGGAAAAATGTTCCCAGAGACAGAGGGATTCCTTCTGGCAATACAAGAACAGGTAATGGCGACATCCTCCTACAGGAAGTATATTCTACATGAAGCAGTCGATGACAGATGCCGTCTATGTAAAGCCACAAATGAATCCATTCAGCATGTTACCTCTGGCTGCCAAGCATTAGCTGGTAAAGAATACCTAGCGAGACATAATAATGCGGCAAAAATCGTGCATGAGGCTCTGGCACAAAAATATAAATTAATAACAGGCCATCAGCCTTTTTATAGATATCAGCCGCAGGCTATATTGGAAAAAGGGAATGTCAAGCTATACTGGGATCAAACTATGATAACTGACCACAGTATTCCTCACAATAGACCAGATATACTGCTCGTTAACAAAGATACAAAAAAAGCCATCATTATCGAAGTTGGAATTCCTGCTGATGATAATGTAGCTAAAACATTAAGTGAAAAAATTCGGAAGTATCAAGAGCTTTGCGAGGAATTAAGGCAGTTATACCGGCTGCTGGAAGTAAAAGTACTACCCATTATCGTATCCAGCAATGGCCTGATTCCTGAAGATACTCTAAAATCAAGTGATCTTCTATGAGGTCATATTATTATTTGTAAAATATAAGAGAAATGTTACACTAGATAATAAATAAATTCAAGTTATCTATTATCTTTATATTTGTTATTCGAGTTTTCAAATAATGTGATGCTAATTTTATTTTTTTTCGATATAAGGATTGATTTATATGTTTTCGGAGCCGTACTTTTTGAAAATATTCACCATTTTGAGGCTAAGCCACTGCATCTTGACTTATTTGAGTTTTTCGGATTTATTTCATATGAGAGTCTATTTAAATGTTTTCGGAGCCAAAGTTTTTGAAAATGATCTCTATTTTAGGATTATGCCACTGCATTATTATTTTGACTTCTTTGAGTATTTTGAAGCTGTAGTTATTGAAAGTTATGTCTATTTTGAGATTACGCAACTGTGTTGAGACTTATTTGAGTTTTTCTGATTTCTTTTATATCAGGGTCTATTTATATATTTCCAAAGCCACAGTTTTTGAAAATGATGTCCATTTTGAGATTATGCCACTGCATTAAGACTTATTTGATTTTTTTGGAGCCAAAGATTTTGAAAATAATGTCATTTTGAAATTAGCCACTGCATTGCGACTTATTTGAGTTTTTTTTTATTTCTTTCATATGAGGGTATATTTATAAGTTCTCGGAGCTGTAATTTTTGAAAATGATGTCCTTTTTGAGATTACACCACTGCGTTTTGACTTATTTTGAGTTTTTCGAATATCTTTCTAATGGGGGTTTATTTATATGTTTTCGGAGCCCTAGATTTTGAAAATTATGTCATTTTGAAATTACGCCACTGCATTGCGACTTATTTGAGTTTTATTGATTACTTCGATATGAGGATTGACTTATATGTTTTGGGAGCCGCACTTTTTGAAAATTTTCACCATTTCGAGACCACGCCACTGCGTCTTGAATTATTTAAGTTTTTTGGATTTATTTCATATGAGAGTCTGTTTATAAGTTTTCGGAGCCTTACTTTTTGAAAATAATATCCATTTTGAGATTACGCAACTGCACTTTGACTTATTTGAGTTTTTCGGATTTCTTCCACATCAGGGTCTATTTATACGTTTTTGGAGTAGTACTTTTAGAAAATGGATTCTCTTTATGATTACACCACTGCGGTCAGACTTAAGTTTTTCGAATTTTTACTATATACACCGACAGGAAAAAATTCCACCCACTTGATTTTTCCATGTTTTCATTTAAAAATATTTCTGTAAAGTTGTATTTGTATATAATACGTTTTATTTGTAGATAATACTTAGTATTTATGGAATTTTATAATCTTTTTTACCTTTAATAATCAAAATGTGATTGGGTAAGAAAGATTAGAGAAAAAAAAATTAAAAAACCAACTATTATTATTCTAAAAGAAATTAATTACATCATCGTTTAGTAGCGCGTGTTTCCTCCTCTTGTCTTCAATACTTCTTGAAGACGCCTCGGTATACTTTCCACCAGTCGGGAAATGTCCCTTTGCTGGAGGATAGCCCATTCCTCCCAAAGAGCCCTTTCAAGGTCCTGCAGTGTATCAGGAAGTGTTGCACGCACTCTTATTCGTCTTCTGAGGTTATCCCATAAATGCTCAATGGGGTTCAACTCTGGAGAACGTGCTGGCCAGACTAAAACCTCAATATTGTTCTGTTGAAGGAACGTCTGCACTATGCGGGCGTGCATTATCGTGCATTAGAATAGAACAATCGCCGATTTCGTTGAGGATAGGCAACACATGAGGTTCCAAAATCTCATCTACATAGCGAACGACCGTCAAAGACCCTCCACAAACAACAACCAATTCTGTGCGGTGCTCCATTGAAATCCCATCCCACACCATTAAGGAACCACGTTGGAAAGGTTGGCTCTGGGAAAAATTACAGGCTGCATTTCTTTCGTTTCTTCTTCTCTACACCCTTTCACGCACGTCTGGAGATCGAAGAGCGAATCTTGACTCATCTGTAAACAGTACAGCACTCCATTCGTCCATAGTCCAATGGCTGTGTTCTCGAGCAAAAGCCAGCCATGTTATTCTGAGAGTTCTGGTCAACTCTGGTCCTCTTACTGGACGAAAAGCCACTAATCCATACTCATTTAATCTTCTCCGAGCGGTACGTTCAGAAATTTGCACACCACGAACTTCTTCGAGCTGATGAATCATTTGAACAACGGTAAGGTGCCGGTTTCGTAAAATTCTCAAAGTCAAAAACTGGTCATCCCGTGGTTCTGTTACCCTACGCCGGCCAGAACCGGGCCTTAAAAATTGTAAAAACCAGTTTCCCAAAAATGCCTGACGGCGTCTCATAAAGTTTCATACGGAACTCCGATGGCATTAGCTGTATATCTAATGAAACGTCCATCATCAATAAGTGCCACACCACGCGCAACATCCTCAACACTAAGAGGCATTTTTAAACTTAATATTGAAAAAATTAAAAGCCGAAGACTAAGAAATGTGCTGCAAGAAACGGCACTGAACTAATGATACTGAATAAACATTTTGATTCCATAGAAAGTAAACATTGGAATCTAGAATCATTTCATTGAATTAAGGATTAAGGGTAATTGTCCTCTATATTAACATTCCTAATTGAAAACAAACAAAAAGATTACCTATTTATTCATTAAAAACAATAGACCAATCCAAAGCAGAAATATTTTTAGATGAAAACATGAAAAAATCAAGTGGGTGGAATTTTTTGCCTGTCAGTGTATAAGGGTCCAATAATGTTTTCGTCCAATTATGTTGTTTGGATTTACTTCATAAAAGGGTTTATTTATATGTTTTCGGAGCCCTAGTTTTTGAAAATTATGTCGTTTTGAAATTACGCCACTGCGTTGCAACTTATTTGAGTTTTTCGAATTTTTTTCTTATGGGGGTTGGTTTATTTATATGTTTTCGGAGCCCTAGTTTTTGAAAATTATGTCATTTTGAAATTACGCCACTGCATTGCGACTTATTTGGGTCTTTTGAATTTCTTTTTTATGGGGCTTTATTTATATGTTTTCGGAGCCCTAGTTTACCTATTTAAACCTATTTATCTGAATATGTATTTTTTAGAATTGTTTTATATGTTTTTATCATACAAACATAGTTTTAACCTATTTTTATGCTTATATATTGATATGTTTGTATGATGATGAAAAGATATGGACTCGGATCTATAGCATTTCCAAGTCAATTTCAACCTTTTCCAAATCAAATTCAACCTTTTCCAAGTCAAATTAAACCTTTTCCATTTCAAATTCAACTTTTTCCAAGTCAAATTCAACCTTTTCCATTTCAAATTCAACTTTAGAATTTTTGTCAATTTTCGATTTTTTTTTTCAAAATGAAGGCCATTTATTATATTATCGAAGGCATAGTTTTTGAAAAATACAAAAAAAAAATTTGATAACGCGGTTGCATATCCATTTATTTTAACATTTAAATTTTTTCAGTGTGATATTTCTATGTCATATTCAATTATTTCCAAGTCAAATTCAACCTTTTCCAAGTCAAATTCAACCTTTTCCAGATCAAATTAAACTTTTTCCAAGTCAAATTCAACCATTTCCATTTCAAATTAAACCTTTTCCAATTCAAATTCAACCGTTTTCATTTCAAATTAATGTTTTAATTTTTTGTAAATTTTATATATTTTTTTAAAAATAATGGCCATCCCCTCCCCCCTCTAATTTGAAAGTCTATTATTATGCTCTCCTAAGTAGAATTTTCACTTATGGATATCGATTTATTGTACCTATTCGGATTTATTAGGGACTAGTATTATGCTGTCCTGTACCTAGTTTTGAAAATAACCTCGATTTTAAGATTACGTGACTGCGTTTTGAATCATTTAAGTTTTTTTGACTTATTCAATATAAGAGTGTATTTTTATGTTTCCCGATCAGTAAATTTTGAAAATGACATCCATTTTATGTTTAGGCCACTGTGTTGTGACTTATTTAAGTTTTTAGAATTTATCCAATATAAAGGCCTACTTTTATGTTTCCGGAGCCGTGGATTTTGAAAACGACCTCCATTTTAAGATTAGGCCTCCGCGTTTCGACTTATTTGAGTTTTTCGTATTTTTTCATATGAGGGTGTATTCTTATGTTTCTGGAGCAGTAGATTTTGAAATGACCTCCATTTTAAGATTAAGCCACCGCGTTTCAACTTATTTGAGTTTTTCGTATTTTTTTCACATGAGGGTGTATTCTAATGCTTCCGGAGCCGTAGATTTTGAAAACGACCTCCATTTTAAGATTAGGCCACCGCATTTCGATTTCTTTAAGTGTTTCGAATTTTTATCATAAAAGAGTGTATTCTTATGTTTCCAGAGTCGTAGATTTTGAAAATGACCACCATTTTAAGATTACGCAACTGTGTTTCGGCTTATTCAAGTTTTTCGAATTTATCCAATTTAAAGGTCTACTTTTATGATGCCAGAGCCTTAGTTTTTAAAACGACTTACATTTTAAGATTAGGCCACTGTGTTTCAGTTTTTTTTAAGTGTTTTTGATTTTTCCTTCGAATAAAAAACCTTTCAATAAATAAATAATAATATCTAATCAAAATAAATAAAATATGTATTGTCTCATTTTTAATTTAATTTTAGTTATCTTTTTTATTTATATGTCTATTTATACATTTTGGAGACGTACTTTTTGAAAATTGTTTCCCTTTATGATTATACCACTGCGGTCAGACTTATTTAAGTTTTTCGAATTTTCACTATATATAAAGGTGCAATTATGTTTTCGGAACTGTAGATTTTGGAAATTATTTTCATTTTAAGAATATGCCACTGGATTCATAGAAATGTTGGGAAAAAGAAAGGCAAAAATTCAAGAAATATAAGGTAAAAGCTTTAAACGGCCAGTTTAAAAATGTTGCCTAACCATTTGGCCTCGAGACACAAACTCTGGGTGAATTATTCCTTGGCTATCAAAAAAGCAAATCAGCATGCTATTTGATTTTTGACTTATTCATCTTTTTTTAGGGCTTGGAGAAATTGAAGTCCGTCCCATGGTCAAATACACAAGATTCGTAACCAGTCATTCATCACAACATATTCCAGAAAATGGGGATCATTTTCAATTGCTCTCAAAATGTCAAGGCACCTTTCCTTTTCTGATGTCTTTTGGCTCATGTGAAAGATTTTTCGAAAACATTTTTGCAGATTTTACTCATCCCTAATTCATTTCATTGGTCAATATTTGATGAATGGTTGTGTGAGTCAAATTCAATTCTTTACCAATCATTCGGACTGTCAAGCAAGGATCTGAATGCACGAGCTTGTGGATTCTGCTAACCTTTTCATTAGTTCTTGAAGAGTAAAGGCTTCTGCTGCGAGGCTTGTCTTCAATCGATTCTCTTCCTTCTAAAAATGGCTTAACATCTTGGCTGCGGACGGTATTCCTGCCTTCCCATCTCAGCTATCACCGCTTATAGCGGTAGGGGAAAGCCCTACTTTCCACCGTTCGCCTTTTGGCTTGGTCCATGCATTCATTAGTCCTCTGAAGCTCACTCAGTTTGGTCGTTTCGGTTTCTGACCATTTGTTGGAAGCTATCAGTTGCAGATTTATTCTGCACCCAAAATTAAATAAAAAGATTTTATATGCATTTTTGAAAAATCTTTCAGGGTGATTCAAAATAGCAATTTAAACAAATTTAAGGAGGAGAAAAATCTGTTTTATCCATCGTCTTTTTGGGTTTCAGGACCTGCCTTTGGGAAGAAACACTCATTATGAAGTATCGCAGTCAAAGGGTCAAACCAACGAATGACCTTGGCTCTCGACTAAACACTTTCTCCATAGGCCTAATGCAATTTTTCAGATGTTTCCATTACACTCTGTCCAAATCTAACCTGTACTGGACACGTATCACATGTTTACTTGCCTAACCATCCACGTGCCACATCCCCAGGGATGCCAGATCGAACACTAGAAAATCAGTCTCATTACTCAATTTACACAACTTGTATCTTCGGTTTATTGAAGAAAGTCATTAAATACATTTTCAAGGAGCTATAATTTTAAGCGTTTTTTGTGAACTTTCATTTTTTTTATGAATAAAAAACAACACAGTGAGTGGATCAAAATGAGGCAAACCCTTATATTTATCAAATATAGTTATACTATGTGGACAAGCTTATGATTTCACAAAGGGAAAATTCATCAAAGTACTGAGTGGTTTAATTTTATGAAATGTTATTTAACAGCATAGGGAAGTAGCGACCCCATCGCCCTGTCGTCATACTGCAATCAGCTGCTGGTCCTCCAGGTTGGAGGAACAAAAATTCTAACACTCACACAGTACACAATATACAGCACACTACACTCACCCATACACTCCAGACAAAGGTCAACTACAGTACACGCTCTAGGGTCACTTCCCCTATATAGCCGCCCCAGA
Organism: Nezara viridula; assembly: GCA_928085145.1. NCBI lineage: Eukaryota > Metazoa > Arthropoda > Insecta > Hemiptera > Pentatomidae > Nezara > Nezara viridula. Next base: position 152,415,957 of record OV725078.1, read on the forward strand.
TGGGGAAACTTGCCAGGAAGCTATGAGGAGGCAATCCCTCCACCTGACTCGGGAGTAGTAGGCCCACTCTCCTTAAATTAATCAAATCACTAACAATATAAGAAATAGAGCTGGACTGATTTTGTGGAATTCGACACGGCGTGGAAAACGGTTTATTCGACTTGCAACCTGGAATGTACATGGCCTGAATGGAAAGGAGTGTGAACTGGTAGAAGAAATGAAGAGAGCAAAGGTCGATATCCTTGCGATTACAGAAAAAAAAGAAGAAAGGCAATGGAGAAATCAAAATACTGGACTACACTCTTCTGTTCTCGGGTGTCAGTGAAAACGAGAGGGCGGCCAATGGAGTAGGATTTCTATACCACAATGACTTATGCTTGTCAGTCAGAGGGATGAAATATGTGAATGATGGAATAATGGTTTTGTATATCCTGGAAGGTGATAAAATACATTCCCTTATAGTAGCATATGGTCCCAGTGATAATGCTAGGCATGATGAAAAAGAAAAGTTCTTTCATGACCTGCAAAGGGAAGTTGATGATTGTGAAGGCACCCCAATGATTTTTTGAGATTTAAATGGCAGGGTAGGCAATGAGAAGGAAAAGTGGGATGGAGTCGTTGGAAAATTTGGCAAATGCAGTGTCAACAATAATGGCGAAAGAATTCTCAGTTTTTGTGTTGGAAATGCATTAAGAATCGCAAACACTCTCTTCCCACATAGAAAAACCCATGGGTTCACCAGAGAGAAGCCAGGAAAAAGTGAAAGATCAGTAATAGATTTCTAATAAGAAAAGAAGAGGTTGGCGAAGTAATGGATGCAAGAGTCAAGAGAGGGTTTGAGATTGGAAGAGATCACTACCTCCTGGGGCTGGACAGACTATAGAATGAAGAAACTTCTCGGAAAAGGCACAATAAGAAGGATAACAAAAAAAAAAATAAATAAATAAAATAAAAGATAATAAAGTCCTACAGGCTAAAAGAAGAAGAAATGGCTCAATACTTCCAAGAAGAAATAAATAAGATAGCAAGAGAGTCTAACAACCCATGGGATAGTGATGACGTAGAGCAGAGCTGGTCATCATTCAAGAAAATGATTCTCGATGCTGCTAGACTGGTATGCGAAGAGAAAAGGGCAGGATCTGGGTTTAAAAGAAGTCCTTGGTGGACCAATGATGTCAAGAAGAAAGTTCAGGAAAAGAAGAAAGCATGGAGGGACTTCCATGGAGGGGGTATGAAAAGTACAAGGAACAAAGGAACGAGGCCAAGATAAAAGTTCTTCAAGCCAAACAAAAATCATGGGAAGAGTTTGGTCACAAAATGGAGAAAAATGCAAAAGAGAACCAAAAGATCTTCTACAAAGTCATAAAAGAAATGAGGAAGGAAGGATTTTATGGCAGGAAGAAGATATAATGGAAAGATGGAGAGAGTATTTCAAGGAGCTGCTGGAGGGAAGAAACGTTGATCTGGATGAGATCCACAATGCGCAGATGGAGTATTCGGAAGATGATTTTATCAGTGAGAAAGAACTGTAGGAAGGTATCTCTAAGATGAAGCTGGGCAAATCTGCTGGGCTTGATGAAATAACTCCCGAAATGATGCGGTACATGGGCAGTAAAGGTCAAGAAATGTTTATCTCTTAAATTTGATTTGGCATAAGAAAAGGATACCGAATGACTGGAAGATTGCTGTAGTAGTGCCTGTTTACAAGAAGGGAGACAATAGAGAATGCAATAATCATCGAGGCATATCTCGATGTGCCAATGTGCCAAGTAAGCTCTATTCAAGAATCCTTGAAACAAGAGTAAGAAGAGTAGTCGATTGCCAGATTGGAGAGGAGCAGTATGGATTCATAAACTCGAGGAGTACATAGGACCTGATATTCACTTTGAGGCAGATCATAGAGAAGTCCATCGAAAAAGGGAAAGAACTTTCTGTCTGCTTCATGGATCTTGAAAAGGCATTTGACAGAGCCAAAAAGGAGGATATAGAGCGAGCTCTGTCTGAAAGACAAGTTGAAATTGGCACGATCCTGGCTGTTAGGAGTCTCTATCGAAAGACCAGAAATATTATAAGGATTGACAACCATACATCCAAGGAGTTTGAAACGACGTAGGGAATACGGCATGGGTGCAGCCTAAGTGCCCTACTTTTCATACTCTTCTTTCATAACCCCGCCGAGTTATGAGAACATTGAGGTTGAAAGGACAAATCCTGGAACAGGTGCAGAATTCAAATATCTGAGTGCAAGCATCAACGAAAGTGGCTATATCGATGGAGAGGTGTTGCAAAGGCTGGGAGCAGCTGGAAGAATGTTCCACCCAATCCGGAAAGGTTTCCTCAACTAAAGAGAAATGATGAAGAAAACAAAGATATCCGTCTACAAGTCAACGTTCCTGCCCATCCTCTCTTACTCCTCCGAATCATGGACCCTTACCTCAAAACACAAGGGGCAGATCCAGACAATGGAGATGAGGTACCTAAGAAAGGTTGAGGGAAAGACCAGGAGAGATAGGATCCGCAACATGACAATAAGATCAAACCGCGAGGTACAGCCCATAGAAACCACTCTGGAAGAGAATAAACTTAGGTTCGGGCACCTCCTAAGAATGAACATGGAGAGAACGGCCAGGATAATGTATGAGACGAGAGTGGATGGTAGAAGACCAAGAGGAAGACCACGGATCACCTGGGAAGAAGGCGTGCGGGAGGCGTTCAGGAAGCGAGGGCTGGACTGGAGCAGGAGGAGAGAGCTGGTATAAGAAAGGGACACATGGGTCAAGCTCTATAAAGGACATCCCCACACTGCGCAGTGGTAGAGAGGGAAAGGATTATGATGACGATGAATGTTATTTAATGATTTTCTGCAATAAACCAACAATTTAAATTAGTTTATACTTGATTATATTTAAAATTTATAAATTTAACACCTAGAAATAAATAATAATATAAAAGAAGTATACTTTTAATTATCTTCTATTCAAAACCTAGCATTTTATCAATAGAAAATCTGGCATTTAACCAGATGAATAATACAGCTTTTATTCATTTTATAAAATTTAGGAACAATTTAATTTTTCTTTTCAGCATAGACATCTTATAATTTCATCCACAACATAAATGGAAACAGCTTTATAAACTATTTATTTCTATAGAAAAATTCATTGTTATTAAGATGATATCAAAAGTATTTTTCTGAGGTTCACAGATCATGCATTACAGTTTCCTCCTCCTGAAAATGAATATTTTCAAGCATTATGTGGTGCGTAAAATTTTAAACAAAATTAAATTTGCTATATATCTTCAAAAGTTATCATCCTCAATAATATTCATTACAGAAAATAAATAAGTGAGCCTTAGATGGAGAAAACTTCTTTTCTCCTCAATGTTGGCAGCAGTGCCCCAAGAAGGTGATCTATCCCGGGCGCTACAGTAGGTTTTTTTTTCTTTAAATTAAAATATTTCTTTATGGTCTAGGTATGCCACTGAATGTTGGATCTTGTTGAAGCGTAAAAGTTACAAATATTTTTTGAAGGACAATTACTAATTGTAATATAAGTTACATTGAATATCATCATATTGCTTTTTCAGAATTTATTGTGTCAAAAATGTACATAAAAAAATTTGCATAAATAAATATTCAGATGTATATGATGTAGTTGTTTATTTAAACATTTACATATTTAGTTCTCCTGATTATTGCAGAGTTATAATTTGTACATTTGTTTTTCTGTAATGTAAGTGCTGTTGACTCGGACAGATTAAACTAAGATCAACGTCTGAGGTACCAACACTTGTCTTTGGATGATCTAAAATTTTGTTTTAATGGCTAACTTTAATGATTAACATTTTTATTTATATACTTCATCAGAGCATGTTTTCATGTATTAACAAAACAGAACAGTTAAAAATTAAGAAATAAACATTACTGTTTAAAACTTAATAAAAGGGGAAAAGAAATTTGAATATTTCCAAGGAAATTTCTGAATCTAACTAACAAGGTCCAATAAAAAAGTAATGAGTAGTGGTACATAATACCGAAATCGCCAATAGAAGAATCCCTAATTAGTGTTGCAAAAATTAGGGATTAATTTAATTAGCCTTCTGAGAATTACAATATAAACGACTAATATTAGAATAAAATAATTATAGACATCCCACAGTTCATGAAAATTAAAGGAAGAAATTACTGTTTAGAACTAATGATGAGTTTTGCAAAATTCACGGTGAATATTAACAAATTCCTGACAGGTGAACACAGATAATCTGTTTCCATTATAAAGGATAAATCTTTTGTAAGAAAGATTCTTTTTCAAATAATATTAATAACACATATGTACAATGCAAATGAGATAAAAAATTTTAAAAAATAATAATAATAACTGAATAAAATTAAAACTAACTTGGTTTTAAATTGTTGATAGATGCATCTTTCAGTTGTTTACTTTCAGCCTGAGGAGTAATGGCAAAGGCAGTAGCAAGATCCTTTCCTCCACCTTGAAATTTAAAAAATATATATATATTTAATTATTTTCTTTTATATTTGTTTATTTCATTATTCAAGCATTACAGAATAAAATAATTTTTTTTTCAAGAATATAAATAATATGTTTAAAAGGCTAAAATTATCATTAAATAAAACATTAATTATATTTGCAAAATGGTAATATTGAAGCATTTATAGAAGTTTTTAAATAAGACAATGTTTTTTTAAATTACTTTATCAAAGACAACTTTCTTAAAATTTCAGAATGGATAAAAGTTAAATTGAGAGCTGAGCTTTAGTTATCTTTGAATCTCATCGATACATTCACTATAGTATTTTATTCAGAATGAATATGGCTCTATTCACCTTATTTAACATAACCATTTCTGGAATCATTCCTGTTTCAAGTAATCCAGTCCTAGTTCTCCTCCCACAAAATAATACACTGTTAATAATCTAATTAGTAGTTAGTAACTACTATTGACAATACAAATATACTAAAATGATATACTCAATAAAAAAATAAATCTTTTTACAAATAAAAATCAAGTAGAGATAAAGAACTGCAAGAATTAATATATATATATATATATATATATATATATATATATATATATATATATATATTTAAAAAAGTCTAGAGTCTTGGGTATAGTCAAATCTATCCTCCATCAAATTTAGAACCTTTGATCGTAAACCTTTCAAATAATGTACATAAACTCCCATTGACATTTGTTGAAGCTCTAATTTACTTCTAATAAATTTTATTTCTTAGCAAGGTGGCCAACCCTCCCCCCCCCCCCAAAAAAAACCATAATGAAAACGATAACACAAGAATCAGGCTTAAAAAACTGTAACTAATCTTAAACCAAATGTAAGTAGAAATGAGGGTATATAAAAGTTGTCTTACTACATCATGATTCCAAATAGTGAGCCTAGAGATGAAATAAAAAACATAACTAGATTATAACCGATATTTTATCAAGAATTCCTTCTAAATACCTGGTACTTCAATTTTGTCTGGATCATCATCTTCATCAAAGTCACTCTCAGATGATTTACTATCTCTATCACTGACTTCTTGCTTAGCGAATTTCATTGTTTTCATTGATGAGACATTCATTGGATTACGACAAAATGTTTAAGTATAGAATACCTGAAACGCAAAACAAATTGTAAGTATAATGGATTTTTTAAAAAATATAAATATGTATATCATATCAAATGGTTAGATAGACAAACAATGTGGCCTTCCCGTTAATTTCAGTTCAACTACATAAAATTTTCATCTTGCTTAGGAATAACAAGTCTTGTAATAAGTTCTTAATAAACTATGACTGGCTAAAGTTCATTGATTAATATAATCATAAATTATATAATTTGTTCATTTAAATACATAAATCCAAAAATAATAACAGCAAACTTTTTGGGCACATAAACATCAATCAAATTAACAAGTAGACATGCCATTTGAATGGTGTTCAGGTAGAACTAACTTGATTTCAGAAGAGCAATTTAAAGTTTACAAATCTGAAGTATAATTATTATTTGTCAGCAATTTAATTTTGTTTGTTTAGACAATATGCAACTTTTTTAATAAAGATTAACCTTTATTAAAATAAACAAAGAAAAGTTAAAAAAAGATTATAAACTGTTTTCTGAGAAATTATTAAGAAGTTCAGAACATATGTTATGTTACCACCTTATCAGGATGGGTGAATTAGAGGTCAGACTAAATAAAACTGAACAATGCCTGCTAAGAAGGTCGCACAAGATTCGGGGCATCCGGGTTCGAGCGGGTGAGACCCCCACAGCCCTGGTTACAAGTATAGGGGCCAGCCTGGGCATCAAGTTCAATATCGAAGATCTGGACACTGTGCAGCGCCGCAGACCCAGAAATGACGACCCACAGCCGCTGCCTATTATCGCGCGGTTTATTAGGCAGTCAGTAAGGGGCGAACTGGTGCAGAAGCAAAAAATTAAAAGGGACTTCTCGACGCGGGAAATAGAATGGCAGGAAAATGACTGCCACCGTATCTATCTCAGCGAGGAGATGACCTCGATGAATAAGCACCTATACTGGCTCGCTCGACAAAAGAAAACCATGGAAAAAATAAAGTACATTTGGTTTGCAGCTGGTAGATTGAGGTGCCGAAAAGACGACGGCCATCAGGTTGTCTTAATCGACCAGGCCAAGGACTTGGATGTCTTCGGTTGACAGCTCAAATTTAACGATCCCGAGACATTCCCGTGTTCCCCATTAGCATGCCCAATTAGGGTGGCTCTTCCCCTCCTTCAAAAGACAATACTTCCTTGGCGCATTCCTTTACCAAATAATCAACAATCATCGCCCATCCTATGTATACAATCTCCTCCAATATAAATCATCTATTCACTCCCACTCCACAAGATCTCGTCCATCTGATCTTTACACCCCTTTCCATAGATCTGCTTCAATTCAACATTCCTTTACTGTCTGCTCCACCACCTTTTGGAATTTCATCACACTTAAAATCCGCCATGCACCATCCTTATCCACATTCAAAATCCTTCTATTCCCATTCCTCTTCACAATCCAATCAGATCCTTGTTAATTATGTATTATGTAACACGGATAATTTTTTATTTATTTTTTTCTTTTTCATTGCAGCATTATTTTATTTTAGTTTGTGTTTATTATTTATTAATTGGAAAGATTCAGTATCACTTTTGGCATAGCACTGTGATGCATAAGAATAAGGAATTGTTTGTTGTTTTTATCCATTTTTTTTTATCTACAAGATTATGTATATTTTAAATGTATTTCATTTTTTAGATTCATCAATTGTATATATGTATATATATATCTTTCCTATCTTAATATCCGTGTTTGTTTATGGTTTACAATATCATTGCGTACTGTATTACATATATAAATAATTTGTTTTGTTTTAATTATATTTTTTCTTCTTTTTGTCGCATTTGTTTTCTCATAAAATTAATTTAATGCCTCTTCATAATTGTATGTATCTATTTTTTCTTATTTTATATCTCTTATGACGGGATAATACAATTGTAATCTCGTTGCTTATCCTGTCATTAATATATCTTTACTAGCTATATATTTTGTATGTTTTAGTTGTTTATGTTTTAACATAAAAAGTCAATACTTTTTATTTAAGTTTTTTTGATATTTTTTCTTTTCTAGAGGTTTTGGTTTTTCTTTCTATACGTGTAACTCTTTTTTTTGTTTTTTTTTTTTAATTTATTTTTTGTTGTTTTTTCGAATACAATTATAAGTATATTTGAGAAGATTTTATTTTATTTTTTAGTCATTTACATACTATTGTTTAAGTTGTTGTATGTATTCTTTGATTCTTCATTAAGTTAGTTTTGGGCCAGATATGTATTTTTTCTTTTGTAAGTGTTCATTATTGTTATTCTAAAGGGACATCGTCCCAGAATAAAGTTTATTTTCAATTTTATTCTATGGTGTGAATGTGTTCATTTATCACTATAATCATTGTCAACGAGACAGAATATTATATGTCTAAATAAAATAAAATAAAATAATTCTATTCTATGTTGGATATTTTCCAAAGATTTTAGATCTCAAACCAATATAGTTTTAAAACCTGCAAAGTAAAAATAGTTTCCATGCATATTATTCTTTTATGAACAATTACATATTTGCATGCAAACATTTTTTTATGACTTTAACAAGAAAATAAATCCTTAGATTTTCTCTCCCACTTGTTCCTCAACCAAAGTTAATCTCCACATCCAGATATTTCTAGATTAAAATTTAAATACTTGATTGCCTTTAAACTGAAAGGTTTTTAGTTAATAATTTGCTATTCGAAATATCTAATCTTAGTTTTGCTAGCTTTAATTAACACATTCTCAACAATAAACCATTCTCTCTCACTTTTACTTAAAACCCACACTCTCCATAAGAGAAAATGATTAGTTTTCAGGTTTCAAAGGTTGGCAATGCTTAGCAGATTTCAGCTTAAGATAGTTTGACCCCATCAGTTTGTTTCGTGAACAGTTTTGTCAATAAAAAGTTGTGTTGTTATTTTGTTTACTCTCTTCCTCACCAATTAAAATCGCTGGCATAGTAAGTACAATATTAGTTTAATTAATCTCAACCTGTTAATTTATCGAGAAATAATCACACATTTTAAGATAAACACGATCAAATAAACAAGCGACCATGAAATGATATTTTTCTTTGAAACTCTTTTTCCCTTTTATTAAAAAAATTAAGGGAAAGAGATTTTAAGCTGAATTTGTTGAGAATAAAATTATAGTTAATTAATATTAAATAATAGTATAAATACATGAATTGAGAGGGCCAAGGCCACAGATGTTTATTTGGGAGGAAGTCCACCAATATTTATTTATTTATATATGACCATTTGGATTAGTTATTTCAAAACCTAAACTTGTTTCAAGATGATTTATAAAAGTGATGAAAAATTGTTTCTCTCTCAAACCTCAATATTCATTCCAAATATCCGTAATATCTCTTCCTGAATTAGGTAGTTGCATCATAGCTCAAAGTCCATTCATCCATTTGGTTCAAAATAGACATAGTATGGTGTAGAGAATAGAGTTGGATGGATAACTTAATGCTTAAAAATAAAAGTGTAGGTTCATATACATTAATATTCTCTGCTCTGTTATAAAAAAATCAAATGAAAAACTGGTTTTAAACTGTAATGGCAAGTAAGAAATAAAAAAGACCCTATCCCTTCCACAAATAAAAATAGTCAAAAAAGTGGTATAAATATTTTTGAATGAAGTTAATGCACAAGGTTTGTCCAGAGAGTTCTCATAAAAGAGATAAAACAAATTTTTCATTTAATCAGGTGATTCAATATTGTCCCTAATTATCTTAAACTAATTTAAAAGATTATGGGATATTCATTTGAAACTGAAATTAAAGATTCTAGTAACATATGTAGCCTTAATGCAGTTTTTGACAATGTGATCCTTAACAAGAATTTATTGGTATTTGTATCACGAAAAGGTTAATAACACGCTATGTCTATTCTTATCTTTCACTTATGTATATATGTAATATATAGTAAGGGTAAGTATTGCGATCCAGAAAATTTTTGAATCTGAGTTTTCAACGGAAATACACATTTTGGGGTACCCTGAGCCCAAATAACCAAGTCCTGAAAAATGGTCTGTGTGTATGTGAACACAAGCTAGAAAACCAAAATTCGTTCGAATTTGATATTACGTATTTAAGATAGGTATATACCTTAGATGTTCTAGTAACTTTTTCCTTAAAATCGGCTAACCAGAAGTGCCACTTTATATCAACACTGAAACACATTTTTACAATTTTCTCAAAAATGGCTCTAATGATTTTGATTCGTCTTCATCTAAAGTACCTTTAATATGGTTTATTTGTAATAATTAACTATCTTTCATTATCAATAGTTACGAAAAAAAATGCTAAATATAACTTTTGAAAGAATTTGATAATTGAATAAAGTATAAAAAAATAAAAATGCTTATCCAGGTCGAAAATGAATCGCTGGAAATACTAGACAGAAGGTATATGTATAATATATCATTGGAAAGCGGAGAATTTTAGAAAAAAATAATATCTAATAAATAAAGTTTTAGAAGGTAACATATAGTGACGAAAAAAAATATAAATAATAATTTCAGAAAACTAACATTGTTTAATGTAAATCACATGTTTCCAAGGAAACCAAATAGAATTTTCTTACTAAATGTCAACTATTAAATTTGTTTTTAAGTTTGAAAAAAAGTAATTAAAATCCACCGAATCATTGAGGAAATAACATTGTTTAAAAAACTATTTCACTGTATTTGTGTGAAAGAAGAGGTGAAATATAAAAATATTTCTTGGATATGTTTATAACCTTAAATACATTCGCTGTAGTTTAATAACTCTAGATCTGATATTATATTTAAATAATTAGGTATAACGTCCATTTATTCTGAAATATTTTCATGTAACTTTTTAGAAAATTAAATTATTGAATAATTTGATGAATCTTCCCTTTGTGATATAACAACAGTATCCACCGCTATTTCATAGATACGTTTATAGCCTTAATTATATTTACTGTAGTTTAATAACTCTAGATTTGATATTATATTTAAATATTTAGGTATCTATCCTCCGTTTATTCTGAAAAATCACCATGTAACCTTTTTGGAAAATTAAATTAGTGAATAATTTGATGAAATTTCCTTTTGTGATATTCCAACGGTATCCACTTACAATTAGTGTGACAACTTTTGACCTGTCTATGACAGACAATAAAAATCTCTTAATTCCGTATTAGTAAACTTTGCAATAGAAAACAACATTTTAAAAACTACAAGTCGTACAAACCATAACCAACCGGTGATATAATAAATAGGACTTTTGTTATTTTAATGGTATTTATGATTTGTTAACTGTAATTTTATAGCTTTAGCTCGATTAAAAATACAATTCAAAAATTTTGTAATAGCCCAAGATGGCCAGAAAATAATTTCTAAATTCAAAGTTGAGCGGTAAGTGAAAGTTGTGTGTTGTGCGCACCAGATTTTTTTTTTCTCACTTTGATATCAAATTCTTAATTTTTATATTTATACATAACTGAAAAATTTGTAAGATAGCAAATTTTGACTATATTTTATTTAAAACTTTACAAACATATTCACACCATATATATATATATATATATATATATATATATATATATATATATATATATATATTTTTTTTTTTTTTTTTTTTTTTTTTCGGTTGGCGCTACAGACCATGAAGATCTTTGTCTGCGAAATAAAGTCTCCTAGACCACATTCCGATTCCTGATTTAAGTACACGGGGTAGGCTCATCAGTCCTATGCCCGGCTTGTATATATATATATATAAATATATATATATATATATATATATATATATACACACAGGGTGTCTCAGGGTTAAGTGGTCAAACTGCAATAATGAACAAAGGACCTCAAAACAAGAAAAAAATTTCCTCTGAAGGTATGTCCGCAAACACTTTGTTTAGGAGATTTTCACACCTAAAGATTTTTGTTGTTATGATTTATTTAGGTTATATGAAATAAATAAAACCTATTTATTTGTTCTAACTACTTTATTAATTAAATGTAAACATTAACATTCATATTAAATGTTGTTCAAAGTGATTTCCTTGAGCATTAAGACAAGCTCGGCATCTTTCTTCAACAGAAGTGGCAGAACGGCACAGGATATATGTTAATGCTTCACAAGATTCAATTATCCTTCTTCATAAAGAATTAAGTTCATTGACCAGACTTGTTCAATCATATCCCAATCAATGGATTGGCCGTGCAGGACCAGTGGCTTGGCCTGCACACTCTCCAGACCTGACACAACTTGATTTTTTTGTTTGGGGTGACATTAAACAAAACGTCTATGCAAGTCATGTCAATGACCTAAATTTTTAATGAAGAAGGATAATTGAATCTTGTGAAACAATAAACATATCCAGTGTCGTTCTGCCACTTCTGCGATATTTAACACGTTTTTAGGGTTTTATCCAGAACGGCTAGAACGATTTTGATTAAATTCATTAAATTAATTTATAACTGTAAAATTAAGCAGTTTTAATATAATGTAGGTTTTATTCTCATTGATGTTCTCTAACAGGGCTTAAATGGCTAATTTTCAATATTTCTTCCTAGAGTTTTTTAAATTTCTTTATTTGAAATAATTAACCATTTCACATTGAACTATGTTATAAAAAATAATTAAAAATAAAATATGAAAGAATTTTATAATTAACTAAAGGAGAAATAAGAGATCATAACAGAGAATAGCTGTAATAGAGGGACCAAAGAAATACGAGTGCGCCCGAAAGATTAGAACAAGGTTTATATGTAACATATGTAACATGAGCTTAATATAATATGGACTCTGACAATATTATATACATATGCAGTTTTCATAAATGCTATTATTGGTATTAGTTAATAGTATAAATTATTGCAGTATAAAAAATAAAATTTATATATATACCGGTATTTAAACAAATAAAATTACCCACAATGGAATATATATAAATATAGTGGCCTTCTTTATCAGTGTCACTCTTGTCGGAATAAAAATATTTTGTGACACTTAATTATTTATAATAATAAAATAAATAAAATACATTAAGACGGCTATGGAAAACATCTGGTAATTAATAGTTTTAAATAATGTTTTGCACCCTCTATAATTTTCACCTTCACATCCCTTAGTATGAAAATACTTATTTCTTCAAAAAAGGTTATAAGTGAAAGATGTGCACCAGATTTTTAAGCCTAGGATTATCACTCAGTATCTATTTTTCATTACGTCATGATACAATGCAAAAAACTTTTCTTTTTCTGTTGGTGATACAACAGTTCACACATGAGAAAATTTTATTCAACACCTCTTGGCTTCAACCTATACACCACCTAATGTACTTGGTTCAGGAACATTCTTAATCCTTTCAAACATTTCAAAACCGTTGAGTCATCTAATAGTAATGATTTTTCAAGTTCAGCTAGCATCCAACTTGGGTTTTCATTAAGATTTCATTATCATCTCCAAGATTAATCTCTTGGATTAAGTTAAGCAGTTATTTCAAAAATCATTATTTTTGAAGCGTTGAAAACAGTCTCTATGTTGTTTTCGACAGAGCATGCTCACTGTAAGTCACAACAAGAATTCTGTGAGCTTCAGCTGAAGATTTCTTTTGAATAAAATTCCCCACAAATACTCTTTACTTGCCACAAAACTCCATATTTTTAGAACTACAAAAAAAAAAAAAAGGTTACACTGGTGAACTAACAGTTTGTATTTAACAGAATTAACAGTTACTCTTTGATAGTCATGCAGAAGAAGATGCCCCATTGATATTAAAGGAACATAAAAGTTTGATGCTGAAGTCTTAACATACTATAACAAACTCATGGAGAAGGATAGTAAAACGGACGATTTTTGTAAATCAAAGTAAAAAAATGGGGTCCAGTTGGGCAAGTGGGTAATGATGCTTTCAATAGGTTATTATCAAAGTTAAGCAACGTTGAGCATGGTAAGTACTTGGAGAAGTGATGGCCAACTGGAGAAAGCTAAGCTGCTGGAGTTCTCCCCACGCATATTAGGCCCTTCAACGTACTGGAGACAACTCACACTGATCAGGAGTAAGAGTGATGACCTTACTCCTGAGTACTTTAATTGGGAAATGCGATATGGTTTTCAATGTTAGTAGCCACCCAAAGGTTTGGTCCATGGACAGTCTTGTTTCAGGGAAAGAAATATAGGTCCGGTCCTTATTTGCCTGCTGATTCTAAGCAGCTATGACTGCTATCCATGGTTCCAGACCGATTCATCACTGTCCTTGAGCCAAAGTGGGTTAGAAAGAAGGGCACTACCAGATTGAACCTAACGGTGACTAGATGACAATTTTAGAAAATTTACTTTACCTTAATACAGGTATGAAAGTGAAAACACAAAATAGAAGTTATGTTAGTGTGACAAGGAGCAGAGATAAAGACTTTTCCAATTATGGGCACATACTATAATTGCGTACTTGCATGAAGTTGGAATTGTTATTTGCCGGTAAAGTTAAACTTAGTTTTGATTATTTTTCTTTTTTCTTCCAATCTTTCCTTGAGATCTGTAGAATTATATCCATTATTGCGTATATTATCCATCCTCCTCATTACATCCAATTTTTCCCTATTTCCAATAATCTACAATAATTGTTACCGTTTATTTACTTCAGTTTAGGGTCTTGTTACTTAGTTATATTTCGTTTACTCTGTTCATATAGTTTATTGTTCTTAATATTTCTTTGTACTTGCTATTCACACTGTGTATAATTTTAATAAGTTTATTTACATTGTTTATATTTTTTATCTAAACGTTATGTAACTGCCACATTGTTCTATATCCTTTTGTATCTTGTTAGTTCTAGCCCTGAAGATCTGTAAAATCGGGTCAAAACATTGGTTTTAAATAAAATAGTTTGTTACTATTTTAGTCTTTTTATGACCGCCACATCGGACTATCTTCTTACTCAATAAAACATGAAGTCACAACTTTTTTTATGCATAATTGCAAAGATTATTAGCATGAAAGGAAAGAGGAGGGGATGAAAATACCTCACGAGAGTGGAGACATAGCAGCATACAGGCCTATCTGTCTAAAAACTTTCAAGAAATATTATTTGTTTTTTTTATCACCCTGTCATCTCTGAGTAAAAACATTTAGTTTAAAATGTATTTTACTAGCTCACATAAAAAAATAAAATAAGCTAAGCGTACAAATTATAGGAACATCACACCAGATGATTAATTTTGATTTTCATTAATATTTTTCCATTATTTCATTGTCATTAACATTAAAATAACTTAAACTATTAATGTGATGAATCTTATTGAATTAAGTCAAATTCAAGTCTTTGGCGAATTAAAAAAACTAAATTCCATAGATTTTTATTTATCTGATATTATTATTACAGGTATGTAACATAGCAACAATGCATTAACATTGCAGATATTAGTACATTAGATTTTTGAAATTTATATGAATTGTGCCATAAATAACTAATAGGCGATTCGGGGATAGCCTTATAACTGAAAACTGTCTTTTGTTCAAAGTTTATCCTATGCATTAGCATAATTAATGTATATTTCAATTTTTATGCTTTGATGGTAGATTACACATGACAACACTCATCATTCAAGAGGTAAAAAATCCCTTACATGTCCATGACCTATATGATTGATAAAAATTGTCCTTATTTTGATATTTATTTCTGAAAGCAGGTTTACACATTTGCCAAACAATGGCAAGTACCAGGGTGTAAATGGGGTATTTGCCTTAGTTTGCTAATGCATGCCTATATTTGTGGCCGATCCTGCCGAGAGTCGGTTTTGGGGTGTGCCCCAATCTGTGGATCAAAGGAAGCTTTTGGGATATAATATAACATAATATAAGAGCTAGTGTAGCTTGTGAACTGCCAATAGATTAAATATAAATATCTAATTGTTTATTTTAAAACAAAAATAGTTAAACCGCATGAAACAGCAGATACAAGTTTTACAACTGCCAAGCTAATAAGCATTAATAAGTATTTAACTATGCAATATTCAATAAGTATTTAACTAATAAGTATTTTTTGTGTTCCAAAGAAATACTTTGGAACACAAGCATGTAAATACCATGTTCATTAAAATTTTATTTAACAAGTGTTTTTAGAAGTTTGAGACTTACAACAAATGTAAAAGCACCTTAATGATGATCTGGAGATTGGTTGTCACAGTCTACTTTTGGACCTACTTGGCTATTTTAGGCAAACCATAAAAAATATGATCTTGGCACAGCTGCCAAGCAATTATAACAATTGTGAAGTAAAACTGTAAAAGTTTTTTAAAATATCGGTTCCTCTCTTCATCTATCTCACTCTCCTTACTACCTAAAGCTGTTAATCCCTCTGAGACCAAATACCTTCTACGGAAAATCAATACTCGTAAATCTCCTGGATGACCATCCAACCCCACAGATCCTTCGACAACTACCATCCAAAGACATCATATTTCTCATATATATATAATTGCATCCTACGAACTACCTAACCCACTTCCCTCTCTTATGGAAACATTCCACCATCATCCTTTTCTTGAAACCAGGCAAATCTTCCAACAATACATCATCCTATAAACCAATTAGCCTACTTCCAATCCTTTCAAAATGTTTTGAAAAGAACCCTACCTATAATAGAATCCCATAACCTTCCTACCCATTAATTCAGATTTCGTTCCCAACATTGCACTGTCCAACAAGAACGCCGAATTGTTGACCACGTATCCTCAACCTTAGAAAACAAGCAGTATACACCGTTCCTTTAAAGTTCGCTGTGGTACAGTATTCTCTGACTGATACTCAATTGAGACTGGTGTTCCTCAAGGAAGTGTCTTTGGCTCTATCCTTTACCGCTGATATCCCAGTCCATCCCGATAACCTTCTGGAAACTTTTGCTGATGACACTGCTATTCTATCTTCCAACTGAGATCCTGAAACAGCCTCCGTAAACCTACAAAGTCATCCCTCCCTGATTGAACACAGGTGTATGAAATGGCGTATCAAGGTAAACAAATCTAAATATAAACACATTACTTTCACCCTCCATCATAATTCCTGCCCACTAGTTTATTTTAATTCCATTCAGCTTCTTTTCTCAGACATGGTCCAATATTTTAGCTTTCTCTTAGACAGACGACAAACGTGGAATCCACATACTATACTTAAAAGAGAGGAACTTAAAAGACTATATGGCCAGTTATATAGACTACTGAATAGAAAATCTAAAGTTTCTATTGAAAACAAATTATCGATCAACAAGACAATACTGAAAGCCATCAGGACATATGGACTAGAACTGTGAGGAATAGCTAAATTTTCTAACAGCAAACACATTTAATCTTTCCAGTTTAAAGTCCTCCGAACAATAGTCGATGCTACCTTCTATGTAACCAATAAAACCCTCCATAATGACCTTAATACTCCATTTATTCTTGATCTTATTCCAGACAAATTTTCTAAATTTCACCAGAATCTTGCTCATCAAATCCAGTAGTACAATCCCTAACAAGAGCCACAATCCCCCTCGTAGGTTAAAGCGTCAGTGGCTTCAAGAACTTTTGTAAATATGAAAATATTGGAGTTCTGGCAGTGGCTACATTCTCCTCTCAAGCCATGAGTGCCTGCGGCTGTAGCGCTCTTACTCAGCCTTCGCTGGTTTTAAATACCAATGAAGTGGTTGAGGGAGAAGAGCAGGGATCTCCTAAGCATAGCTTTTCCCTCAACAGGTGGGTGGACAAGATTGGTTTGGGGTTTCCCTTGCTGATTGAAAATAGTGTATATAGGTATGCTTGTGTCTAAGATGTTTATTTTATTTAAAGTACATTTTATTTTCCTGTTACTTATGTATGTATATATATATACTTTTTTTTTCTTTTCACTTTACTTATATTTTATTTTGTTCTAATTTGTATATGTGTTTTTTTGTTATTACTTTATTTATGTTTCTGTATATACAGTGTGAGTCTGCTCTCTCAACTCTATTATAAGTGTCCTTAACTGAGACAGATTGTAATATTTCTTAAAAAAAAAAAAAAAAATACTAAAAATTAATAAAAAACACTATTTGTAATAAATATAGTTATCAAAAATAAAACATTTATAATAAGTGATATCAACATCAGTGTGAGGATACAAGGTCTTTGTATCACAGAATTTCGGTAATGCTAGACAAACAAAAATTTGGTTAAAAATAAAAGTAGAAACCAAACAATACCTATAAAAAAGGGAAAGATTCACATATACATAGGAAAGACCCAAACCTGCTTATGAAGAAAACATTTGCGATTAAGTGGACAATTGAGGCCTACCCTAACCTATACTGCTCATTTAAAATGTTCCAGTTTATAAATGACATAAAATAATTTGTTTAAGGACAGAAAAGGTAAATAAAAAAGATTAAAAATTCATTGATGATTTCCTAACAACTTCTAATTAAAAAAAAACCCAGGTTCATCTCAAAAAATAAATTTTCCAAGCAATTAATGTTAATTAATACAGGAAGACATATCAAGCAAAATAAATAATTAAGAGGCAAAATATTATCATCATACAGAAAAAAATGGCTAGAAAAATAAAATAGTCTGTAATGAATGCACTTTCGAGCATGAATATATTTGAGCATGTGATGGCTGATCAAAGAATTAAATCAAGATGATAGTCGGGAAACAACCAGTTTCAAATATTAAAAAAAATATCACTTACATTAAAAAACAAAGTAATAGAAAGAAATAACTTACAGGTAAATAAATATCCCAGCAACACCACAACAAAGGCAATATTTCCTTTAAATTTCTTTAGATGAGAGATATTTTTTTCTTATTTCTTGGCTAATATATTTTTTATTAAATTTCTTCAATCAAGAGCCAAAAAATTTTTGTCTTCAGAGTCAATATTTTCTTTTAAGATCTGTGAAACAGGCAATACTTTTTTTAAGCAAAACATCCAGTATTTAATATAATTTTTTTCAGAGTTATAGACAGTGTACTTTGGAATAAACATAAATACCTTAGAACCGATGATGGTCTAAAACAATAAAAACTTCATTCAAATTAACCTAGAAAATAAAAAAACTAATTAATAAACTACCAGTATATATGATATAATGAAAATATATACTCACATCATCATAATTACGAAAAATAATGTCAAAACGTTAATCCAATTAGTAGCAAATAAGGACTAATAAACTGAGTAACAAGTCTATAATCAAAATACAAAGAAAAAACACAATATTATTCTTCACTCACTGATATTTCATCTATAACAACACATTTATTAGGGCAATCTTAACAAATAAAACTGGGTAATACAACAGTTAATATATAATTAACAACAGTAATTTAAAAATACAAATCAAGTACATTCAATTCAATCATAGACACTGATTTCAAACTTTTAAGAACATAACAAAACACTATCCAATTTTAAAATGTGCTTCTAAACCAGGCATCGCTATCTGCTTTAACATCAAACTGAAAATATAAGGGTATGATTCTTTTCAAATTCATAAATAAACAATGAAAAAAAAACAGGGACATAAGTAAAGCCTTTTTCTGAGGGATTTGATTTATATTGAGATTGCATAAAGTTATAATTTCAATCACTTACACCTTTCACTGTCCAAGAGAACAATAAAATCCTTTTAATCATCGCGAAAAGTTAAATTTGGAACCTGACAATTTTTTAACCAATAGCTTGGTCTCTGCAACCTCGACTGCGGCAGCGAGGATTGAAACGAGCATGCGCCAGAATGTTTTCATCAATGTTACCAATGCAAAGTTAATGAATATTATGCACCCCAATAGAAGACAAATGTAACTAGTTTTCTCTAATGTAATCACTATTTGGAAATGTTAACAAAATATTCTCCGTTATATGTACTCTGGGATAACTAAATAATTCAAAATATCTGCTAAATTTTATCTAATTTTCAAAGAATTAAGCCATTGTTACTTACCTTCTGGAATTGAATTTAATAATATTTAAAATTCTTTGATTTAACATTAATAAAACTTTAAAAATCTGGTACTTAACTGCTTTTGGCAGATTTTCCATGTTAGAAGAACTCAAAGCTGACAATATTTATTACTCCATTCAGGATATTTATTTTAAGCGTTTGTCATTCGGTAACTCATCTGCACACAAATTCAATAAAAGAGAAGAAAATAAAGGCTTAAAGTGCGTTATTTATTTAATGAGCGATAATCTTGTTTATAGAGTCACTGAAGAACAATATAGTAGACTAATTATACTTTTAAGCAGCTTCGAAGAACATGCCGCACTTTTAATGGTATGATTTTAATGTTCATAAGCTGAAAATGTTGGCACATTTTTTTCAACAATAGCATCGTCAAATCTGAGCCAGACAAGTGAAAGACCGTTGCTTCAATGTCAGCTAAGAAAACTCCGAAGGATTTGAAGTTTTTTAAAGACTTTTGAAATAGTTTATTATTTAATACAATTTATCCTCTACCTTCCAAACTGCGCAAAGCTAATAATAACACTATTAGGCAAACAAAATTCTTGATTGGGGACTAAATAGAAAGAGGAGTTCTAAATTAAAATATCTCAATTCCATGACGATCTCCATGGCAACTTTCGATCCAGAGGGAAAGAAACCTGGAGCCTGAGCCCGAAAATCGACCTGATAGCAGGTTAAGGTTTGATTGTAAATTACGAAAGTGTATGTTATTCTGAGTAAAAAGAACCTTGTCTGCCATTCCAGAGCCGCTGCTTTAAAAAATGGCGGTTGTTGTTAAGAATATTAGGCCAGTAACGTGAGGATTGAAACGGGAAATCCATTCCGAAAAATGTAGAAAATGTTTTTATTTTTTTAACTTATATATATGTGTTTAGACGTGTAAAAAACGAAATTGCTAACGCGGGCCAAGAAGGGAAAACTTTTTACAGCCAAAAAGTCAGATATTTTGTTTTTGTTTTTTCCCCTATAACTCCTAACCAATGCATTGAAGGGAAACATGTTATTTTTAAGAAATTACAGAACGTTAAATTGTGCGTCGAACGACTACAGAAACTTAATAATTTGGTATAAAACCACGGTCAACCAACGCCGATTTTTACCAAATTTGTCAAACACTGAGACAGATTACTATAAATGGCCCTGTAACTTGGAAATGAGTTCCCAAAGAGGAAACACACATAGAATCAATGTTGTAGAACATCAAATTTTACGTCCGCTGAGTACTGACATTTTTATTGCAAGTGAATTATATACCTCTAATCGGGATTCGTTATTTTTTTATGAAATTTGGTATCTTTAAGCACATCGTTTAGCAAAAGCCTTCGATGTTGAGGGGTGGAAAAGAGCACTAGCGGATCAAGGATTTAGTTTTGGGGAGCCTCAGTCCGAAAGATTTTTTAAAAAATATTTATCGCTAATTACATAGTAAGAAAAAGAAAGGAACTAACTACGAATATGAAATAGAGTATAAGTGATGATTCTTTAAGTACTATTAAATGTAATCACACGAACAATAATACTTTTAGAGGTAATTATTAAATATTTTTTTCATAAGACAGGATTATATTTTAGAATTTTGAAGGGTTCAGCACAAAAGCCCAGCCCTCACCCTTAGATCCGCCCGTGGAAAAGAGGATTCTACAGCATGTTACAAACTAAACAAAAATAACTCAGTAGAATAGATACCCATACTGTTGAAATATTGAAAATCACGTATACCTTCATTACCAATTTCTAACTATAAATTATTAAATTTTTGTACTAATTCAACGCACAATTTGACGTTCTTTAATCTATTGAAGAGTACATTCTTCGCTTTGATGCACCGTTTAGGAGTTATAGGTGAAAAAACAAAATAATATCGCAAAAATCTGACTTTTTTGCTGTAAAAAGTTTTCTTTTTGTGGCTCGCTTTAATAATTTTGTTTTTTTTACCTGTCTAAACCCACATATACAAGTTAAAAAAATAAAAACTTTCCTCAAATTTTTCAGAATGGATTTCCCATTTCGATCCTCAAGTTACTGGCCTAATATTATTTAAGTCAGCCGCCATTTTTGAAAGTAGCGGCTCTGTAATAGCAGACTAGGTTCATTTTACTCAGAGTAACATACACTATCGTAATTTATATTTAAACATACGACAGTGATCAAGCCCATTTTTGGGCTCTGCCTCCAGGGCCTATCTTTACTTCAAATAGGTGACTTAAGCAGCATAGAACCAGCACCCTCTGCCATCACGGGGTTTCTCATATTGCCTCTTTTTAGGAAGCGATGGATGTGGGAAGGTATGGAATTCCATTGGGAAGAGGATTGGATAGTGAAAGATCTGCGGAATGCCGCGGTTCTGTTGGCCATAGCAGTGCCGGTCTTAGGGTGGAGAACCGAAGCAATTGCCCCGGGGCGCTGATCTGGAAAGGTGCCTGTTGGCGGCGCCGATCATCAGGGGCGCTCGCCATCTCTTATAAATTAAAAAAAATACACAAAAAATATTAAAATTATTACTTTTAGTCTATTAATAAAGCAACTGTATTAGAGAAATATTGAATAAAATATAATTGCAATAATGCATAATATAAAACGGCTCAAGAAATATATTTAATGTTTTTAAGGGGGAGGGAGATGACGTTGTCCGGGGGGGGGAGGCGAATGTCTAAGGTCGGCACTGGGCTATAGTATAGAGTGGGTAATGCGGGAATGAGCTGAAGATTTGAATTGAAGGATCTGAGAGATGTATGATGGACGGTGGGATTGGTTAACTTGGAAGATACCAGGGAATACTTACGATGGTAGCATAGATAAAGCCCCTTCAACTCTTCATAAAAAGAAGGTACAGCGTAGTCCCTTGTGACCCCAAAGATGAAACATGCAAAGCAAATTATCAACCGTTTTAGTTTTGCCTCTAGAATATCATAGAAATAACAGGAAGCTCGCGGATTCCAAATGGAAATAGGTGATGGAGATAATGTAAGGAGGAAAACACACGGCAAGAGGTACTAAATACATGTTTTTTTAGGGAATAATTTTGATCAAAGATTGCTCCAAAGTTTTTAATGGTAGGATACAATTTGATGGAATTATCGTTTAGATACAAGGCTGAAATATTGGGAACAGATTTAAGAAAATGTTTGGAGCCTATTACATTGTTTTTCTAGTTTTTTCAGCATTCAACTTCAAGTTGTTAGTTTTTGTCCAGTCACAGATTCTATTTAAGTTTCTTAAAGTTTTTTTGTTGCTTGTAAAAGATCAGAAGGAGGGAAGAACGGAAAGAAGTTCCTCTACCCTTATTTTTCTTAGACTTGGATCCAACTCCAGGGATCGAAAAAGTATATGAAATAAGAATAATGTACTATACAAGTGTGATAGTAGAGAAGAAATATCCTAAGAGGGAAATCGTGCAGTGCCACAATTGCTAGGCATACGGCTACACGAAGACATACTGCCATCATTTGCCGTGAAGTGTGGAGAGCACCACAAATCGTGTGAGTGCACAAAACCGCAACGAGATCCTGCAGTATGCGCTCTGTGCCTTGAAGAACGTCATGCGAACCACAAAGACTGCCAGATATAAAAAAATATCAAGTCAAGGTATCAGAAATCCCAGAACAAAGAAGAAACAGAAAGTTCAAAAAGAGGACCTTCCAAAATCATTGATCCGACGGTGTCTTTTGCACACCTACTAGGGGGTAAGAATGGAATTACTAATTGTAAGACCCTACTGCAACAGCAATACACACCTCAAGATCCTCAACCCCACACTCAACATCCTATCACTTAAATTTCATCTAATCCTCAACAATTCAAGCGACACCAAATATCTCACATTCCTCCTCCATCAAAGACCACAGATCTCACCAGTTTACTTACACCTTTCCTCTCTGAATTCAAATCTCTTGTTACTCCTTTGATATCCATTCTTAACAATCTTGTATCACATTTTATCCCTCCTCACAAAAATCCTTAAATGACTTCCAATAAACTTATATCCATTCTCCGTTGGAATGCGAATGGTGTTAGGAATCATACAAACGAACTAACTACATTATTACTTGACAAGAATATTGACGTGGCACTAATTACTGAAACTCGATTAACCACTAAACAGCACTTCAAAATACCACAATAATTGACATATCGCACTGACCACCCTGACCGAAGACTACATGCCGGTATTGCTGTGCTTGTACACCAATCCCTCTCCCATCACCTACTCCCATTACCTTGTTTTTCAGCATAATCTCTGAGATTATTCATTTAAAGCAGGTCAAGGGTACACAAGACAACTGGTATTTACTGTGTACAGTTATAAACTATATTTTTTTATTATTTTCTTTTATGCGATATATCCATTAAGCCAGTAGAGCGACTATTAAGAGCATAACGTCTATTCGTTCGTTATGCTCGATACCTCGTTCTTCGCCTGTCAAACAAAATCCTCTTCAACCTCGTTAACATCTCCAGTGACCCCTGTTAGTTCCGGAGAACATGAAACCCAGCAAGAAACAATTCTATAAAGGGTAGGATTCGTTTCGTTGAGGATCTTTTCAAGGATTTTTGAAAGGATTGGACGTAGGCTAATGGGTCTGTAGGTAGTTAAGCTGTTGGGAGGTTTGCCTGATTTTGGAAATAGGATAATAGTAGAATGTTTCAATAAAAGAGGAAAGTGGATGGTTCTCAGGATGCTATTGTATATGTAAGTGAGGAATTTGACAGCTTTAGGAGGGAGTTGTCTAAGAATCTGAGAGGTAAAGAGGTCGTGTCCAGGTGATTTGCGGGTAGGTAGTTTTTGTAAGTGATATTTGACCTCAAAAGGGACCTGCTTTAGGCGGTAAGGAGAGTGGGATGAGTGAATTAAGGAATTCCTCTTCTGCTGACGTGTGGGTGAGGTTGGATTCCGAATGAGAGGTGAATGGAGAAGGTGTTTGGCAAATTCCTCGGCTTTATCTTCGTCAGATGCTGCCCGTGAACCATCACCTCGACGGAGAACATGTGAAATATGAGGGAGTTTTAGGATTTTTTTAGTGATGTTCCTCAAGGAAATTTCTTGAGGAGTGAGAAAAGTATGGTAGGACTTGAAGGATTGGGATCTGAAGGTTCCTGCTTTAATTGTTTACAGAAATAATTACAGGATTTACGGTAGGTGGGGCGTCTAGTACGTTGCCATAATAATTTGGCACGGCGTTTAGTGTGGATTAGGTCCATGAGGTGTTGAGGTAAATTGCCTTACTTGGGAGTTCTTGAGGAGTGGTTTGAAGAGGAAGCAGTCCAAATTGCTTGTTGAATAGTGGTGGTAAAGGAATGTATGGGGTTGTCAATGTCTTCTGGGGTTTTCAGGATTATTTTGAGGTCAATGTTGTTGGAAAGCATCTGTTTCCAGTAGTTCCAGTTAACTGAGCCTATGATAAGAGACTTAGGAATAGGAGCTAGAGATAATTGGAGTAATAATGCACTATGATCTGAGGAAAGTTTGTCAAGCCGGGTAAGGGAATGATTAAGGGAACCTAAGCCACTGTGGATGAAAAAATCAAGGATATCGAGATTGTGGTTTGGATCTGTGGGCCAGTAGGTAGGTGAGTTTGGAGCAAGGAGACTGAAATGTCCTACTATGGGAATTCGTGGTTCTACAACCCAATTGATGATGCTTGGCATTTAAATCTGCACCCAGAATGAAGTGATGTCCTAAGGAGTTGAGAAGAGAACTGAACTGGATATTAGATATGGATTGGGTATGAGGGCAATATGTTGATGCTATGGTGAAGGGGAAAGAGAAGGTTTTGAATACAACAACAGTGGATTGTAGGAAATTTTGAGTCGGCAATGGGAGCTGGTGATGACAAAGGGATTGGTGTACAATAACAGCAGTACCGGCATTTGCTCTACCGTCAGGATGGTCAGTACAGTATGTTATGTATTGAGGTATTTTTAAAAGATGTTTTCTGGTCAGTCGGGTTTCCGTAATTAGTGGTACATCAATGTTCTTGTCCAGTTGTAAAGCTGTTAGTTTTTTTGTCTCCTTTGATTCAGCAATAACCTGAGTCAAGCTAAAGAGGCTGATTATGTTTTGGCTATATACCATTTACAAATATTATTTAAACTTCTTATTATATTTGTACATAACATTAATGAATTTTTGATAATAAATTTAGTTGAAACATTAAATTTTACCTAACATGTATTTATTATTAGTCAGCAATTTATGAATGCTAATACATAAATATATAAAATGAAGTATAATAAATTTGAGTTTAAAATTCAGGTGTTCATCTGAATATGTACGTTTTTGGATTGTATGTCGTTTTATGATCTAGTTTTATAAATATATATTTTTCTGTATAGACATATTTACATATGAAAATACCTTAAGTATTTCTTACTAACTTACATACATTTTGAAATTTAAATGGGATATTTTTATACTATTACTAGTGGAAAATTTATTTCAAAAACATTATATAATTTGTATATGAATAATTTGTTCAAATTAAGATTAATTTACAGAACCATTTCCATCATTTATAATAAATAAAAATTAAGAATCAACACATATACAAGTACTTAATACAAATACTTAATTTTGACCTAATGATTATTCTCAATTCGAAATCCATTTCTCTCATTAAGTGTTATAATTCATAATTCTTATATGTTTATTCTTTGTTATTAACTTTGCTCTATTAAGAATTGAAAGAAAAGAATAGTTTTTAAAGCTGGACCTTGAAAAAGCATTCATTACAAATGATAACAGTACAACAATTTAACTGCATGACTAGGAGCCTAAATTGGGAATAAACTCTGTCATGAAATAGGTATGACAAATAAACAAACAGAAAGTAATGCATTACGATAAACTCAAAATGTATTTTATTACAAAAAATTATATTAAAAAACAACATATTACACTAGTAAAAAAAGGATCCAAATATATATATTGCATCATTATGGTTGAGTTTCCTGTTAATGAAAGGTTTTTAATCACAACTTATCACACCGATATATAATTGCCTATTCTTTTAATTAATAGTCACATATCAAAAGTAATTGGAGTTGTAGGAGCAGCATGCTACTGATTTGTTATATTATGTAATGTCATAACCCATTCTGCTCCAAGTGAAATTCCAGAATCTCATTCATCACTACTTCCTTATCTGTCCCATGGAGGACTTGCACGAAATGGTGTCTCTTAATTAATATTGTGGAGAGACAATAATGCAATAACTGCAACATCCTCAAGCTGACTTTTATGTTGCAGTTTATGTGACAGGATGTTGTCTGAAGCTAGAGAGACCTCTCTACTTCCAGATGCAGGAGGGAAGTCATTGGAAATGGAGGATTCGTTAGGATGACTTCTGCTCAAATTTAGCAAACTGTTTCCAGCAGCTTCTAAAACAGGAGGATTTAGTGGTGGTGAGACTGGATTAAATGGTAATGAATACTTTTCATTATTTTGACAAGTGTCTGTTTCAGTATATACTTGATGAATTGGTACTATAGGTGAGGATGGTCCTGTGTTAGCTGTTCGGTATATAATAGGTGTAGGTATAGGCAAAGAACATTGTGGATACATTATTGGGGGAGTTAGAGCATTAGTGCTCAGCTTAGTCCTCTTAATAATTCTAAATATTTCATCATTTGTAGGTAACGAAGCCATCACCTGTTCAACATTTACAACTGCTTCACCACTGATACCATATTTGTCTTTAATTGCGGCGAGCTGGGCTTTTAACATGTGGTTTTCTTTGCTCAATTCTAAGACTCTTTGTTCAAGAACCACATCATTGTACCAATGTTTTTTTCGAGATATTTTCGCAGCTTCATTATTCCTCCTTCTTCTTTCCCAATAACTTTTAACTTTTCTATTAGCTGGTATGAATTCCCGTTGTTTCCTCAGACAAAACAAATCTTTTCTCTGAAAATGACTACTTTCATCAAATCCAGTAGGATAATTTTCACCGATGCTGGTAGTCTCAGGACTTGAAGCCATATCTCTATCTCGAGGTATTGCACCAATGTCCATATTGTGTTGAAGGAATAAATAGCCAGAAGTTAAAGCACAATTAATGTTCCCCTCATTTGTTACAGCATTGTTATTGTTGTTGGTTAGAGTTCTGAATGCAGGAAGTGGTGTTTCCCCACTTGCTGGGGAACTATCCTGGCATTCTACGAACTCTGCCACCTTCATCTGGGACAATTGAGACCTGCAACAATAAAAATAAAAAAAATACTTTAATATAAAAGTTTGTTGAACAAAAGTATATTTAAACAATTTATGAAAAATTGTAAGACCGTGAAAACTGTATGAAAATATAAAAGTGTTATGTGTGAATAATTAAATAAATTCAAATAGAAAACAAAAGTAAGATAGTTTCAATTTAACAACAATAGGAGTACCAGTTACGAAAGATAAAGTAAATTGTTATTGTATTATGTTATCAATACCATATACAACATAAAAAAAAGAGGAATAATTTTGAACATTAAAAAAATCATTTATCTTTTGTGCTTTGTAGGTAATTTATCAATATGATGGTGTGAAAAAATATATCTTATTTAAGCAAATATTAAATATTATCTTTACTTTTCAAAAAAACTACAGCAGTGATTTAATTCTTAAACCCTACTAGCCTAAAGATTTTTTGAATTTTTTTTTTCAATCTTCTAATTGAAAGAAAATATTAAACAAGGCTATTAAACATTTCTTCACCAAATTAGTCTATTTTCTTTAAAAAGTCTATTGAACTCAAATGAACCTGAATCAGTTCCAATAGTCTAACCAAAAATTAAATATATTTCATAACATCCACTAAGAAGGGGTTAGTAAATAGTGTTAAGAAGGTTAGTGAAATTAATACAAAAGTATAGGGAATGATCACAGAAGTACAGGGGCAGAAATGAATATTTAAAAGATACAAGATAGATCTAAAAATAAGATCAGAAAACTTAAAGCTATTACAACCAAGACTCTACAATATGTTAAGATAAGAGGAAAACTTGGAAAAATGAAATAAAAAAAATAGTTAAAACGGAATGGGTAGTGACTTGAACAGAACCTACAAATGGTTTAGGAAAACTAAAAATTTCAAGCTGAATCATATAAACAAACAGACACATACAAAATTGAAAGCTGTAGAAAACAAAAAAAGAAGATGAACATTCATCAGTTATAATATGTGAAATTGTATAAAGAAATGAAACTATTTCTTAATAAGAATACGTTAGTTAATCTAACATTAAAGACTAAATTCAAGCAAAATAGTGTAGTAAGGAATATTATAAATGTCATTAATGATCGTTATAGAGAAGAAATAGTACAGCAAAAAGAAGTTTTAGTGTATATGATATGATCTATGATCTAATACACATTAACAAAGCTTTATAGTATATATATATTATTATTATATATATATATTATTATATATATATATATATATATATATATATATATATATTATATATATATATATATATATATATATATATATATATATATAATAATAGGTTTACTTACATCACACTTAATATTTTAGAACCGGGAGGTTACGGCCTGGTTCGCCAGTGCCTTGCAAATGCACTTGCAACCATTCCGCTACAAGGTCTTATCTAAAATCAAAAACTATTATAAAAAACTCTATGACAAATGAAGAAGTTGATGGGCGATATAGTCGCTAATTCTCTATGCACAAGTTAATACGAAAGGCTAAATAATAACTGCTAAATGCTCATATGAAATTAATAAGCTACACTTCTACCAGTCCTCGTATAATGTTACGCACAACCTGGAGATTCAACAAAATATTTACTGGCGTGGTGTGAAATTGTAATAATTGGGATAACTAGACCGAAAACTAAACTATGAATTAGAAACAAAGACCTATTGTAAACAATATAAACGGCATCTCCGAAAAATTATCCAAATTTCTAAATCCCCTATTAAACAATTGAAGCAATAATAACCTTACGATACCAAAAATTCAATACAAGTTAAAGACAGTATTAACTTATTAAATAAAATCAATGAGGATGAAGAAATAGTAAGTCATGACGTGGAGTCTCTTTTTACTAACGTCCCGCTAAAAGAAGTATATAAAATACTGGAAAAAGAATGGTCGGAAATAGAACCTCATACACCAATTAAAAATAAGGCAATATTCCTTGAAGGAATAACATTATGTTGCGAAAATGGATATTTTTCATAAATAATACTTTTTATTTAATGAAAAACGGTCTTCCGATGGGAGGTTCGCTCTCGGTCAATCTTAGCGGCATATGTCTAAACCACATAATGGACTCAGCGATAAAAAAACTTAATATAACTCCAAAACTCAGTATAAAATACATAGACGACATCCTCATGATAATAAAGAAACATGAAACTAACAATTTTTTACAGATATTATGTTACATATCAGACAAACTAAAATTAACAATAGAAATAGAACAAAATAATAAAATCAGATTTCTGGACATTATGATATATAGAAATGAAATAGGAGAACTCACCACATCCTGGTGCAAAAAATCCATAACTAGCAATAGAATTTTCAATTGGTACAGTAACCATTGTCCAAGTCAAAAAATTAATTTAGCTAAAAACATAAAGAAAAAGCTAAAATGGTCACGGATAAAATGCATATCAATAAAATAAAAACTGAAATATATAATATATTATTGGATAATTGGTACCCTAAAAGAATTATAAATAAAATATGGTACAAAAACCAATAAAATGAAACGGAGTGATAATAATAATGATAAAAAACAGCAGAAAACAACCATAACAAAAATAACTACCGAAGTAACATTTTAAACAAAAAACCGAATTTAATCACAAATTACTTCAAAAATAATAATTCTGAAATATCTAATAACCTTGAAAAACAATCTCTAGCGCCATACAATCTGAAAATAAAATTGAACAATGTAACCTTAAATATCATTCAATAACTTATATTAAAGATCTAACTAGTAAAATTCAAAGGACGTTGAGGGAATATGATCTATCGAAAATTAAATTAGGTAAAAAGCCAGTAAATACAATTGAAAAACTGTATACTAATACCAAAGATAATATACCAAGTGACATGAAAAATAACGTTATTTATAAAATAAATTGTAAAACTTGCACTAATAAATCATATATAGGACAAACTGGACAATGGTTTGAAAAATAATTAAACAACATGAACAAAATTGTAAGTCCAAATCAAACACATCAACCGGCCTTTCACAACATGCTACATACAACAAACACCAATATGATTTTAAAAATGCCAAAATAATATATAAGGAAAATAGTAACAATAAAAGAAAAATTATTAAGTCAATATATATTACTAAAATTTTAAAGAATTCCGTAACATTTTACGGATTAAAATTTTAATTTTGTTCTATTTTGTTATTCTCAAGGGACTGTGTGCCAGAATAAAGTTATTTTTCTATCTTCTATCTATCTAACAACCATACAGATGTGGACAATATAAATACTTTTTATGCGAATGTAATTAATAATATTCGTATATAATACAATAATTAATTTAAAAGCAATATAAAAATCATAAATTAGATAAAATAATCCACTAATGAAAAACAATAGAAAGAAAACCCCTCTCCCTTTGACTATCCCCACCAGGACGATATATGTCAGTCCCTCCAGAAATGACGTAGGCGAAACCCCTAAATAGCAGGACGATTTAATGTTCACTAAACAAATTATTGCGACATTAATAATGAATATATAACGGAGGACTCATCAAGGTAATATTCAATTGTTTTTAATGTAAGGTTTAAAGTTTAAAGTTACATACTGCTATGTATTGTAAAGACCGCCGGTGGTATTCATTTAATTATTTTAAAGGTATAAATAAATAAATATCATAAGTGGCCACATCTGGCGCTACCTGAGCGAGGGTAACGACCCACAAGCCCAACCTTTTGTAAGTGGTAATAAAAACCTTTAAGAACCACCGACCAAGACCGACAACTGAGTGTTTAAACAGGATCCCGAAAGACCTTTTCACACCTTCCACCAGAAATACGTAAATCTGTACCTGCTGCTTTACCTTGGCCTGGGGGAGAGGGCGTGGTCATCCTTTAGGCTAGGAATATTCAGCCAATCAGGAAAAAAACTACCAAAAGAGAGGGGGATGAAGAAAGGTGGGAAATAGAGAATTGGGACTGAAGACTTCCTTTTGGGACTCAGAGGAGGAGGCTTCTTTTTGGGACTGAGCTGAGGAGACTTCAAGCGGGGGAGTCGAGGGAGGAAGATGAAGACAGCCGGAGAGAGCAGATGGACGGACTAGACGCTGAAGGAGAGCAGAGACAGGAAATCCAGATATGACTGCTAGAAACACTATGAAGGACCAGCTAAGGGGTAACAAGCATTTAGTTATACTAATGTAAATTTGTGTAGGCAACCATACATCATTAATTAATAAAATCAATACATCAAGCATTCTCCTCTAGTATGATTCTCAACTATAATTATGTATATAGGTTTATTCATTATTTGTATATGTGGTTTGGTTATTTAAATTTGTAAATATAATAGTTAGTAAACCATCTTGATGATTTTACATTCTACCTTGCATGCCACCAATTAGATAAAGAACAAATAGTAAATTTAAAAACATGATACCTTTAGAAAGGAAATCCAATAAAAATTATATGGTTCTATCTAGGATTTATGTGTATCGAAAATACACATAGATCGTTAGACAAGTTAGTTATGTGTAATAAGAAATACTTTTTTTGAATTGTTAAATGCTAATTAATAATGATATTACAATTTTCCATACTTGAAAATGGCCCTTAGTATGGTCGAAAAGTCGTAATTAATAGCTTATCAATAAAATGATGGTGATAATTGACCTAATTTATGTAAAAAAATATGAAATTAATAAGCTACACTTCTACCAGTCCTAGTATAATGTTATGCGACCTGGAGATTAAACAAAATGTTTACTGGCGTGGTATGAAACCATAAGTACTGGGATAACTAGACCGAAAACTAAACTATAAATCAGAAACAAAACCAAGGTAAAGATATTGAGGAGATTGTGTAGATTTCTAACTTTAAGAAGGTGGAAATGGAGGACCAGGAGGAAAGAATTCAGTTAGGTCAAGAGGACTGCGGATTGGCAACCACAAACTACTACGAACTAGGATGAAGAAACAAGAGCAACAAGTGGAGGAAGTAAGGAGCAGCGATATCAAATTCTCTATGCAACGGAAAAGATTAGTCATGTTTATTATTCAGTTAAGCTAAAAGAGTAATAATAATAATAAAAAAAAAGCATTATGAGTTTGTTTTCATTGGTTTTTTAATTTAGTCATCTATATACCAATTCAAAAATACTCAACTGAAAGTTGATTTTGCATGCTGTGATAATACACTTTTTGTTTTAAAAAGTTTTAAACAAGTTCAGGCTGAATTTACAGAAAATATCGCAAATGTTGTTTAGATTGGTAAATAATTAATTGAAACAGTGTTCGTAAAAAAATATAATAAAAATTAAAATGTTATGTAACAATATGAAAAAATTACATACAACTTAAAAAAATTACGGAATCTAAAAGATTTTTTAAAATCATAACAAAAAATAAAACAAAGCAAAAATAAATAATAAAACAATTGTTTTCGAGCCATCGTCGTCAAAAAAAAAGGTAGAACTAAAACTAACTTGTTTAGCCATCTTGCTCAATCTCCACTGGGTTTAGCCCCAGTGGCGCTGTTGAGAGAGATGTGCAGGGATCTCCTGGAGTCATGCTTTTCCCACCACAGTTGGAGGGACAAGTGGTTTGGAGTTCTCTCGCCAGATTGTAAATATTGTATATAGGTATGTATGTGTTCTTTTTATTTATTTATTTTTAGATTATTTTATTCTTATTTATTGTATATATATTATTTTTCTGTGTAATTTATTGTACATACAGTGTGAATCTCAGAACACTATTATAAATGTCCTTGAGACAGTTGTAATATTTTTCAATAAATAAGTTTAGTCATAATGTTATTCCTCTCTCCTTGCCTCCTATAGCTGTCAACCCCTCTGAGGTCAAATTCCTTATAAGCAACCTAAAACCTCGAAAATCCCCTGGACACGATCTGCTTACTTCCCAGATCCTTAGACAACTTCCCAAAAAAGCAATCATATTACTTACATACCTATACAACTGTATCCTCCGCACAACTCACTTTCCTCTGATATGGAAACACTCCATTATTATCGTCTTCCCTAAACCAGATAAACCTATTAATAATACCTTATCCTATAGACCAATAAGCTTACTTCCCATGCTCTCAAAAATCTTTGAAAAAATCCTTCTCAAACGTATCCTACCCATTCTCGAAACCCACATTATCCCCTCCCATCAGTTGGGATTCCGCTCAAGACATCCCACTGTTCAACAAGGCCTTCGCGTTGTTGACCATGTATCCTCTGCGCTTGAAAACAAGAAATATTGCACAGGTACCTTTCTGGACGTAGCGCAAGCTTTCGACCGGGTGTGGCATGATGGCTTGATTTCAAGCTTAAAACTCACTTACCCCAATTCTTGTACCTAGCCCTCAAATCCTACCTCTCAAATCGTTCCTTTCAAGTCCGCTGCGGCACTGAATTCTCCAACTATTATCCAATTGAGGGGCTGGTGTTCCACAAGGCAGTGTCTTGGACCCAGTTATCTTCATCCTCTTCACCGCTGCCATTCCAACCAATACCGATACCCTTCTAGCAACTTTCGCTGACGATACTGCCATCCTGTCATCCCACTCATATCCTGAAACAGCATCCTTAAACCTACAAAGACACATCTCCCTAATTGAGCAATGGTGCTACAATTGGCGCATTAAAATCATTAATAGGAATTAAAGAATCACTTAAACACCATTTCATATAGGCACTTAATATCTTTATAATTTTTATGGTTATATATATATACGAGGTGGGGAGTGGGGTACCACGGTGGTAGGGTACTGATCTTCCAATGCCGAAGGTCCCAGGTTCGAACCCCGGCTCATGGCAGAAAATTTATTTATCTGTTTCATTGGCAGTGGGGCGACCCTGGGTAGGTAGACCCTCCTAGGGCACACCCTGCCTCTATAAAGTGGGTACCCTTAATTAAATAATTAATTAAGGGGGAAACCTGGCGGTGGAGCGTGATCACGGTCAAATCACCTCCTTGCACAACCGTTGACCTAGAAACAGTGCTTTCCCTGAATAGTACTGAACCCAAGACAGTTCATGGGTTGTAGCGGTACAGCTTTTTTTAATATAATATATGAAAAAAAAGCTGTCGGGCTGAAGCCCCCCCTCCCAAAAAAAAATTAAATCCTGGATCTGGTAATAGTAAGTTGAAACCAAACTTTTACTAGTGATAACTTCAGCGTCAGGTGTTATTTTTAATTGTCATGGACTTTTTTGTTTGTTTTTAAATTCTTTTTTAAGTAAAAACTTCTTTAGGCGCGCTATGCACTTTTTTGTGGGCAGTGAATGAGATTGAGTCGTCACGCTCTGACATGTAACGCCCATTCGGGTAAAGTCGGCTCGAGTCGAGTAATTGAAATGTTTTTGCATTAGGATTGAAATATCTCAGAAACTAAAAATCGGATCTGAACACTGTAGGCTTGAAAAATGTCCAGCAGTTAATCCTCTTTGTAATGAGCTATTGTTCAAAATTCTATCTTTACGTGACGCTGTGATAGAGAGGGAAAAGATAGTGTTGAAAAACAAATGATAACGAGATTTGTTGAACATATGAAATCAAATATGATTTGATCTGCATACTGTAATCAAGGAAAATGTTCAACGTTTTATCCTCTTTTTAATCAACTATAAATCAAAATTGTATTTTGAGGTGACGTCGAGTTAAAGAATTGAGAAAAGAAAAATATAGCGCCAGAAAAAAACAACAATAACGACTGTTTGAACATTTGGACTAAAATATCTCAACCAATAGAGCAGTGGTGCAACAATTGGCACATAAAAATCGATAAATCCAAATGCAAGCATGTCACCTTTACCATCCGACGCAGATCCTGTCCACATATCCTTTTCAACTCAGTAGCTCTCCCCGTCTCAGACACAGTTCGGTATCTTGGATTCCTTTTAGACCAAAGACTAACTTGGAACCCACATACTAGACTTAAAAGACAAGAACTTAACCGATGATTTGGCCAGCTATTCAGAGTACTTAATCAAAAATCCATTCTCTCAATAGAAAACAAACTATTAATATACAAGACCATACTCAAACCCATCTGGATCTACGGACTTGAACTGTGGGGGATAAATAAATTTTCAAACATCAAACGCATCCATTTCTGTCAGTCCAAAGTCCTCCGTATAATAGTTAATTCTCCTTATTACGTTACAAACAAAACCCTACATCGTGACCTTTACATCCCTTATGTCCTTGATGTTATTCCATTCCGATTCTCAAATTTCCACACGAACCTAATCCACCATCCTAACCCTTTAGCACAATCCTTATCGAGCTCCAGTCATCCCTACAATCCTCCTCGAAGGCTGAAACGGCAGTGGCCTCAAGATCTCTTGTAAAGACGTCACTGGAGTTCTGATAATGGCCAGCTTCTCCACTCAAGTCATGAGTGTTTGTGGTTTTACGGAGATTGTGGATGAGAGAGAAGCGGGATCTCTTAGAGTCTCGCTTTGTCCTTTACACTTGGGAAAGGGCTGGACTTGGAGATCTCTTGCCTGATTGTAAATATATCTTTTACTTATAATTAATTTAATTTTGCTACGAATTTCTGTATTTTATTTAATTTTAACTCTAAGTTACATTTCTTTGGTTTATTATAGTTTTTGCCTTTGTTACATAGATGTATATATATATATTTTTTTTTATTGTATTGTATGTATGGTATGAATGTGCCTCACTCAGCCTTAGTACTCAGTGCCCTTAAGTGTGGCAAAATGTAGTATTTCTCAATAAACAGATTAAAAAAAAAAAAAGATAAAAATTCATAATGTAAAAATATATGTTATTAATGTCGTTAAAGCGATTATAAATCCAAGAGTTATTAATTTAGACCATGTATATTTATTCTCCTATTTACTTTAAATACTCTTCCTCTTTTCGTTCGTTCAAGTCTCCAAGTTCCTTGAAATGTCCAACCAATTATATATGTATATAATCTCCTCTATATGTATTATTATCTTTTATTTTCTCCGATCAATCAACATCTTATATGGTTTCCATATGGTATACCTATATGGTTTCCATATGGTATACCAATATGGTTTCCGTCCCGGCTATTTTACACAATTTACCTTAATTAAAATTACCAGCAACATTCAAACTGCAACAGATGATAGAGAAATAACTGCCCTTATACTTCTCGACTTCTCCAATGCCTTCAATACCATTAACCATTTCATCCTCTTCAACAAACTAAAATCATTATCTTTCTCTAATATTTCCATCTCTTGGTTCCAATCTCTCCTCTCCCAACGCACCCAAGCAGTCTCCATACCCAATTAACCACTATCTGCCTACCTTTCTTTATCCTCTGGAGTTGCCCAGGATTCAAGCATATCTCCTCTTCTTTTCAGCTCTTATATTAACGACCTACATAATTCAATTCTCCATTGTTCCCACCACGTTTATACAGACGATTCCCGGATCTACCTGTCCTTTTCTCCCCCTGAGATATTGGCAGAATATGCCAAGATTCAAGAAGACCTTGATCGAATCAGTGCAATGTAATGTAAGGCAAATGTAAATGGATTAAGATTATATTCTGCCAAAACTCAGGCCATTGTCATTGGTTCAAAGCCCCTTATTAGATACCATGCCGACTTTCCCTTATTACAACTTAATGACCACCCAATT
The DNA here is from genome assembly GCA_928085145.1 of Nezara viridula. NCBI lineage: Eukaryota > Metazoa > Arthropoda > Insecta > Hemiptera > Pentatomidae > Nezara > Nezara viridula. Next base: position 152,453,391 of record OV725078.1, read on the forward strand.
TCCTTATTCTCCTATGTTAAAAATTTAGGATTTTTCACTGATAAAACCATCTCCTGGAACCACCAATTTTCTCACATCTCCCGACGATCGATTTTTACCCTTAAACTATTCCATCGCTTCCGCCAGCCATCTCGTACCTCAATATATGCCAAGACTCCTCGTTTCCCTCTCCCAGCTTCTCTCACTTTTAATACAGCTGTGTGGTGTATGATGGCATCTCGGTGGAGCTCCGTGATAGACTAATAAATAGCTGCGTAAGATTAGTAATTGATGCCCAGAGATACTCCCATGTCTCTCACCACTATAATGAGTTAAGGTGGCTATTTCCTTCCATTTGAAGACAATATTTCTTAGGTATGTTTCTTTATCAAATCATCATCGTCCTTCTTACGCCTACAACCTTCTCGAATTCAAGTTCTCAGTCCATTCCCTTTCCAGTAGATCTCGACCTTCTGACCTATACATCCCTTCTCACAGATCTGCCTTATTTCAAAACTCCTTTATTGCTCGCTCTGCTAAATATATTACAAGTACAGTTATAATGACCGTATCATCATAGAGGCGGGCACCAACGGAGACGGGGAAAGCCATTTTCTGTCCCTCTAATATCATATTGAATACTATTAAACTGGGCAACAAAAAACAAATTTTTGAATGTTTCCAGCACTTCATGAGTCAACTCTTACTAATTTTGGGTTGAGAAAAACGAATATGACAAGAATATAGTTTAATTAAATAGTCAAAATAAAAAAATAATAATAAAAGAAATTATAAGCAACTTTCTAATTTAAATAAATTAATAATAAAAAATTGAAAATAAACATCAAGTAAAAATAATGAAGAACGATCTGATAATTTATATACATATTTACAGTAGTAACTATTTACAATTTTATGAGGACTGGATGGATAAGTAATGATTAAACAGGCGGGATTTAAAGGTAGGAAGGGTTTTGGATTGACGGATGTGGGGAGCGATGGAGTTCCATAGGGATGAGGATAGGATAATGAACGATCTCTCGAAAGCAGCGGTTCGGTGGGCCCTTATCTAAAATCAGAAGACCGGGAACGAGTATTGCGGGAACGAACAGAGGATTTGAATTGAAGGAGCTCGGAGATGTATGAAGGGCGGTGGGATTGGATGACTTGAAAGAGGAAGGATGCCAGGAAATACTTACGACGGTAGGAAGGATAAAGCCACTTCAACTCTGCATAAAATCGGGAAACAGAGGCTCCCTTGGGATTCCGAAGACGAATCTTACAAAGCAATTTATCAAACGTTTTAATTTCACCTCGAGATCCCCATATACCGCACAGCAATAGTCAAAGTGGGGAAAAATTAAGGAAGTTACTAGGGGCCTACGGGTTTCAATGGGAAATAGGTGACGGGAGTAATTTAGACGTTTCAAGGTGGAAATGGTATGACGGGAGATGTTGGATATATGATTTTTCCAGGAAAGCGTTTGATCAAAGATCATTGCAAGGTTATTGATGGAGGGATAGAATTTGATGGAATTATCATGTGGGAACAGTGTTGGAATATTAAGAAGAGTTTTATGGAGGTGATTGGAGCCTATTAAGATTGCCTTCGTCTTTTTTGCATTCAAATTCAACTTTCTAGCTCTCACCTAGTTACAAATCCTATCCAAGTCTTCTTGAAGTTTTTCTGATAATCGATAGGCTGGAAGTACAGATTAATTTGGAAATCATCTGCATAGATAGGGTGTTGGGAGTGATGGATCAGGAGGGGAAGGTCATTAATATAAAAATTAAACAGAGTAGGAGGTAGAGAGGAACCTTGAGGGACACCACAGAAGAGGGGGGAGGGGTTAGGTGGAGGTTTGCCTGGGATAACTACATAGAATAGAAGAATAGAATAGAGTAGAAAATAATTTTATTCTGGGACGAAGTACCTTTAGAATAACAAAAAAGTACAAAATTAAAATATTATATCAGGGTCAAATAAAAACAAACATTAAAAGTAAAAATAAGGATAAATAAGTAAAGAAAATATTAGTTATGCATACTGTATACAAAAAAAAAAATCTATATACAAAACTATTGAAACCATGCCAAGACACATAAAATTATGTACAATGGTAAAATATAAATATACACTTTTAGAAAAAAAATACATTACATTCTTCTTAGCAATAAACTCTGTGTTTCTGTTGAAAAAAATAAAAGAAAGTCGAATCTGATAGTAAGTATTTAAGTGATGAGCTATATGTAAATATATCATTATGAATAATATGTAATTTTACAGAAAAGGTTAGCGGGTATCTGAGTGTTTTTGGGACAGGAATTGGAATAGGAGGATTTTGAATGTAGATAGGGATGAAGAATGCCGAATTTTGATAGTAAGGGAATTCCAAAAATTAACAGAGCGAGCAATAAAGGAGTTTTGGAACGAGGCAGATCTGTGAGAAGGAATGTAAAGGTCGGAAGGTCGAGATCTTGTGGAAAGGGAATGAACTGAGGACTTGAAGGACGATGATTGTTGATGATTTGATAGAGAAACGTACCTAGGAAATATTGTCTTCGAATAGAGGGGAAGAGCCACTTTAACTCAGTGTAGTGGTGAGAGACATGGGAGTATCTCGGGGTACCAGTTACAAATCTCACGCAACCGTTCATTAGGCTTTTCAGTCTGTCACGGAGCTCCACAGAGCCCATTATACACCACACAGCTGTAGTCAAAGTGGGAAAAGATGAGAGAGGAAATCAGGAGCCTATGCGTATGTTAAGGTAGGAGATGGCGGAAGCGACGGAATGTTTCAGGGTAGACATTGTTCGTTGGAAGATGTGAGAAATATGGTGATTCCAGGAGAGGGTTTGATCAATGAATAGTCCTAAATTTTTTAAATTTTGACAGAGGAGTAGAAGAAGATTGGCTGGTTACCAAGGTTTAGTATGAAAAAGTCGATATAGGATCTAAGGAGGGGCTTGGAACCAATGACAATGGCCTGAGTTTTAGCGGCAATTAACCTTAATCCGTTTAAGTTTGATTCGACAGATGATTTGACACAGATTCGATCTAGGTCTGCTTGGATCTTAGTAAATGCTACCAATAGCTCAGGGGAGAAAATGATAGATATATTTGAGAATCGTCTGCATAAAGGTGGTGGGAACAATGGAGAATTGAGTCATGTAGGTAGTTAATGTAGGAACTAAAAAGGAGAGGAGATACGCTAGATCCTTGGGCAACTCCAAAGGATAAAGTCAGGTAGCAGATAGTGGCTGATTAGGAATAGAAACTGCTTGGGTGCGTTGTGAGAGAAAAAAATGGAACCAAGAGATGGATCTATTGGAGAAGGACAGTGATTTTAGTTTGTTGAAAAGGATGAGATGGTTAATAGAATCGAAGGCTTTGGAGAAGTCAAGAAGTATAAGGACAGTTAATTGTTTATTATCTATTGCAGTCTGAACATCATTAGTAATTTTGATTAAGGCGGATTGTGTGGAGTAGCCGGGACGGAAACCAGATTGGAGAGGATCAAGTTGGTTGGACTTTTCGAGGAAATTGGAAATTTGGAATTGCACCAATCTTTCTAGGGGTTTTGAGAGATTGGAAAGAATTGAGATTGGGCGAAAGTCTTCTGGAGAGGATGGATTAGGCTTTTTATTTAAAGGGAGTAGAATGGCTTTTTTCCAAGAGGTAGGGAATATTTAGTTCTGTAGGGAGAAATTATAGATGTAAAGGAGAACTGGGAGGATTTCATGGAGACATAATTTTATCAATTTGACGGGAATGCCATTTGGTCCTATGGAATTGGTGTGGAATTTCATTACAATGGTTAATAGGTCAGTCGAGGAAATGTCGGAGAAATAAAAGTCATTATCATTGAATGATAACTCAGGACCAAAGTTGGAAGAGGAGGGTAGAGAAGAGGTAAAAATAAAATGTGAATTTAAATCGTCAGGTGACTAGTGACGGGAAAGACTAGTGAGGAAGGGGATCTGGAAGGTTCACAGAGGGAAAGTTTGCGAAGGATTAGCCATTTAGATTTGGGATCTGGAGCAGATGAAAGGGCTTCATGGAAGTAGACTAAACGCTTGATATTCATCTGTAAACCTGGTAGGTCTAAAGCGTCTACGGGCAGCATCACGCCTCTTCTGCAGATCCTTAATTTCTTGGCACATCCAAGGTGCAGGCCGGCGACGGAAGGTTGAGGTTTTAGAGTCGATGGAGGAGCAGGAATATATTTCGTTCTAGTCTAAGGTTTCAAGGTCAAGTAGTATTTTTTCACGGGTGAGAGTGTCTATCTGACGAAAAGTGAAAGTTCTCGGATGAATCAGAGGGGTTTGGATATTATATGTTATTAGGACCAGGTCGTGAGACGATAAGAAGGAAACTGGCAGTTGAGAAGAGGGGAAGAGTACATACATACATTACATACTGGGACCGATTTGAAAGGAAGGATTTGAACAAACGCAGGGTACTGTTGGATAGAGGAAGATTGTGCAATTTAGTGAGGAGGATGTTATGGTCAATTGTGTCAAATGCTTTGGAAAAATCTAGGAGGATGAGGATAGTAAGGTTTTGGTGTTCAATGGAGTTTTGGAGGTCATAGGTTATTTTAAGGAGAGCGGATTACATTGAGTAACCAGGTCGAAAGCCAGATTGAAATGGTTTGATAAGGGAACGTTCCTCTAGGAAGGTAGAGAGATGATTTTAGACAAGGCGTTCTAACGGCTTTGAAAGGAGGTTGGAAAGGAGAGAAATAGGTCGGAAGTCGTGCAGTGAGGTAGGGTTGCAAATTGTATTCAAAGGTCGAACTTGGGCAGTTTTTCAGGAGGATGGCAATAATGAATATATATGATAGTGCATTTGATTTTTCAAAATGGTTGTTACATTCTAAAAGTTCTAAATTGCTGGAAGAATACCTCGCAGATGTTCGTGTCTGAAGATATTATGTGGTAGCTTCATAAGCTCATCGTATTTTAGCTTGCCTCGTAAGGGAGTTCCAGAGCATCCCTTACAAAGACCAACAGTAATCCGCAAGCATTGCTACATTCCAATGGCCCTGATATCTTTGTTCCATAACATAAATGCCCTGATCTAATCTTTCTCCATGTCCATCACTAACAGCTAGACAACTAGGAGGGAAAAAGTCAAGGTGGGGATAGGGAAAATGGATTTTAAGGTACCTGTCGCATCCAAGGTACTTTTGCTGGAGGACTGTCACCAAATGCCTGTAGTTGTCATCTCTTCTGTTGCCTAAAAATCCACGAGCAACTCCTTTTAAGGCTTCCCAAGCTTCCTTTTCTTTCCCTTCCAAAACTTGGTCAAAAGCAGGATCCTTCACAAGAACTCGAATTTGTGGAACGACAAAAAACCTCCCTTAACTTTTGCATCACTTAATTTCGGAAATTTCTCTATTATGTACTTAAAGACCCGCCTTTCTTGGTTCATACCTTTGACAAAATTTTACACCGAACCCACCTTGATATGCAGGGGTGGAAAAAGAATATCTTTTGGGTCCACTAGAGGCTTGGCAACGACATTTTTCTCGCTAGGGCTAAGATTTCTTGCAGGCCAGTCTCCTTTAATATAATGCAATTTCCTATCTCTACTTTCCCACATACATAAGAAGTATCAAAGTATTTGGTTTCCCAGTTGCATTCCTAAGAGTATGCACACCACAGATTTTCCATTTGTGTTCATGATATTTGAGCGAATCCAAGAGGGCTGTCATATTGCATATGTCTCCTTCATTTGGACTGCATGACAAACAGAAATAGAAGAAAGATGGTGCTATTGTGAAGTAACACAGCTATCAAATTACGGTTGGAGAACATATGTATGATTTTTATGCTCCCGCCAAACAATAGGTACTGCGAAAGCCATAGATCGTTTCTTCATTTTCATCCATTCTCGCAGTGTAACTGAACATGTGTTGCAACATATATGTGGAGTTCAAGACTTATCCTGGTCCCCTACTTTCATACCGAAATAATGCTGATAGGCTGTAAATAGAACATTTTTACCTTCAATGCATTGTTTAGGAGTTATAGGTGAAAATACAAAAAAAATATCAAAGAAATTTGAATTTTTTGGCTGTAAAAGTTTTCCCTAGGTGACCCGAGTTAGCAATTTTGTTTTTTACCTGTCTAAGCCCACATATACAAGTTTAGAAAATATAAGCTTTTTTTAAATTTATCGGAATGGATATCCCGTTTCGATCCTGAAGTTACTGGACTAATATTCTTTAAATCAGCCCCCATTTTCGAAAGCAGCGGCTCTGGAATGGCAGACAAGGCTATTTTTACTCAGAATAACATACACTTTCGTTATTTACAATCAAATCTTTGCCTTCGATCTGGTCGATTTTGGGTTATGGCTCTAGGGCCTATTTGTAGTTTGAATGGGTAAAGCAGCATTGACCCAACACCCTCTGCGAACACAGGGTTTCTCATACTGCCTCTATTTAGGGAGCGATGGATGTGTGAAGTTATGGAATTCCATTGAGACAAGGATTGGATAATGAAAGATCTGCCGAATACCGCGGTTGTGTTGGCCACAGCAGGAGAATGGGATAGATGAATTAAGGAATTCCTCTTCTTCTGACGTGTGGGTGAGGTTGGATTCCAGATTAGAGGTTAATGTAAGGGAAAGGTTTTTGGCAAATTCCTCGACTTTATCTTCGTCAGACGTAGCCATCACCTCGAAGGAGAGGATGTGAAATATGAGGGTTTTTTAGGATTTTGTTTAGTGATCTTCCACAAGGAATTGTTATGAGGAGGAAGAGAAGTAAGGTAGGAGTTGAAGCATTGGGATCTGAAGGTGGCCAGTTCCTGCTTTAATTTTTTAAAGAAATAATTATAGGATTGACGATCGGTGGGGTGTCTAGTGCATGCCACAAATGCCTCTGGCACGGCGTTTTGTGTAGATTAGGTCTATGAGGTGTTGAGGTAAATTGTTTTTCTTGGTAGTTCTTGACGAGTGGTTTGGAAAGGAAGCAGTCCAGATTGCTTGTTGAATAGTGGTGGTAAAGGAATGTACGGCATTGTTAAGGTTTTGAGGACAATGTTGTTGGAAAGGATTTGGTGAAAGAGTTTCCAGTTAACTGGGTCTCTTCATCGGAGGGTCATCAGAACTGGAAACTCATCAGGAGGATGAAGAAGGCTTATGAGTGTAGGAGCTAGATATAATTGGAGTAATAATGGACTATGATCTGAGGAAAGTTTGTCAAGCCGGGTAAGGAAATTATTGAGGGGACCTTAGCCACTGTCGTTGAAAAAATCGAGGATATCAGGATTACGGTTAGGATCTGTGGTCCAGTAGGTAGGAGAGTTGGGGTAAAGAAGGTGGAAATGTTGGTGATTGAGTGCAGACAGCAATGTTCGGCCACGAGAATTAGTGGTTTTTCAACCCAATTGCTGGTGTTTGGTATTTAAGTCTGAACCCAAGATGAAGTGTTGTCCTTAGTCGAGGAGAGAACTGAATTGGGCATGGGGTATGGATTGCTTAGGAGGGCGGTATGCTGAGGCAAGGTTATCCGGAAAGTATTAGCTGTTAACATAGAGACATTATATATCTACGGTTAAGATAGGGTATCTGCAAACCACTAACTCCACCAATTACTACAAAAGATGTTTGTTAATCTTTAGTAGCCCAAATAATCTTTTTGAAACAGATAACATAGAATTGATATGTTAAGAAATATTGCTTACTTTTTTTATATAACATTTCAGTATATCACATTTTTATTAAACCTTAAATTTTTGAAATAATATAGGTAACCATGATGACATACACAGTTATATTTTCAGAAGTAATAATGATTTATTATGTATACTTCCCATTTTGTATTTATAGCCTTTGTCAGCATCTCTTAATCATGTTCCTCTATACCGCTTACACAGTGTGAGGATGCTTCTAGTAGAGCTTGGACCAGATGGACCTTACCAGTACCAGCTCTCGTCTCCTGTTCCATTCTAAACCTAGCTTCTGGAATGCATCTCGTACGCCTTCTTCCTAGGAGATTCTGGGTCTACCTCTCGGTCTTCTACCCTGAACGCAAGTCTCATACGTCTTCCTTGCGACTCTGTTCCGATCCACACGGAGAAGGTGGCCAAACTATCTCAATTTATGTTCTTCTATTATAGTTTCGATCGCTTTGGCGTCGATATTGGCCCGGATTGTAGTTTTGCGAATTCTGCCTCGTCTAGTTTTTCCTCCAAATTTCGTAGGTATCGCATCTCTAGAGCCTGGATCTGGCTCCTGTGTTTCGAAGAAGGTGTCCAGGACTCGGAAAAATACGTCAGTATAGGAAGGAGTACTGATCTGTTGACCATCATCTTCGTTTCCTTGGTCACTTCTTTTCAATTCAGGAAACCTTTCCTAACCGAGCCGAACATTCTTCCAGCAGCTCCTATTCTATGCATTACCTCCTCATCAATATATCCATTTTCGTTGAGTTGTGCATCCAAGTATTTGAAACTTTCAATCTGCCTCAAAATCTCAACGTGAACCCTCAATACCCTCATAACCCTATTAGGTTTTCTTCCAATGCTCATGCATTTCTCTTTGATTTTCTTTTGCGTTTTCTTCAAGTTTGCGGCTCACATATGCCCACGATTTCTTCTTGGCTAGAAATACTTTACTTTTGGTTCCTTTCTCTTTTTTTTTGTACTTTTGGTGAGCAACGGGTGTTCTTTGGCTCATCAAGTCTTTCCAAGCTGCTCCTTAACAGCTCTCTTTACATCCTCTGTCCACCAAGCAGTTCGCTTAAAATTTGACCCAATACTCTTCTGACCACAGGCGTGTCTCACGGCATCAAGAATGATATTTATAAATGCTGTTCAGCTTTCCTCAATATCATCGCTATCCCATGATTGGTAAATATCTCGTGACATACTTTCTACTTCCTTCTGATAGTATTGGGCCATTTCATCCTCCTTCAGCCTGTAAGATTTAATCTTTTAGTTCTTACTACCTACACATCTGTTCCTCCTGTTAGTGTCATTCCAAATTTTATCGAGCATTAACAGGTAGTGGTCACTGCCTATTTTGAAGCCCATCTTCACTCTCCTATCTTGTACATTTCTGAATTCTTCCCTCTTAACCAGTACATAATCGATGATCGACCTTTGGTTCCTATCCGATGATAGCCTTTGTTATTCTGTTTTTAGTAAGATTTTAGGTTTGTACCAAACTTTTTAATATTAATGTGGGATAAGTGTAGCCATAAGCAAACTGCTCTGGAAATAAACTTTGACATTTTGATTTATTTCATCTGATTTGCTATTGCTTTTTTCTACTTTCCCGTTAGCCTTTAACATTGTAATTTATATTTTTTATTAATTGTTAACTTCCCCTTTTATGCGCATCTCAGTTTTACTTGTCTTATGATGGATTAAAGTAAGCGTTTTCCTCACTATCCTACTAGGGCACGATATTTGGGTATATTAATATAACATATGTTAACTATCTTCTAATATATCAGGTTTCTTGCTGAGCGATTTACTCAGCCGGATATTTCTTTTGATTTTTTCTTTTTTGCTTTTCATCGTATTTATTTATGAAATAATATTTATGTACTGGAATGAAGGGATTCAATGATCATAACTGTGTTATAAACTATAAATAAACAATTATATTTATTTATACTTTATATTTTTTACCCTCCCGTTAGCCTTAAACATTATAATTTCTAATTTTATTAATTGTTAACTTCCCCTTTTATACCAAATTCAGTTTTACTTGTCTTATGATGGATTTCAGTGAGTTTTTTCCTCACTTTTGTCCTACTTTAATTATTTAGGATTTTATTATGTAGTGCTAAAATCTTTTCTAATAACATCAATCAAAGTTATAGACAATTTTGCAAGGTTATTATTAATTTATTTTTTTAATTTGTAGTTCGTTAACTGGAGGCTCGGTCCAATAAAGAACAAGAAAAAAAAAGAAGAATCAGTCGGATGTTTAGCATAATTTATTTTTGTCTCCTTTGATTCAGCAATAAGCCAAATCTCAAGCTAAAGTGACTAATTACGTTTTAGCTATATACCACTTATAAACATTTTTTAAACTTCTTATTATATGTGTACGTAATATTAATGAATGTTTGATAATAAATTTTCATAAAACATTAAATTTTACCTAACATGTATTTATTATTAATCGGCAATTTAGGAATGCTCATACATAAATATATAAGAACAAGTATAATGAAGTTGAGTTCAAAATTCATGTGTTCATCTGAATATGTATATTTTTGGATTGTAAGTTGTTTTATGATCTAGACATATTTACATACATAAATGTCTAATGTATTTCTTACAAACTTACATACATTTTAAAATTTAAATATGATATTTTTATAATATTACTTGTGGTAAATTTATTTCAAAAAGATTTTAAAATAATTTGTTCAAATTAAAATCAATTTACAGAAACATTTTCATCATTTACAATAAATAAAAATTAAGAATCAACACAAATAAAAGATTGAAAACCTTAATTTTTACTTTTTGATTATTATTAAAAACATATTTTTCAATTTGAAATCAATTTCTCTCATTAGGTATTATAATTCATAATTTTTATATGTTTATTCTATGTTATTAACTTTGCTCTATTAAGAATTAAAGTATTGTTTTAAAAGGTGGTCCTTGAAAAAGCAATTCACTACAAATCATAACAGTACACCAATTTAACTGAATATGAAATAGGCATGAGAAATAAACAAACAGAAAGTAATCCATTACGATACACTCAAAATGTGTTTCTATTACAAAACTTTTTTTTTATATCTGTTTTGTAAGAAGTAATACATTTTGCCACACTTACGGGCACTGAGTACTAAGGCTGAGTGAGGCACATTCATACCATATATACAATACAATAAAAAAATAAAAATAAATAAATAAATAAAAGATAAAAAAAAATATATATACATCAAATAACAAAGGCAAAAACTAAAATAAACCCAGGAAATGTAACTTAGAGTTAAAATTAAATAAAATACAGAAATTTGTAGCAAAATTAAATAAATTATGAGTAAAAGAAATAAATAGAAAAAACATTCATACTTAAATACAATATTTACAATCAGGCAAGAGATCTCCGAGTCCAGCCCTTACCCCCAAGTGTGAAGGACAAAACGAGACTCTAAGATATGCCAGCGCTTCTCTCTCAACCGCGTTGCTGGCATTACCAGTCCGGTGGAGACTGAGAGAGGGCACTAAAACCACAAACACTCATGACTTGAGTGGAGAAGCTGGCTATTGCCAGAACTCCAGTGATTACAAAACTAGACTGTTAACACACACACACACACACAGACCATTTTGCAACACTTGGTTATTTGGACTCAGGGGGCCTCAAAACATGTATTTCAGTTGAAAACTGAGATTTGAAAATTTTCACAATCGCAATACTTACTCTTACTATATATTACATATATACGTAAGTGAAAGTAAAAATTATATTAAAAAAACATATTTCTTGAATCGATCTTTTGATTTGATTAAAGAATCTTAAAGATTATGTTGTTTATTTATCTATTCTAATTATTATAGTTATTTAGAAAATGTAAATACATGCGATGAAATCATTTACTTCAACCATTATTCTGTTTGGTCCAGCAAAGTTTCAGCTATTCATGTCATGACCTCAAGGGTATGAATTGAATCTAAACATTTCATATATTTATGAACAAGAACTATAAAGTTTTGTAGTACATAAACTTATCATGAACATGAACCACAATCAAATTCAAACACTAACTTAGAGATCTTCAGAACTGAAACTTAATTTAAAATACGTCAAATAATTACTCAACTAGACATTAAATGTCTCTTTCATTAAATGTAATAATGTTTTATTTTCAAATAATATATTACCCTTATATTAAGTGGGGTGAAAAATCAGAAATAAGTACAACATAATAAGTTAACAGATTTTATTGAATGCCACTAATCAACAATCTACTGATGAATTGTCATTTTTTTTTCCATTTTTTAATACTTTTTATTTCACTTTTGTACAAAAAGAGATTTGTGAATATAAAAACCATAATATATATATATATATATATATATATATATATATATATATATATATATATATATATATATATATATATATTTCAATGTGTGACAATATGTATATAATAATAAATTATTTCAGATTATCATTTATTATTATATACATATTGTCACACATTGAAAAAATATAAAATACAAATTTTAATATAATTATAAAATTATCTAGATACATTAAATTTTGGTATTTTTCCAGATATACTCCATTAAAAAAAGGATCCAAATTTACATATTGCATCATTATGGTTGAGTTTCCTGTTAACAGAACATTTTAGAAGACTAAGTTATATTGATAAGCTACAAAACTATAAAAATAAAGTTTTTAAACACAACTTTCCGATATATAATTGCACATTCCTTTAATTAATAGTCATATGTCATGAATAATTGGAGATCTAGGAGCAGCATGCTACTGATTTGTTATAGTATATGATGCCATAATCCACTCTGGTCCAAGTGAAATTCCAGAATCTCTTTCATCACTACTTCCTTATCCATCCCATGGAGGCCTTGCACGAAACGGTGCCTCTTTATTAATATTATGGAGAGAAAGCAATGCAGTAACTGCAACTTTCTCATCATTAAGCAGACTTTTATGTCGCAGTTTATGTGGCAGGCTCTTGTTGGAAGCTAGAGAGACTTCTCCACTTCCAGATGCGAGAGGGGATTCTTTAGAAATGGAGAATTCAATAGGACGACTTCTGCTCAAATTTAGCAAACTGTTTCCAGCAGCTTCTAAAACAGGAGGATTTAGTGCTGGTGAGACTGGATTAAATACTTGACGAATTGGTACTATAGGTGAGGATGGTCCTGTGTTAGCCGTTCGGTATATAATAGGTGGAGGTATAGGCAAAGAACTTTGTCGATACATTACTGGGGGAGTTGAAGAGTTAGTGCTCTTAATAATTCTTAATATTTCATCATTTGTAGGGCATGAAGCCATCACCTGTTCAACATTTACTACTGATTCACCACTGATACCATATTTGTCTTTAATAACAGCTAACTGGGCTTTTAAGATGTGGTTTTCTTTGCTCAATTCTAAGACTTTGTGTTCTAGAATCATATCATTGTATACATGTTTCTCTCGAGACCTTTTCGCAGATTCATTATTTCTCCTTCTTCTTTCCCAATAAGTTTTGTCTTTCTTATTAGCTGGTATGAATTCCTGTCGTTTCCTCTGACGAAACAAACATCTTCTCTGAAAATGACTACTGACATCAAATTTAGGAGAATAATTTTCACCTATACTGGTAGTCTCAGGACTTGAAATGATATTTCCATCTCTAGGTATTGCACTGATGTCCAAATTGTGTTGAAGGAACAAATATCTAGAAGCTGAAATACAATTAATGCTTCCCTTATTTGCTATAACATTATTATTATTGTTGGTTGGAGTTATGTGTGCATGAAGTGGTGTTTCCCCATTTGCTGGGGAACTATTCTGGCGTTCTACAAACTCTGCCACGTTCATCTGAGAAAGTTGAGACCTGAAAAAACAAAACAAAAAAACTTTAAAATAAACGTTTTTGGAACAAAAGAATATTCATACTATTTATGAAAAATAATAAAACTGTATGAAAATATAAAAATGTGATGTGTGAATAATTAAATACATTCAAATAGAAAACAAAGTAAGATAGTTTCAATTTATCAACAATAGGAGTACCTGTTAGGAAAGGTAAAGTACATTGTAATTGTATCATGTTATCATTACCATATAAAACATAAAAAAAAGAGGAATAATTTTAAAGATTAAAAAAATCATTTTATCTTTTGTGCTTTGTAGGTAATTTATTAATATGATGCTGTGAAAAAAATAGACCTTATTTAAGCAAATATTAAATATTATCTTTAATTTGCAAAAAACTACAGCAGTGATTTAATTCCGAAATACTACTAGCCTAAAGATCTTTTGAATTTTTTTTTTTAATCTGCTAATTGAAAAAAAAATATTAAACAAGGCTAGCATTTCTTCACCAAATTAGTGTACTACGAAATGTATATTTTCTTTAAAAAGTCTATTGAACTCAAATGAACCTGAATTAGTCCTAATGGTCTATCCAAAAATGAAATATATTTATAACATCCAGTAAGAAGGGGCTAGTAGTGTTAAGGTGGTTAAAGAAATGAATACAGAGAATGATCACAGAAGTTTAGGGGCAGAAATGAACATTTAAAAGATACAAAATAGATCTAAAAATAAGATCAGAAAACTTAAAGCTATTACAACCAAGACTCTACAATGTGTTAAGATAAGATGAAAACTTGGAAAAATGAAATAAAAAAATAGTTAAAACGGAATGGGTAGTGACTTGAACAGAACCTACAAATGGTTTAGGAAAACTAAAAATTTCAAGCTGAATCATATAAACAAACAGACACATACGAAATTGAAAGCTGTAGAAAACAAAATAAAAGTCGAACATTCATCAGTTATAATATGTGAAATTGTATAAAGAAATTAAACTATTTCTTAATAAGAATAAGTTAGTTACTTTAACATTAACGACTACATTAAAGCAAAATAGTGTAGTAAGGAGTATTATAAATGCCATTGTATTATAAATGATCGTCATAGAGTAGAAATAGTACAGCAAAAAGAGGTTTTAGTGTATACGATATGATCTATGACCTAATATACACGACCAAAGCTCCGTCATAATATATATATATATGTATATATTATTAATAATAGGTTTACTTACATCATACTTAACATTTTCCAAACGGGAGGTAACTGCCTGGTTCGCCAGTGCCTTGTGAATGCACATGCAACCATTCCGCTACAAGGTCTTATCTAAAATCAGAAACTATTATCAATAACTCTGTGACGAATGAAGAAGTTGATAGGCGATGTAGTCGCTAATTCTCTATACATAAGTTAATACAAAAGGCTAAATAATAACTTACCATAAATAGTAACATATGAAATTACCAAGCTATACTTCTACCAGTCCTAGTATAATGTTATGCAATCTGGAGATTAAACAAAATCTTTACTGGCGTGGTATGAAACCATAAGTACTGGGATAACTAGACCGAAAACTAAACTATGAATCAGAAACAAAACCAAGGTAAAGATATTGAGGAGATTGTGTAGATTTCTAACTTTAAGAAGGTGGAAATGGAGGTCCAGGAGGAAAGAATTCAGCTAGGCCAAGAGGATTGCGGAGTGACAACCACAAACTACTACGAACTAGGATGAAGAAACGAGAGCAACATGTGGAGGAAGTGAGGAGCAGCTATGTCAAATGCTCTGTGTAATGGAAAATATTAGGCATGTTTATTATTTAGTTAGGCTAAAAGAATAAAAAAAAAAAAATGCATTATGAGTTTGTTTTCATTGGTTTTTTAATTTAGTCATCTATATACCAATTCAAAAATACTCAACTGAAAGTTGATTTTGCATACTGTGATAATATACTTTTTGTTTTAGAAAGTTTTAAACAAGTTCAGGCTTAATTTACAGAAAATATCGCAAATGTTGTTTAGATTGGTAAATAATTAATTGAAACAGTGTTTGTAAAAAAAATGTAATAACAATTAAAATGTTATGTAACAATATGAAAAAATGATATACATCTTTAAACAATTACGGGATTTAAAAGATTTTTTAAAATCATAATAGGAAGGCAGTGGATCAGGTGATGCTAAAGGTCGTGTTTCTACATCGTCTCTCAGAATTTGCTTATTTTCCAGTGAAATCTTTGAGATTATTCATTCAAAACAGGTCAATAGTAATTGATATTTATTGTTTGTTATTATAAATTATAGGTTTTTTTTTCCCCCTTTTATTTCTTTTATGGGATATCACCTTCAGGCTATGTCTAGTAGAGCGTCTATCAAGAGAATTCGGCCGTTAGGCACAACAACTTGTTCTTCGCCAGTCAAACAAAAGCCTCGCCAATGTCGTCAAACACCTGCAGTAACGCCTATTAGCTCCAGAGAAAATGAAACCCAGCCAGGAACATCATTAAAACAAACAATTGCAGAACTTCAGCATCAAACAGGTACATCTTCACAAGAGATAACCGAACAATCTCCATTTTTCACCCCTAACCCCTATCAGGTTCTTCAGGATGATAAAGAGTGATGGAGTCCGCTTCGATACCAAGAGATCCTCGACCTCCACCCATATTCGTTAAAAATATAAAAAATGTTCAGTTACTATGCTCACAACTGAACAAAATAACTGGCTCTGGAAGCTATTCATGTCTAAGCAGAACAAAGGACACGAAGATATCACTAGATACAGCTGAAACCTACAGAAAAATTGTGAAGTATCTAACGGAAACCAAAGCGGATTTTCATACGTACCAATTACGGCAAGATCGAGCTTTGAGGTAGTCATAAGAAATCTACACCCCTCAACACCAACCGAAGCAATAGAAGAAGAACTGAAAAAAATTAGGTTTCATAGTGCGCCATATCACAAATGTTCTGAAGGAGAGTAAAGAACAGCCAGGACTAAAAGTTCCTCTACCCTTGTTTTTCGTAGATTTGGAGCCAACTCAAGGGATCGAAAAAATATACGAAATAAGAAGAATATACTACACAAGTGTTATAGTAGAGAAGCCATATCCAAAGAGGGAAATCGTACAGTGTCACAATTGCCAGGCATATGGTCATACCTAGACTTACTGCCATCATCTGCCGCGCTGTGTGAAATGTGGAGAACAGCACAAATCCGGGGAGTGCACAAAACCGAAACAGGATCCTGCAGTTTGTGCTTTGTGCGTTGAAGGACATCCAGCGAACTAAAAAGGCTGCCAGATCTACAAG
The DNA here is from genome assembly GCA_928085145.1 of Nezara viridula. Taxonomy (NCBI): domain Eukaryota; kingdom Metazoa; phylum Arthropoda; class Insecta; order Hemiptera; family Pentatomidae; genus Nezara; species Nezara viridula. The sequence continues at coordinate 152,470,230 of OV725078.1, forward strand.
AATATCAAATCAAGATATCAAAAATTCCGGACTTAAGAAGAAGCAGAGGCATCAAGAAGAGAACCTAGAGCATCAAGAAGAGGATCTTCAAAAATAATTGATCCACCGGTGTCTTTTGCACACCTATTAGGAGATAAGAATGATGTTATTTATTGTGAGACCCTGCCGCAACAAGAAATATATACCTCAAAATTCTCAACCCCACCCTCAACATCCTAATCAAACTTCACCTTATCATTAACAGTTTTATCAACACCAAATTTCTCACATTCCTCCTCTATCAAATACCACAGACCTCACCAGTTTACTTGCATCTTTCCTCTCCGAATTCAGATCCCTTGTTACTCCTTTGATATCTCTTCTCACCAATCTTGTATCACATTTTATCCCTCCCCCGAAAAATCCTTAAATGACTTCCAATAAACCTTTATCCATTCTCCTTTGGAATGCGAATGGTGTTAGGAATCATACAAACGAACTAACTACATTATTACTTGACAAGAATATTGACGTGGCACTAATTACTGAAACTCGACTAACCACTAAACAGCACTTCAAAATACCACAATACCTGACATATCGTACTGACCACGCTGACGGAAAAGCACATGCCGGTACTGCTGTCATTGTACACCAATCCTCTCTCCCATCACCTACTCCCGTTACCTATACATGATTTCCTACAGTCCACCGCTATCGTGATAAAATCCTTCTCCTTTCCGGTTACCCTTGCATCAGCGTATTGCCCTCCTAAGCGATCCATATCCAATGCCCAATTCCGTTCTCTCCTCGACTCCTTAGGACATCACTTCATCTTGGGTGCAGACCTAAATGCCAAACATCGTCAGATGATGCCCAGGAGCCGTCATCTCTTCAGAGTGAATGTGAAATTTGGTGAGGGATTAGGATTTTCGTTGTGGTTTTCCAAAGAAAATTGTCACGAGCAGTGAGGGAGGATAGGTAGGAGATAAATGATTGTGATCTGAAGGTGGCTAATTCCAGTTTTAATTTTTGAAGTAATAATTATAGGAGCCGCGGTTGGTAGGATGTCAAGTACGCTGTACGCTGTAATAATCTGGTACGGCGTTTGGTGTGGATTAGGTCAATGAGGTATTGGGGTAGAATGGTATTTTTAGGAATTCGGGAGGAGTCTTTTGAGAATGAGGCAGTCCAGGCGGCTTGTTGGATTGTGGTAGTAAAGGAATTTAGGGCACAATATAGGTCATCGGAAGTTTTTAAGGATATATTGAGATCAATTTTATCGGAGAGGATTTGGCGGAAAAGGTCCCAGTTAACTGGGCCCCTAATAAGTGACTGTGGAGAAGGTTTGATAACGGGTTCAAGTGAAACATTAAGAATTAGAGTGTATGGTTTTGGAAGGTTCTTTTCTTGATCCGGATCTTTCAGTTCCTTCTTGGTATCGGCATTTCTGGTATCTGGATTTAATACTCTTGTATATCTGGCAGCCTTTGTAGTTCGCCGGATGTCCTTCATGGCACAAAGCACAAACTGCAGGTTCTTGTTTAGATTTAGCACACTCAATAGTTTTGTAATGTCCTCCGCATTTTACACAACACGGCAAATGATGGCAATACGTCTTCGTGTGGCCATACGCCTGGCAATTATGACACTGGACGATATTCCTCCTGGGATACGGCTTCTCCACTTTTACAATTGTGTTGTATAATCTTGTAAGTTCGTAAATTTTTTCGATCCCGGGAGTCAGTTTCAGGTCTATAAAAAATAGAGGTAGAGGAACTTTTACTCTTGGCTGTTCCTGACTCTCCTTTTTTATCTGGCGCACTTTTAAACCTTAAGTTTTTAGTTCTTCTTCTATTGTTTCAGTTGGTGTTGAGGGGTGTAGGTTTCAATTATAAATCTAAGAGTTATTAATTTATATAATCCTATTCTCTTATCCAATTTAATCCCTCTTCCTCTTTTCGTTCTCTCAAAGATAAAAATATCCGATCCAAACAATGCGAAATCTCGTTATTATGTATTGATATATTGATGTAGATTTGAAAACTATCTATAATTACACCTCTATAAACGATATTTTGTTAATGTCTGTGCATCTACTAATATATGTATTATCATCACCACCTATTGCGCGCGTTCTAGTAGCTATGCGTTTTAACGCAGGCATGCGAAGCTGGCTTCTACTGGAAACTCCTTTGTTCAGTATTTTTAGAAATTTAAATGATCCTGGTTTAGGAATTCTTCGGTCTTTGATTGTTTAAAAAAATTGATACTCAAAGGTTTGTTCCGTATAAGAACTACTTGTCAGTATTAGAGTGATAAGTAGGTCAACGAAAATACTAACATATAAAACCGTCATGTGAATTGACATATAGCCTGATACCCGGATAATTTCCAAATTGGATGAACAAGCACTCTTAATATATCAAAGAAAGATACTGAGATCCATTTTGAAGAAAATGTGCATTGGCTATGTATAGACACGAAGAACAGATCAGGACCTGAACGAGGTGTACAAGGAACCAAATATTGTCCAACTGCTGATAAGTCTTTGCATAAAGCCTACCGATATACAAAAGAAGAATATGGAAGAGGTTACTACATGGAACCAAAAAATGTGGGTGATCAAAACTCTGCAAAAAAGATATAGTTAAACTAGGAATGGGCTGTGCACCAATAAAGAAAAACGTCGGCTAACCCATTTTTTTTCTTAGGCCTCTTGACTTATTTGATTTCCTGCATTAGTCACAATTCACTCCCTCTTCATTAGGTTCGTTGACAACCTTTTGCAGACATCTCCATCATGTTGTTTTTTTGCGGGATAAGGCTAATGACCATGTGTCCAACCCTCAATCTGAAGGATCAGGAGTTATGTTTTGAGACACGGGAGCCGCCTCAGAACCTCATGGTGGAGACGTTACCGTCCCCATGCGGGAATTGAACCCGCACTGTAATGGTCTGGGGAATATATTTCTCTTTCTAAAACACTTATTACTTTTAAAAATATTTTATCCAGTTCCGTAGAAAATGCAGCAGCAGAAAAACTGTACTGGCGTAGGTGCCTATAAGCCTCAACCACACCATTCAGTACTCATAAATGGCTTAGTTATAATGCTACAGTAACCAACGTTTTTGGTACATTATATTGTTTGTATTAACGAACAAATATTAATGCAATAATTTAATTGTCCAAAAAAATTATTTTTTTATTTATTTTTTAAAATTTAATTTATTTTATTCTATACGTAGGTCGTTTAAAAATGCCTCTATTGTAAAAATGATATAATTATAATAATAAATAAATAATAAAAGGCTTAGCGAACCCGAAGGTTCGATGCCGACACCACCAATCGCTTGTTACACACCTCCCTCCACCGTTCGCCGTCCAAACCCAGTCCCTTCAGATCGGCTTTAATGCAATCTTCCCACCTTCGCTTCGGTCTACCCCTCGGACGCTTACCATTCGGCACAGCAAATATTAACCTTTTAGGAATTCTCTCGTTACTAAGCCCAACAACTTTACAAGCCCATTTGATTCGCCGCGATGAAATTACCTCAATTATATTACCCGGATACAGCTCACGCAATTCGGCGTTGTGTAACCGTCTGAACTCTCCGGTTAACTCATCCTTCTTCGGTCCGAATATTCTACGCAATACTTTATTTTCAAAAACCTTAAGACGCTGCTCATCCCTTAATGTAAGCGGCCAAGTTTCGCATCCATAAAGAACTGTAGGCAAGATAATTGTTTTATAGATTCTAATTTTTAAGTTCGGGACAAGAGGCGCGAACTAAGTAGTTTTGTCACAGAAAAATAACAAGCATTCCCCGCCTTCAGTCTAACCTTAATCTCTTCTTCAATTTCGTTTTTTCTAGTTATCGTAGAACCTAGATACCTAAATTTATCTACCTGTTCAAACATATTACCATCTATATCGATATCACCAGTAGTATCGCCATTTTTGCAGCTAACCATATATTTTGTTTTATCCACGTTTATTTCGAGTCCTAGTTCTTTACCGGCTTTCATTAACGTTGTCGTATTTAGTTTTATAGTTTCAACGTCTTCGCTTAACAGTACCAGATCATCAGCATAGCCCAGCACGGATGTTGTCCCGCCCAGATCCAACCCTTTCTCGGTTCGCATTACCTCCCTAATGGCATGTTCTAATGCCAAATTGAACAGGACAGGCGAAAGAGAATCCCCCTGTTTTAAGCCCGAACGAACCTCAAATTTTTCGGACAAATTATTACCGATTCTAACTTTATTGAGTGTCTCCGTCAAGCACATCCTGACTAGATTTACTAGTTTTTTTGGAATCCCCTGCTCGATTAGAATATTATACAGTTTCTGGCGGTCAATAGAATCGTAAGCCTTTTTAAAATCTATATACAGCTGGTGAACAATACCGTTATACTCCAATTTTTTCTCTAATATTTGCCGTAAAGAAAATATTTGATCAATAGTCGAACGATTCCGTCTAAATCCGCATTGGTAGTCTCCGATAATTTCCTCGGCGTATTCCGTGATTCGACTGGTTAAGATTAAAGTGAATATTTTATAACATACCGGAAGGAGTGAAATTCCTCGATAGTTATTACAATCCGTCCTCGGACCCTTTTTGTGAATCGGAATAAGAATAGATTCTTTCCATTCTTCAGGTAATTTCTCGTTCACCCAGATCTTTTTAACCAACCGATGTATTTTAGAAACTCCAGCTTCCCCGCATGCCTTAATTAGTTCAGTAGGAATATTATCGATTCCCGCTGCTTTATATGATTTTAATTTTCCGATAGCTACTTCAACTTCCTCTTTACTTGGTCCTTCTATTAACGGTTCAGCACTCTGGTACTCAGAAGGAGGACACAGATCATAATTTCCCGTATTTAAAATATTGTCAAAGTGGTCCTTAAACTTATTCAATATGTCAACCGGATCGGTCAGAATATTGTTATTATCATCCCTAATTCCAGACGTTACGGGCCCTACATATTTACGTGATCTGTTTATACCTTTGTACATGTCTCTTACGTTATTTTCGATTCTATTAGTTTCTATTTCAATTATTTTATTTTTAAGATACTCCCTTTTTTTATTTTTGAGCAATTTTGTCGTTTCGTTCTTTGAGATTCGGAAGTATTCCAGATTGTCTTCGCTAGGATTATTTAGAGCTTTTAATTTAGCGGCTTTTCTTTTTTCGCACATGTTTAAGCAATCTTCATCAAACCACGGTTTGTTATTCTTATTTTCCTTTTTTCCTAGACACGAGTTACCGACCGCTTTAATATTATCCCTGATCTCTACCCATAACTTGTCAATATCCTCGTGATAATTATAATAATAAAACTTAATTCAAAAATACTTTGCTGAATATCTTGAATTTTGTATTTAACGTTTGGAATTTAACACTTTGTTTTGTATATTTGCTGATTCTTAGAGGTAATTTAAATTGTATATACTTCGAAGCAATTGGCTAAAGTCAGCTGTGGTCTGGTCGAAGTAAACCGAACTGCTTCGCACTGTTTTGCGCCTACGTAAGCAATAAATGTATTAGAAAATGATATAAAAGTACTGTTGTTTTGTCCCTTTATAAGAACGGAGATTACAGGAAATGTAATATCCATCGAGATTCATTCCTGTTTAGTGAACAAAAGAAACTCTATTCAAGAATCGTAGAAGCTAGAGTAAGAAATGTTGTCTTTTGCCAGAGCGATATGGATTGGGAAATCCAAGTTGCACATTGGAAAAGAAGTTGCAAATTTGGTCTTCACTTTAAGACAGGTTATAGTGGTGCCCATCAAGAAAGAAAAATAGTTCTATATCTGCTTAGTGCCTCACACTTTGGATTATGCTAATATCTACTAGTCTTTCAGAAAAGCTTGTTTTCCTTCCAGATTCCTTCAAAAATCTTTTGCAAATGCAATAAACAGAAGGAGAGCTATTTCCCTTTCTTGATAGACCTCTCTATAACCTGCTTCAAAGTGAAGATAGTCCCAATGTGCAACTTCAGTAGCAATTGAAAATAAAGTGGTTTTCACCATAATAAACCTCGTTTACTTCGTCCAGACCACAGCTGACTTGCCAATTGCTTCGAACAAATATTTCTTGCTGATAAAATAGTCTTTACCATAATAAACCTGCATCGTCTCCTTAATATCATTCAAACTGATCCAGCGTTTGACCTCCTTTTAGCAGTATCTTGAAATATTCTCTTCATCAGACTACTATATATTCGTTTAGCCATATAATGGATACTGATCCTTGTTTTCTTTTCAGAGATTTTAGCACTTCCTTTCTCGTTCGATTAATGTATTTTTTCAATTTTTGTGTTCAATTTCACGTTTTCCCTCATTTTGAGACCAATTACTAACAATCAGTTCCATAGAAGAACTTATTTATAGCTTCATCCTTTCCATCTTTCTTTTTGAAGAGTGAATAATGCATTCAATATTAGAATTTCCTATTTTTTTATGATATATGATTTTTAATAAACAACCAATGAACTATTCATTATATTTAGTTCAGATTAGGTATATATTATTTTAGTTTATAAAACAGGTATTAATATGACTTATTTCCGGAGAAGTATATACAATTTAAATTACCTCTAAGAATCAGTAAATGTACAAAACAAAGTGTTAAATTGCAAAAGTTGAATACGAAATTCAAGATATTCAGCAAAGTATTTTTGAATTAAGTTTTATTATTATAACTATATCATTTTTACAATTGAGGAATTCGTAAACGGCCTCCGTTTAGAATAAAATAAATTAAATTTTAAAAAATAAATAAAATAATATTTTTTTTGAACAATTAAATTATTGCATTAATATTTGTTCGTTAATACAACCAATATAATGTACAAAAAACTTTGTAGCACTATAAATAAGCCATTTATGAGTATTTAATATTTTGGTAGAGGCCTGTAGGCACCTACGTCAGTACCACTTTTCTGCCACTAAGTGCATTTTCTACAAAACTGCTTCAATATTTTAAAAAGTAATAAGTTTTTTAGAAAGAGAAATATATTCCCCAGATGTGTTATTTCAGCAATTTTTGGGTTATTGTCGGCCGTTTAAGTACAAACGACGTTTGATTTTCAACTTGAAAATTTTTTTGTTGAAAAAATTTACTTTACTGGTGTTTTTTATTGCCTAAGCCAATTATTTTTGAATATTTTTTCATGTGTTTTTGTTGTTTGACTATCCATCTTTAATAAAAGATCAACTACGACGGAATTAAGCCAAATGCTGGTTCTCAGTGACCAAAAACCTAACTACAGTCAAAGTCGTCAGTCCGCCATGTTTGGACGCCATTTTGGAGCAGTTCGTTCACTTTTTTTTGTGGGAACATTGGCTTTTTTTTTAAATAAATAGTTATAAGGAACAAAACGATATGAGGGATGTGGGGGAGGGGGGGGCGGTGGAGAGGGTGCATGGTAGGGGGTCTAGCCCACAGACTATATCGGTTTGGAGCGGACTTGGCTATACTTGTAAATGCTGAAACTTCCATTTAATATGTCCTGTCAGCATGTGTCCAGCCGCCATCTTGTCGGCCTTGTTAAATGCAATAACTTGTGTAAGGAGGTATAACGTGGAAACCATCTTCTTAGTCTATAATGCCAATCAAAATTTTATTTATAGTCAGATTTATGACTTCTTAGGTATTTCAGTGGATGGGTCCCTTATTTTTGTTTTTTAAACTATTGCGTCATATGAATGTTATATATTATGTTTAAAAATAGTATGCAATGATTGAAATTATTAAATTAATAAAAAAAAGTAATCGAGACTAAATCCATTAATATTTCAAGTCTTATCTAATGAAATATCTATTTCATTCATTCATCCAGACCTTCAATGGATACTCAAGTACTTTTTGAACTCAATGGTTAGTTGCACTATTTTGATTTTGTTTTAGTCCACGTACCGGGTACCAAATCGAAATATCTATGTTACTCATTAATGTTTGTTGTTGGAATGAAGATGGACACTATTTCATTTTAGCAGATTTGTCGCTCGTTACTGTAGTTAAAACTCATCATTAATTCTGTTACAGCCAATAAATGATTGTGATATTATTAATGGGGCTTGAAGAGTTAAAAGTGTATTGTATTCCTGTCTTTAATTAGTTAAGTATTTCCCTAATAATAGCAGAATTTATTTTCATAAATAACATCTTATTGACCAGTATACAGATCATAATTCAAGCGGAATCCACTTAATACGTTTGGTTGCCAATTAATTAAAAAAATTAAGATACGAAATTACTTTATATTACTTTCAAGTTAATTAATATAATATCCTTTTCATAAGTACTAATTTGTTTTCCGAAATCAGGAGTATATATCACTCCATAATTATTTTTAATTTCACTATTTAAAAGAATAGTTTTTATTCTACCACCTTCTAAATACTGAGCTCATTTAGTCACATTGTTTAATTGACTCAGATCAACTTTAATTAAGTCGCAAGTAATGAGTAAATGTTATTGGAATTTCAAGTGAATGTCAATAGTACATACGAACTTTACTAAAAAAAACGCTATATTTCTTCATTGATTTATAGCACTTTATTAAAACACGTGTTACAAATCATTAGAGGAGCTCAAAATTTTTACTTTTGTGGTTTGCACTTCAAAGTACCCACAAATGGAAAAAACGTCCATTAATGGTACACCTACGTAGAAACGTTAATTGCGTAGTTCTTTTCAAAGGGTAGTGAGACGAGGGACACAAATATAAAATACTAAGCTTACATTTATAATACACATCATTTTTTTTTTTTTATAAAATCATGAATTATTAAATGTACATTTATTTTTTGATAAATTGATGATGTGAATATAGAAAAAATATGAATACAGGGACGTTGTTGTTTTTTAAAGGCAAAATCTAAAACTTCCCAATAATTTCTACATTAAGAACATAAGATCCTAATACTGTAAATAGTGAATTTTACAACAATCTCAACAGATGGAAACCAATTTCCAATAACTTCTATTTTTAAATTTGTATTCTCTCTTAAAAAATATTTAATTGCAATCGCTAGAGTGCAGGATTGAAATTTTTTCATATTTGCATGTTCGATAGTTAGCATTTGTATCGACGATGTAAACTTTAGTTCAGATTGCATTTTTTTTTTTTTTATCAACATAAAATAAACGGAACGAACAGTTCGGACAAATTGTTAATCGGTTTAAAAATCTATATACATTGCGCCTTATTGACAGTTTTTATTATTATATGATTATAATAATTCTTATAGCTAGTGTTTCCCAAAATCGGTCTTGGTATTGGTCTTGCATATTTGTAAGACCAAGACCAAGACCACCTTATTTGATGCAATGCCAGACCCAGCAAGACTTACAAGACTACAAGACTCTTGTGATCTTGCAGTAAAGTAAAACTGAAACTATTTTCAGATATAGTACGGTGCTTAAACATTTTAACCATGCCTAAAATCTAAACAGCGTTGTTTTTCTTGTTGAATAGTATATTCAAGTATAGATTTCCAAATAACAATAAAAAATTAACTATTTGCCAGGACCGGAGCAAGATAGAAAAATAAAAAAAGCGTTTCTATGAATACAAATTAAGACAAAATAGTGACTAATACTTGGCCATTTTAGTTACTTTAGTAAAACCTCTCAGAAAACATGTGGTAAAATAATTTCGTACCTACTTCTAGGTCTTAGCTTAGTCATCTAATTGATTTTTCCCGCATTTCGAATGGTATTTAGTTTACATATTTTATTATTTCATTTCGGTTAACTATTATTGATTTTATTTTTTTTTTCTTCTATATATTGGGAAAAGGGGGTAAGGCAAAATATTCTTGGTCCCTCTCTATTTTTATTGAGGTATCGCTCCCTCGCCCCCTTCCCTGTGATTTTCTTTCAATACCGGCAACATCATTATCTACAGAGATTGTTTTCTAAAGCACCATTAATAATTTGAAAACAAAGAAATTGGTTAAGTGATATTTTTTTTTTATTATTTTTTTTTTTATATCTTTAGTATTACAACAATCTGTCACTTAGACAATCTGTCACACTATATGTACAAACAAATATAAAATAAATAGAAGCAAAATGACAATAAATAATAATAAAAAGGATATACAATAAATAAAATAAAATAACTTAAAAATAAGAAAATTAAAACAAAGTTAAAAAACACAAACATACCTAAATACACTATATACATCAGGAGACGGAACTCCGAGGTAGGTCCAACTATGGAGGGAAAAGCTGGATTCCAGGAGAACCCTGCGCTACTCTCTCAACCGCATCACTGGTACTAAAGCCAGCGGAGATTGATCGTGAGCACTTTAGCCACATTAAGTGATAAATAGAGATTCTATTGTCGTGCAGTAAAAAACAGAAAAACATGCAGTATACCACTCAAAATGTGCAAAATCGTGCAGTAAAAACTCAACAAAAAAGTAAAATTGTGTTTATAACTCCTTAAAAATGCATAGAATATAGTTTATGTTTATAAATATAAGTATATTATTATAAAATGCTTATCTCCTCTTGTGTTAGAATCAGAGTCCTTAAATTAAAGTTAGGTGTAACGTGTTGTAACGTGAGAAAAAAAACTAATTCTAATTCAACAATGGATAATGATTAAACTAAATCTAGCTGAAAGAGACATAACATAAAGTTAATCGTATACTTCATTACAAAACGAACATATTTAATTGAGGCTTGATGTCAAAGGTGTAAGTCAATTAAAATTTTAAAAAATGTGAATTTTGAGAAAAATTCAAATCGCCTTAGTTTTTATTAGAATCCATCGTGATTAGAATAATCCTATGGATTCTAATAAAAATTAAGAAGCAGAGTATGAGATTAGATGTCATGGAGAGATATTAGATTAGCTACTCTTTTCTGTACTGATGATGCTTGAATAAGAGAAACGTTGACAGATTTGTTTTCTTTGCCTACATTTTGGAGAAATGGTGCAGTGTGGTTTGGAATTTTTCCAAATTGTCCTAGCATTGGTAACAATGTATAGATTTCTTTACCCTACAATTCTTCCATTCCATATAATCGGGGGGAGGGTGGGGGAGTTGTCAGTATCCTTCTTAACAATGTCTTAATGTATATAATGTATTGCCTAGTTAATTTTATTAATTTGGTTTGACTTAACTATGTTTATGTCAATAAAACATCTAAATGTACCTGTTGGATTTACATCCAAAATTTTATTGTTTTATTTTGTTATGATTTGACCTGTGTGAATAACATGGGGGGGGGGCCTGTCTCATCCTGCACTACCCCCTCCGGGCGGCCAAAGACGGCCTTATCTGCGGCCAAAGGACAGATGCTAGCGAGCGAAGCGAGCAACAGCACGGTTTAAGACCTACTTCCTGACCAAACCTCCAGAGCTACAGCCCCTCATCAAACCGTACGTAGGTCATCTTATATATTCACAAGTATTCCTTCACAAATTTTTTGTCTCTTTTTATATTTCCCAAGAACAGGGCTCCCCGTCATATGGCATGTACCGGGCTCCCTAATATTGAACATATGGTGCCCTGGGTGAGGAATACTTGTGAATGAAAATATTGTAAACATCCGCCCATCATTTCAATATTTTAATTTGTTTAATGGTTCAGTTTAACTCTAGGTTCGTCTCGGTTATTTATTTTTTACGTTAAATTAATTAAAAATTTTCAATATTAGCAGCATTTACTAACGAAAATGTTGTATTTAATTGATGTAATATTAAACGGCTTAGACAGCCAGTAGGTGAGTCTTAATACCATTTCAAGTAACATTTCACTGTCGCCTAATTCCATTAAGAACAACAGTCCTGCTTACTTCCGCCGCTACTTCTAATTTTTCTTTCGTACGTATTTCAATTTCTTCAGCATCCAAATAATTCAGATCTCGCATATATAGTTTATGAATTCATTGCATTATTTCAGCTTTCAGCTCAGATGCATTTACCGTGATTTATTATTGTCATTTTATAAACGCACGAATAATGTATGGACACAATAATATACGAGCAGAATATTAAAACATGTGATTGTTCTTATTAATATTCTTGCACTATGTTAAAATTGTTGCATTTTAATTTATAAAGAATTTTAATCAGAATTTATTTATATATATTTCAACTGTTTGAATATGTTTTCATATATTTATTAATTGTTAAGTGTGCGCACCTTTTCATATTTTATTTCATATTGTTGAACCATGGGTGGCGGTAACGAACAGTTGAACGACTTTCCTGGCCCGGTGACGCGCTCGAGCGTAAGCTTCGCCATCTCAAGCGCGGTCTCAACAAATTATCTAAAGCCGCGGATTTAAGCAGTGGGGACTTCTTCGAGTACGAAGTCATTTATGATGAATCAAAGTTAATGTGGGACAAATTTGAAAACATATGGGAGGAGTTGGATGCTCTCTACACGTCCCAGGGTGCTTCAGCCTATCCACCCGACTGGGAAACAGGCTACGATGCCGTGCAGGGGGAAGTACGGAAAATAGAGGCTGGATATCGGAGGTTAAGCTGGCATCGCGCCGCGGTTGATAATAACGCCAAGTCTGGCTCAAACCCCTCGGTTTATCCGCCTCAACTTCCGGTCATAGACGTGCCCGTTTTCAACGATGATTTGTCGAATTGGACACGCTTTCGCGACACCTACGTGTCCCTGATCCACGACAACACCCACTTAACGCCGATAAGCAAAATGCATTATTTGAAAAATGCGCTTATCGGCGAACCGGCGCCGCTTCTGTCATCATTCTCTTTCGACTCTGGCTCATACCAGCTGGCGTGGGACGCTTTCATGCCAGAGTACGACAACCCACTCGTTCTCGCATCCCGGTGCCTCCAGAGAATTTTAAACCATAGGACCCCTACTTCTGGCAGCGAGTATTACAAGCACTCAGCTTACCTCTCATCTGTGGGAGAAAGTATAGCGAGCTTCCGCGCATTGGCTCTGGAAAACGAAGGGGATGTCATCATGTCCACTTTACCTCTCCCCGCGTTGGACCCTGCTTCCAGACATCATTTTGAGCTCTCTCACGCGAACGGCGAGTTCCTTTCCGCAGAAGAAGTCACCGCTTTTGTGAGACATCGCATGATGTCCTCCAAGATGGCCCGCGAATTTGAAGCGGTACCTTCCGACGCACCGCGCGTCCAGCCCACGAATAACAGAAGAACAGGAGTAACTTTGCTTACCGGCAAGGCGTATGTTCGTCCCACCACGTTTAAATACGCGACATCGCCTAAACGGACGTCTTTGGACAGGAATCTGAAGAGTGGGTCCCGACGCCGACGATGACTGGAGGAGATTCCGCGGAGTAAATCCATCTCGCCCAATAGGGATCCGTGTCCTCACTGCAGGGGGAAGCATCATCTGGCGCGGTGTTTCAGATTTCTTGCGCTGTCAATCGAGAAACGCTACGAATTCGTACAATCGAACAGACTCTGTTATAACTGTCTCAGATCCGGCCATCGAGGTTCGGAATACTTTCCGCATTTACGTGCACATTTTATAGCGAAAAGCACCATAGCGTGCTTCATAAGAAAAATAGTTCCGATTTGAACACTAAGGAAACTTCCGTGCGGGCGGGCGATTTCGTTGGTCACGCTCGCGGCGCCTCTGTTTCGTCTGATGCATCCTTTCGACGGCAAGATTTTGGGTTTGGGTGACAGTCCTGTCGGGAAAATTATAGGGTACATTACGTGTAGGCTCGGCACGACCCTCGATGACCGTACGAATTTCAAGGTGCGCGCTTTGGTGGTGGACCGGATTACATCCGATATACGAAAGCGCCAGTTGCCCGCTGGGTTGGTTCGTGAACTGTCGACCCATGTTTTGGCAGACCCATCCTTCGAGTCCCGGGTCCTATCGACATGTTGGTAGGTGCCGATCTATATCCTCGCCTTCTTACTGGTGCTCCCACCAAGGTCTCCATGGATAATAACCTATATCTGCTACCAACTCTCTTCGGGAATGTCGTAATGGGGAATATCCCGACGAATACTTCACCACAGTTCGTATCGCTTTTGACCCACGCTATGTCGCCAGTATCAGTGCGGTTCAGATCGTTTCGGAAGCCGGAGAAACTCGGTCCCGCGAGCCGTAGCTCCGTCGCGAACTCTCATAACAATCACGTATATCGCCCTTGTACACGGCGTTTCAACCATAAGAGGGGAAGGATACTTTCGTGTCTTGTCGCTAACCGTTTTCGTAGTTTCGGTCCGTGAGGATTATCCTCGCGAGACCGCCGTAAAGTTTCTCGCTCACGCGATGGAGGACGGGTCTGGATATCAACCCGTCGTAGGCCCGCCGTAAGGTTTCTCGCTCACGCGATGGCGGACAGGCAAGGACATAGTTCCTAGTGGGTCCCGTAGTAACATTCTTGTCTCGACCTTTCGATAGTCGCTCCTGGTTTTTTTCGTCACTCAAAAGCCGTTTTAGCCGGAACCCACGACTTAAACTCAAGCGTGACGCTTTCACGCCGGAGCGTCAACGACCGACTCACAACATCCTTCGCGAATTCCCTTCCGATTGCATACATCGCCCTGGCGCAGGGAGTGTGAGTCGTAAGGGAGAAACCACTCGCGTTAAGTAGGCTTAACGACATTATCATGTCTGCCACTTACCTGGAGGCGACCTACGCACATTCGGCAACATCATATTCAGTATTAGCGCGATGGGCCGAATCTAGTGGGTTTACGTCCACATTTTCATGTACCGGGCCCCCTAATATTGACCAGTACCTATTCTGTAGTTTTTTTCTAAGATCTAAATTAACATATTTAATAAATAGCAATAAGCCAGTAGGTTACTGCAAGACTCTAGTCTTGCTTAAGACCAAGACCAAGACTAAGTGTGCATGACCAAGACCAAGACCGCCTCGGTCTTGCGCTTGGGCAACACTACTTTGAGCCAATTTGTAACAATAATAAGGGAGAAATAATTCTGGGAATAAGAAATCTATTGTCTTCGTTACGGTCCGTTGCGCTAAGATACAGTATTTTTATATTATTATTTATTGAACACGTCCACTGTACTTTATGTATTTTTTATGTATTAAGTTAGAAAGAGAGACGAGAGAATATGAGGAATGGGAACATGTATAAGGGGAAAGAAGGAAGAGAAAGGGTATAGAATGATAATAAATGAATGAAAGAAATACTAGAAATATAAAATGGAAGGAAATAATAATAATATATATATATGTATAAAATATTTTTTACTATGCTCATACATATTGTTATTCCTATATAATTGTATAATAATTTTAAATATTGTCTGTAGTGATTAATAAGTATGCTGTGTTGTTAGCAACCCAATGTTATTGGGCAGCACCATTTTATTTTATGATAATAAAGTGATTCTTTCTCTCTCTACAAAAATTAAGTCATAACCCTCTATTGGTTAATTAATTTGTCTTAAATTAATTTATAGTTTTAAAAAATACCATTATGACGCCACCACCTACTAACGGCAACTCAGAACATAACCCTCAGTTACCACATACCTCAATGGAAGACCTCAACACACCACCCACAAATAAACTAAAACGTTACAAACGAGATGAACAAACTGACTTAGAAGGTTATACTATACCAAAGAAAATTTCGTACGCACCTAGACCAACTATCACTCCGACGAGAACATCCAATAGTTTTTCAGCACTACAGACAATCAATAATAAACCTGATCAAACACCCTCCAGTAGCAACAATACACTTAACAACAACTCTACCACGCAAAAAACATTCAAACCTCCTCCTATTATAATTAGACCAGCAATGTCCTCTGTGACATTACGTAAGGCTCTTTTAGACGCCCAAATTCACAATTTCACCATTCGTTCAAATAAGGACCAAACCAAACTGTACTTAGACAATAAACGTGACCATGAAGCTGCAATACAAGTTTTAAACGTTCGTGATGAAATCAATTATCACACCTACTCCCCTCGCGGATCAAGGCCGCTTAATAAATTTATCATTAAAGGTCTGGATCTTGACCACGACCTAGATTCAATCACAGAAACCCTCCAAGCCCGCTTGCCCGGACTCAAATCTGTACGGAGGATTAGAAAGACTGACTCAGGTGGCATCAAAATAGAACTGCCACGTATCATCGTTACGACAGACCCTGACACCACTATTGACAACCTCAAAGCAGTTGGTCCAGTCGACCACATGAGGTACTCAGTTGAGAAACTGAGGAATATCAATGGTCCTAGGCAGTGTTACAACTGTCAGCAATTTGGACATACCAAGAACTACTGTCGCCGCAGGATAACATGCGTACGATGTGGCGAAAACCACGACATCGATGAATGTTCCAGAAACACCCCCCTCAAATGCGCAAATTGTCAGTGCCCTCATGTGGCTTCTTATCGCAATAGCGAAAAAAGACTTGCACTATTAAAAAATATAGTACAGGTTCAGGCTGGAAAAAATACAGCAACAAAACCCAGTCAAACACAAAAGGGTAAAGCATCACAAGCTCCGCCCACCACCTCAAGTCCCGTCTCTTATGCGGGAGTAGCCCACCTAGCTCCCCCTTCCACCACCCAGCACCCAGCCCCCACCCTATGAACAGCCCCCATGGGTCTCCGAACTCGTGGGCATGTTCAGGTACATGAAGTCCATGTTCACAACCCTATTAAACACAGTAAACCTTATCCTTCAAAAAAGCATCAATGGCAGTTGATTTGAAGCAACATTTGATCATAAATTATAACATAACAGGGCTCATGCTTCGCAAACTTGAGCTAGAAACTCTCCTGGCTTCCCACAAGCCATCAGTCGTTGCACTGACTGATACACAAATCAACAAACGAACACATATATACTTTCCCGGGTACCATATATACAGATTAGACTCCCCATCACATGGCGGCGTCGCACTTCTGGTGCGTTATGACGTCCCTTCCAGATTAATAAACAACACTACACTAAGCGATGACAAACACTCAGCAATTACAATACAAGTGAAACTCGAACATACATACAAAATTACATGCATCTACCGTAATCCCAGTGGAAAACCTGACATACTAAAACTATTTTTGAAGGACACCGAGACAGACAAACGACACATAATAGTAGGAGATCTCAACGCCAAACACCATACTTGGGACTGTACAAATCCTAATGCATTAGGAAACTTCCTGACCAAATCCATTTATACAATCATACACCCTAATGCATACACATATAGGCATCATGCTAACCCAAATATCACGTCTACACTTGATCTACTACTCACACAACAACCACACAGATTTACAAACTGCAATAAGATTGACTTTAGCAACAACGACCATATACCTGTACTATACGAACTAGGACAGGACACAACCCCAATTCAACTCATAGACTACAAATACAATTTCAAACACGCTGACTGGAAACAATACAAGAAACAAGTATACAGTGATACACCAAACATCACAACACTTACAACAATTACAGACATCGACAATGTCATTAATAAATTACACAACATTATCCATAATGCAGCTAATACCACCATACCCATCTTTAATCCCACTCCAATTCACCTACACCAACCATCAAAACACATCCTATCACTCATAAAACAACGAAACAACATCAAGAACTGCTGGTACAGAACTAAAAACCCCACTTACAAACCTATCATAAACAGCCTCACTAGATAAATAACATCTCTTATGTCGCAGTGGAAAACGTCCCTCTGGCATGAACAACTTCGCCAAACCCACAACGACCACTAAAATTCTGGAAGCTAGTCAGAAGCCACAACACCAAATCCAAATCGGTGAAAATCCTCCGAGGCGATGAACTTCTCACTCCCGCAGATCAGGCAAACATTCTCTCAGACTATTACGTAGAACGAGACGATGCCCGCACTGAAACCATTTATCATCACATCCCCCATACAGGTAACTTACATAACTCAATATTCTCCACATATAAAGACCTGACTGCAACACTGACAAAAACAAAGGGAAACAAGTCCACAGGAAAGGACAATATTCCTTCTATCCTTATCAAACAACTACCCCGAAAAACCCTAATGTTTCTCCTTAACATTTTTAACTCCTGCTTATGCCTCAAATATTTCCCAACGGAGTGGAAACATGCTATTGCCGTTCCACTCCTCAAACCCCGTAAACGAGGAGCGGTTCCGGAAGATTATCGACCAATCAGTCTCCTCGACCACATCTCAAAAATATATGAGAAACTTATCCTTACACTGCGATTCACATGACATTATACCCCCCGAACAAACTGGGTTCCCTCGCGGCGTTAACTGTTATCGTCACGTGGCCAAATTACAGTACGAAACAGCTAATAATCTAAACAAAAATCTTGCCACAGCCATGATCTCCCTTGACTGCACACTGGCTTTTGATTCTGTATCCCACTCCATCCTTATCGATAAACTCAGACATCACCGATTCCCCGTACAACTAGTCGATATTATCGGCTTCTACCTCAGTGACAGGACCTCTCAGTTCGAGTCAAAACTGATTTATCTCTCCCCAGGCCAGTTACTTGTGGCGTCCCCCAGGGTTTAGTTCTGGCGCCTATCCTATTCAATATTTACACTGCCCAAATAGTTGGGACCAAAATTGACAAAGTTCAAATAGCCGCTTATGCTGATGATATTGCTATCTATACAGCAAGCATGGGTGCTAAACACGCAATGCGCCGAGCACAAAACGCAGCCCAACTGATCATAGACCAACTTTATTTTATTTTTTTATTTATTTATACATGATATTTACAACTGTATTAAAAAATTAAATACATTAAGTAAATTTGATAACAGAAAATAAAAACATGAAATGACTTGTTGAGAAACTACCCACTGGTAGCACTCTAAAAACAAAATGTATTTACAATAAGAGATCTCGAGGCCATCTTCTTTTCAGACGCCTCGGAGGGTTATCAGGAATAGAAGAGGAAGCAAGGTTAGAGACGAGAGGATTCGGATGGTTCTGAAGTTTATTATGGAAAGATTGGTATCTGGATTGGGCCAAATCGGAAACATAAGGAACATTAAGGTCATTATGGATTATTTTATTGGTGACAAAGTAAGGAGCATTGAGGATTTTCCGAAGGATTTTGGATTGTAAGGATTGGATACGAGAGGAATTTGATGGCTTAGTGGAGCCCCAAAGCTCAACTCCGTAAGTCCAAATAGGTCTTATTGTAGTCATGTATATAAGTCTTTTGTAATTTACTGGAAGCTTAGAGCGTTTGTCTAGTAAGTGTTGGAGTAGTCGGAAACGTCGAGCGGTTTCTTGTCGTTTCAGTCTGGTATGAGGATTCCAAGTTAGACGTTTGTCCAAGTGAAGTCCAAGGTATCGGATTTGTTCAACAGGGATAAGTGGGGTATTATTAAAGGATACTGTGGGACATGAGGTCATAGGTTTACGTCGATGGGAAAAGGTGATTTGATGGGATTTATTAGAATTTATTTTAATCCTCCAGTTTTTACACCATTCTTCAAGGCTTGTGATGTGCGATTGAAGAGTTTGGGATGCAATGGTTGGGTCATTATTAACGGATAGGACACATGTATCATCGGCATACGTGGTAATAACAGTGTTAGGATGGGTTGGGATGTCAGCTGTATAAACTGTGTAAAGGATAGGACCAAGGATACTACCTTGAGGAACACCAGCGGACTGGGAAAAGAGGGATGAATAAGCATTATTGTGATTGACTTTTGAGTATCTATCAGTTAGATAGGAACGGATAATGAGGAAGTATGTAGGATGTAGGAATTTACGGAGTTTGTAAAGTAATCCCGGGTGCCAGACTCGATCAAAAGCCTGTTCTACATCGAGAAAGACTCCCGTGCAGTACATTCCGCGCTCTAATGCAGAGGAGACAACATCCACCACACGATGGCATTGCTGGATAGTGGAATGGGATCTGCGGAATCCAAACTGGTGATCTGGGATTATGTGATTAGAATCTAGGATTGGGTACAGGCGTTTTAGGATGAGTTTTTCTAGGACTTTTCCCATGATGGGTAAAAGAGAGATAGGACGGTAAGAGGATGGGTATTCTGGTGGCTTTTTGGGTTTATGTATCATTTTGATAATGGATAGTTTCCAAGGGTCGGGAAAATATGTTGATCGGAGTACAGCATTATATATATATGTAAGGAATAGAATGGCTTTCCGAGGAAGTAGTTTTAGGATCTGGGATGTAATTAGGTCGTGTCCAGGAGCTTTGCGGGAAGGTAACCTGTGAATGATGTTGGATATTTCTGAAGGATGAAAGGCTTTAGGAGGAGGAGTCATTTGGAGTGGGATATCCAGTTCTGCTTCAATACATTCAAGGTGATTTGGGTTAAGAATATCGGGATGTGGATTAAAGGTTTTAAAGAGGTGGTGGGCAAATATTTGGGATTTTTCTTCGTCGGATTTGGACCAGGTTTGGGCTTCAGTGAGTAGTGGATGGTTGCAGTCCTTAAATTTCAGGAGCCTTTTAGTGGTCGTCCATAGTGATTTATCGGTAGGTGTAAGTTTTTCAGTAAAATTTAGTAAATTTTGAATTTTGTATTTTCTTATTTCTGATTTCAGTTTGTTAGTCAGTTGGGTGTAATGCGCTTTATCTGTCGGGTATCTAGTTCGATGCCACTTCGATCTTGCTCTGCGTTTTTCCTTTAATAAGATGCGAATATGCTGTGGCAAGTTAGTATTTTGTGGTTTGTTAATCTTATTGATAAAGGTATTATTATTTATACTGTCTGTTATTGTTGATGTCAGTTTTTCTATGGCACCATTAATGTCTTCTTTTGTCTTTAGCGGAATTTTGAGGTCAAGTTTGTTTTCCAAATCATCACGAAATTTGTCCCAGTTTACTCGTCCAGTGATCAGTTTGGGAGGTGATGGTTTAGGAGCAAAGTCAGAATGTAATGAAAGCAGAACCGGACTATGGTCTGAAGAAAGGTCATCCAGGGATTTGATTATAGTTTGGGAGGAGGAAATCTGGGAGGTGATAAATATATCCAGGATATCGGGACGTTTTTTGAGGGATGTTGGCCAATAAGTAGGACTCATGGGCGAGAGGATTGAATAACTATTAGAAGATGAGAGACGGGAAAGGATGTTACCGCGGGAGTTGGATGTTCGACAACCCCACCGTTGGTGTTTAGCATTGTAATCTCCTCCAGCAATAAAGCGCGATCCGAGGGATTGGAACAACGTATCAAGGAGATTAAAGGAGAGGGAATTACCAGGAGGACAGTATACAGCTGAGACTGTGAAATGGAAAGGGCGAGTTGAAAGGATTAAAGAAGTTGATTGAATGGCGTCAGTTGGAGTGGAAGGAATAAGGGAATGGGGTAAAGATTTATGTATAAGGATGCAAGAACCGGCGTGGGCAGTGTTGTCTGGATGGTCAGATCTATAAGTGATGTAGTCTCGTATGTGAAAATGTGTCCGTTTTGTGAAATGCGTTTCAGTCAGTAGAGCTATATCAATGTGATTGTCATGAAGGAATATGTCAAGTTCGTCACGGTGGTTGTGTAGTCCGTTAGCATTCCATAAAAGGATAGTTAGGGGCTTTGTGCTCATCGAGGGAAATTAAACGGAATTTCGGTCAGGATTCTGGTTAGTAGAGTGATAAGAGGTTTTATGGTGTTTTGGAGGTCCAATAGGAAGGATGATAGAATGGAAGTTAGATCAGATGGATGTTGATTGTGAAGTGGATTTAGGATAGGTTCAGGTGGCGGGTAAGGAGTGTTAACTGAGAGTGGGATTCGTTGTTGTGTACGAGGTGGGACTGGATTCGACGATACTTGTGCTGGGTTTTTTTTCTGGGCATTAGGATGAGATGGGTGCGATTGCTGTGGCGGTAATTTGACTCGTAGAGGTAGATGATGAGGGGGAATTTGCTGACGCGGAGGATGAAATATGAGAGGATTGGGAGTATGAGGTTTAGCTTGGGAGGCCTGAGGCGCCTGGCGTCGAGGCTGCTGCTTCTTGATGGTGGTATGGGTGCTAGTTTTGGTAGATTCCTGTTGAGGATGGGCGATTTCAGTTGAAGTAGTTGGTTCTTGTTGTGTTGAATGGGTAGTTTGTTTTGGCAACTCAGGAAAATTTGTAATATCAATTTCTGGTGGCTGGGTGTAAGTTTCTTTATTTAGTTGGCTGCACTTTAAGGCTATGTTATGAGTTCTTAACTTGTAGTATTTTTTATATACTATGCATCCTTTATAGCTTGCAGGATGGTCTTCGCCACAGAGAGCACATTTAGGAGGCTGGTCTCGAGGGATCTGACAAGTGTTAGATGCGTGTGGCCCGGCACATCTAACGCACCTCGCTTGATGATGGCAATAGGTCTTTGTGTGCCCCAAGTCTTGACACTTGGAGCATTGAACTATGACAGGTTTTTGTCTAGGCTCTTCGAATTTTACTGTGGAATACACAAGCCTCTTAACTTGAAATATGTCAATGTTATTGCTTGCAGGCTCCAAATCAACGAAAAACAGTGGCAATGGATATTTTTGCGTTGGATGTAGGACGCATGCTATATGCCTAACGTTATGTCCTATTTCCTCTAGATCAGATTTGATAACGGATATGGGAGTGGTTGAGTGCAAGCCTCTCAATACCACCCGATATGCCTTTTCTTGTCTCAGTTGGTAACAGTGAAATTCATATTTTTTAGTTGTAAAATAATTTATCAGAGTTTTATAATTTTCTTTAGAGCTCGTGTTAATCTTAATGTCATTAACCCTAGAAAAACAGCGGAAACTGGTTTGTCCGATAAGATTGGCAATTTCTTGAACGAATGATATAAAATTTTCAATTTTAGAGACAAAAATAGGGGGCGGCTCGGGGTCAGTAAAACCTTGAGGTGCCGGAGGCTTGTTAGGTGAGTTACTACCAAGATCAAAATTATTGCTGGCTGTGGTATTTGGTGCAGTTGGAGCTGTTTTTGTGATGTTTGATTTGCTTCTAGTTCTGGGTGGTGATTTATTTTGCTCGGCAGGCTGTTTAGATTTATTTTGTTCAGCTGTCTGTTTAGATTTTGCTGATTTATTTTTCTTCTTGTTAGGCGAATTGCCACCTGACCCAGGGGCAGAGTTTCTGTTACGTTTTTGAAGCGAGCGTCTTTTCAGATATTGCGAATCAGTTTCGCTAACCTCGGAAAAATCTGAATCTTCACATGAAGATTTCTCGTCCAAATTCATATCTTCCATTATGATAAGAAGAGAAAAGAAAGAAAAAAAAATATATATATATACCTAAATATTAAAACTACAAAATAAGAATTTACGATCTATTAAAAAGAAGTAAAAAAAAAAATTACAAACTCAGAAACAGAAATAAAACAAAACATTTCTGAGAATAAATAAACAAAGGAAAAAAATAAATAAACTGTCTCTTGGAGAAGAAAAACAAAACAAAAAAAAAAAAAGGAGTTCTACAAGTCTTTGGTTTCGTACTGAGATCAGCTGACGGAAGCGAGCTAGTATATAAACCTTGGCCGGGAACTTAACGTAAATAAGATAAGAAGCAAGGGAATTAACAGCCACATGGGCTATTCAAACTTGTAACTCACCTCTTTATCCGTGAACTTAAAAATGTTCAACTGTTTATAATGTCACTGTTAATCAATTATTAACACAGAGTTTTGACTAATAAGCACATAGCAAAGTAATAATCACAGAGCGAACTGAAAACTAAACTGCAGTAGCGGCCATGACACTTACTCAGATTTAGACCAACTTAAAAACATAAACATCCATCAACCCCTCAAAAACCGACGCCATCACATTCTAATACAAGAAAACAACTGAAAAACACCCTAAACTAAACGAACAAACCATAAAAACAAAAAGACATCTTACATACCTAGGAATGAAACTCGAATCCATTTATCATTCACAGCACACATACAACACAGAATACAAACAGTAAAAAAACCCTTATTAGATCCCATACTGACTTTCCCATATTACACCTTAATGACCAGCCAATTTCCTTCTACTCCTCTGTTAAAAATTTAGGATTTTTCATAGATCAAACCCTCTCCTGGAACTACCATATTTCTCACATTTCCCGTAGGACAATTTCTACCCTTAAACTATTTTATCGCTTCCGCCATCTCCTACCTCAACATACCCGTAGACTCCTAATTTCCTCTCTCATCTTCCCCCACTTTGACTACAGCTGTGTGGTGTATGATGGCCTCTCGGTGGAGCTCCGTGATAGACTGAAAAGATTAATGAATAGCTGCGTAAGATTTGTTATCGGTGCCCCGAGGTACTCCCATGTCTCTCACCACTACACTGAGTTAAGGTGGCTCTTCCCCTCCTTTAGAAGACAATATTTCCTAGGTACGTTCCTCTATCAAATCATCAACAACCATCGTCCTTCTTACGCCTACAACCTTCTCCAATTCAAGTCCTCAGTCCATTCCCTTTCAACAAGATCTCGACCTTCTGACCTTTACATCCCTTCGCACAGATCTGCCTCATTTCAGAATTCCTTTATAGCTCGCGCTGTCAATTTCTGGAATTCTCTACCTATCAAAATTCGGCATTCCCCCTCCATATCCACATTCAAATCCCTCCTATTCCAATTCCTATCCCAAAAACAGTCAGATACTTGCTAAACTTTCGATATTCTAGTCATCATCAAATGATAGTACTATTCTATACTGTGAACTTCACTAGGGATATTACAATATCTTCCGGCTCTTAATGCCACTGACCACATCTATTTTTTTTTTTTTTTTGTTTTATTTATTATTATTTTTTATTGGTATTTAATTAAATCGGTACCTCTAGCATTTGACAATGATGAGTCTACATATTAATCATTATTTAAAGACACTGATATTTTATATTGTCAGCTTTGTCTTTTCTTTGTTAGCAGAAACACACCTCATTTTAAAGAAGAATTCAATTTATTTTTTATTATTTCATTTTTCAAAAGAGTATTATTATAATTTTTCCTACTGTACATAGTCTTAAGTGTTTTATCATAGTTTTAAGTGTTTTGTATATAGATTTTCTTTTTTTTTTTGTATATAGCTTGTTTAACTAATATTTTCTTTACTTTCTCTTTTTTTATTATTGTTTATTTTGGCCAGATGTAGTATTTTAATTATGTTCTATTTTGTCATTCTAAAGGGACTTTGTCACAGAATAAAGTTATTTTCTATTCTATTCTATTCTATTCTAAAATCCACCTCATATCAACTCCGTCATCTACTCTATTCACCAGGGCTGTCATTCAGACTCAAATTACTCATATATAAAGCCATACTTAGACCTTCACTTCTCCACGGTGCCCCCCTCCTAAAGAAACTACAACAATACCAGAACAGCATACTCATGAAGGTCTGCAAAGGGACAACATTAGAAAGAAGAAACATGAAACACATCCATAACGAACTACAACTCGACTTTGTTCAGCAATACATATCAAAAAGACACATCAAGTTCTTCGACAACCTCCCCGCATCCTTTAACCCATTATTCCGATCTATCACCCCATCCTCCCTCCCTACCAGATGGCAAGGCCGTAAGGGTCCAATAAACCCCACCAACATAATCATTTAACCTGCCTCACGGCCCGTCCTCCCCATCCCTTATCCATATCCCTATTCCTCCCCCCTATTTTATCTTTTATGTTTAATTTTTTATTTATTTTATATATTTATCATTAAACGAACGGATGACCCTCAACTCCAAACACCTTAACAAGGCCTTAAGTGGGCAGGAAGAGATATCTTTCCAAAATCATTACAACGCACCTTCAAATACCGCAGGTAGAAAAAGGTTAAAGTAATTCAGAGTATCATTCCGTTAGTACATTGGTCCGAATATGACACTGATCTCATGTTTTATTTTTTCTCAGAGGGATCTGAAAAAGGCATAACATTCTCGTCACTCCATTACTCTCTACGACCTTAAATGTTAGATATTAAAATTTCTAAAATAGGGGAAGAAAATTTGAAAAGTTGTCATTAAGTCCTTTTCCATTGAGGTTAATGTCTACGTATTAAAGACAAATTTTAATTGAATTTAATTTTACATTTATATGACGAGTTTCATAAAATTATTAATCTTTTTCAAAAAAATTGTAAAAATGTGTAAAATCAGTTATAATTCGGTATTTCCTGTAAGCCGATTTTAATTGCTGCTGTAACATTATAGGCATATACTTAACTTAAATACGTAATTTCAGTATCATGAGATTTTTTAATTTTTTTTTATTTAGCCATTGTGTTCAAACACAGAAGAAGAAGATTAATAAATTTTATTCTATGACATTTAGTCCCCTATGGCTAATGGAAATGAACATTAGGTATTACATTTACATTTATCTTACACAAAATGGTTGGTAAAAAATAATTAAATTACAAAGTTATTTAACATTAAAATAAAAAACAGACTAGCAAAAGTAAAGTTAACAAATGAAATAATAAAATGTTTAAAATTTTGCACAAATTAGCGATATGAATAACTATAAACTGTAAAATAAAGCTGACAGCAATAAAATACGAACATTTGAATTTTACATATATTTGGAATATTGCTAGCCAAGGAGATCCAAAACAATAGGTTTATAAATGATGCTGAAGATGAGGTTTTGTGTAAACTTTCTATAGAAGTGGATAAGGAATTCCAAAACAAGAAAGCAAGCAGAATAAGGGATGTTTTAAAGGACGCAGTTCTACAACAGGCAATATACAGGTTTGTGGGCTGAGATCTTGTGTTTAAAGAATGTACAGAGAAATGAGACATATAGAAATAAAGAATATAAGAAGGTTTTTTTTTTGTTGAAAAGGCTGGAAAATAAATACTCCTAGGAAATATTGGGGTCGGAAAACTGGATAGAAACTGCCCCTTCAACTCGACATACCAACTGGGGAAGTGGAAGCACCTGAGGACTCCAAAGATAAATCTAAAGAAACAGTTCATTAATTACGTCAGTCTGATCTCATACTCAGCAAGCAGTCCACCACGCTTTGGTCTTCTCTATGTTCGATCACAAATCATTGCTTGCTGCCCATGCGTTAATTTTGTCTATATCTTTTTGTAGCTTTCGGGTTGCCTAAAGCATCACGGCAGGATAAAAGGACTGGTAGATTTGGAGGTCTGTAGCATATAAGTGGTATTGTGAATGTTGATGGATTAAGGAAGATCGTTTATATGAATGGAAAAAAATGATGATTAGAGCTACTTGATATGGAGAGGTTTTGGAGTTTTGGAGGTTTTGGAGTGGAAAGGATAAACAAATACACACTTTGCGAGATTTGTTTTCCGATTTTTTCACGTGGACCTGTTTTAGGATATAGATTTGGTCTTGCGTTATTAAAAAAAAAAAAAGCGTGCTTATATAGATAGCTTATTTAAGTTTTTTTAAATCTCTTTGGTACTAAGGTCAATTACTAAAATAACATCTTATAACAGCTAGAAGGCGCTGAAGGTCAACTTGGAAGTTAAGTCATGACACAGTCTTCAGACAATCAATTGGTTGTAAAACCATAACAAAATATTGATTATAGCAGTCCATAGACTGGTATCATAATACTAGGGAGAGAAAATGTTTTTGGAAGTTGAAGACGGAGCTGGATATCCACGGGGTATTGCTGAGATAAATTGAGCACTTCCTTCTCTATGTTTTGGTACTAAATGGCTCCAGACTGTGAAATAAAAGAGAACAGCATTGGTTCTTACATCTTTCAGCTAATTCAACCATCAAAAATCCTTAATTTACACCACTCAATCAATTTTATTTATACATTATTTTATAGTTGTAGATAGTTAACAATATACTTACTAGTAATGTGAAGAATGGTATTCGAGGTTTGAAAAAACAAAATGACAGTTAAAAGTGTTGCCAAGAAGGGAAGGTGAATCTTCTTTTATTTCATGATCTTTTTTTGAAAACATAAATCCACATATTTTTACTTATAAGTTTTATTCAGTTCATTATTCCCATTTGTACCAATTCATTTGTTCATTGAATTTTAAAACTAGAAAGTAGCTATATATTAGCCATAATTTTTTTTTTACTTTCACTTACATATAAATTTTCGAATCTAATTTTCAACGAAATAGATATTTTGAGGTTCCCTAAGTCCAAATAACCAAATCCCGGAAAATGGCGAGAGAGTGTGTGTGTGTGTGTGTGTGTGCGTGTTAACAGTACAGCTCAAAAACGTTGTACGAAAGTGAAATTGCATATTTAAGGTGTTTATATGCTTGGGATGTTACAGCAACTTTTTCGTCAAAATCGGCTAACCGGAAGTTTATATCTTGGACTAAACACATTTTTACAATTTTATCGAAAATGACTGTAGCGATTTTGATTAAATTCTTTATACCAGTGTAACATTAAGCAGTTTTAAATAAAATGTAGATTTTATTCTGGTTGATGTTCTCTAACAGGGCTTAAATGGCTAATTTTCAATATTAGCTTCCCCTAAAGTAACTAATTTTTTTTTATTTGAAAACATTGAACATTTTACATTCATCTCTAATATAAAATATGAAGGAATTGATAATTAACTAAAGGAGAAATAAGAGATCGTAACGAAAAATAGTTGTAATTGAGGAACCAAAGGAGTACGAGCGCACCCAAGCTCTACCGAACTCGCTTCCAATGGAATCGAGGGAATCCATGTTATGTATGGAAGCCTTCCATACATAACATGAGCTTAATATAATAAAGACAATATGCAAATATATATATGCGGTTTTCATGATTACTATTGTTGGTATTATTTTATATTTAGTTGTATAGATTACAGGAATATAAATATTAAAATTTGTATATATATATAAGGGTGATTATACAAATAAAAATACCCACATGAAATATAAATCAATATAGCATTTATAATTTTTACTTTCACTTCTCCTTTGTCTGAAAGTACATATTTTTGCTGAAAAGAGAGTGGTAAGTGAAAGTTGTGTGATACGCGCACCTCACCAGATTTTTTTTTAATACTATCATGTTAATTCTCTTTAATATGAGATGGGGAAACGATAAAAATTAAAACAAATTGTTTAATGAGCGCCAACGATTCTTTAGTACTCTGTTGCCTTTTTTTCAAATTAAAAAGGATATAACTGGATCAAGTAATTTTTTTGAAGGCAAGTCAGAAATGTCACTTTTTATAGAGACTATTTAATTTTCCTTCTACACAAATGGCACTAGAAAACATTTAAGATAAATCCACGGACCTCTATTCACTATCAAATAATAATCAAAATAATTAATGTCCTATTCTGTTCTGGGTACATTGTGCCTCTCTTTGTTTGTTAATCTTTAGTAGCCAAAATAATTTTTTTTTGAAACAGATAACATTTTTATTACATCTTAACTTTTTGAAATAGTATTGGTAACCATCATGACATACACAATTTTCTATTCTGTTTATTATTAAAAGTAATGATGGTTTATGAATACTTTCCATTTTGTATTTGTAGCCTTTATTATTCTGTTTTACTTAATATTTTAGGTTTATTCTGAACTTTTTAATGTTAATGTGGGAGAAGTGTAGCCATGAGCAGTTTGCTCATATCTGGAAATAAACTTTGATATTTTAATTGTATTTCATCTGATTTGCTTTTACTTTTTTCCACCCTCCCGTTTGCTTTAAACATTATAATTTCTATTTTTTATTAATTGTTAACTTCCCCTTTTTTACCCAACTCAGTTTTACTTGTCCTATGATGGATTTCAGTGAGCGTTTTCCTCACTAGTTAACTTCTAACATATCAGTTTTCTTACTGTGTGATTCGCTCAGCTGGATACGTCTTGTGTGATTTTTTTTGTTTGTTTTTCATCATGATATTTATTTATGAAATAATATTTATGTACTGGAATGAAGGGATTCAATGATCATAACTGTTTGATAAACTATAAATAAACAATTATATTTATATTTCCACATTTACATTAAGAAAAAAATAAAGGACATCATATCACATATATTTAAAATATTCATCACAAACATATTATAACATAAAGACATTAATAAATACTTTTAAACAAGAATTTAAGTACAACTTTATAGATCTCCATAAAACCAAAATTTATAGTAATTAAATATTTATGAAAAATAGTGAATCGTTTCTGAAAAATTAATGTTTTTCCTTTAGTACTAATTTAATTATTTAGGATTTTATTATGTGGTACTAAAATCTTTTCTAATAACATCAATCAAAGTTATAGACAATGTTGCAAGGTTATTATTATTTTTTAAAAATTTGTAGTTTGTTAACTGGAGGCTCAGTCCAAGAAAACACAAGCACAAAAAAGAAGAACCAATCAGATGTTTAGCATACTTTTTTTTTGTCTTCTTTGATTCAACAATAACCCAAGTCTCAAGCTAAAGTGACTATTTATGTTTTAGCTATATACCACTTACAAATATTATTTAAACTTCTTATTATATGAGTGCATAATATTAATGAATGTTTGATAATAAATTTACATGAAACATTAAGTTTTACCTAACATGGTATTATTAATCAGAAATTTAGGAATGCTCATACATAAATATATAAGATCAAGTGTCATAAACTTGAGTTTAAAATCCAAGTGTTCATCTGAATATGTACATTTTTGGATTGTATGTTGTTTTATGATCTACGTTTGTAAATATATATTTTTCTGTTTAGACATATTTACATATAGAAATTCCTTATGTATTTCTTACAAACTTACATACATTTTCAAATTTAAATGGGATGTTTTTATACTATTACTAGTGGGAAAT
This sequence comes from Nezara viridula, assembly GCA_928085145.1. NCBI lineage: Eukaryota > Metazoa > Arthropoda > Insecta > Hemiptera > Pentatomidae > Nezara > Nezara viridula. The sequence continues at coordinate 152,500,961 of OV725078.1, forward strand.
TTATTTCAAAAACATTTTAAAATAATTTGTTCAAATAAAAATCAATTTACAGAAGTATTTCCATCATTTACAATAAATAAAGATTATGAATAAACACAAATAAACGATTGAAATCTTAATTTTGACTTTATGATTATTATCAAAAACATATTTTTCAATTTGAAATCCATTCCTCTCATTAAGAATTATAATTCATAATTTTACATTTTTATTCTTTGTTATTAACTTTGTTCTACTATGAATTAACGTATTATTTTAAAAGGTGGACCTTGAAAAAGCAATTCATTAGAAACCATAACAGTACATCAATTTAACTGCATGACTAGGAGCCTAAATTGGGAATGAGGTCTGTCATGAAATAGACATGAGAAATAAACAGAAAGTAATGCATTATGATACACTCAAAATTCGTTTTTATTATAAAAATTATTTAAAAAACAACAACATATTTCTTGAATCTATCTTTTGACTATTAATTAATGAATCTCAAAGATTATGTTGTTTACTATCTATTCTAACTATTGTAGTTATTTAGAAAATGTAAATATGTGCGATGAAATCATTCGCTTCAACCATTATTCTGTTTGGTTCAGCAAAGTTTCAGCTATTCATGTCATGACCTCATGGATATGAATTTCAATGTTTAATCTAAACATTTCATATATTTATGAACAAGAACCATAAAGTGCTGTGGTATATAAAGTTATATTTGCTGTAATTAATAACATACCATGAACCACAATCAAATTTAAACACTAACTTAGAGATCTTCAGAATTGAAACTTAATTTAGAATAGGTCAAATAATTACTCAATACCATATTATGATATGATTATTATCAAGAAAAGATATAGCATACATATAAATGTACTTCTTAGTATAAAGTATACAAAATCGTCTCTCAAAAATCTTAGCATAAATGATGGATTTGATCAATTGTCTTTTTACAATATAATACACCGATTACATACAAAAACCAAAGAAAACTAGAAAGTAAATGTAATTAAATAAATAACAATAAATATAAATATACAAAGTTAACCTAAATAAAATATAAATAAATTTAAAAATAGGAATTAAATTCAATGCAATTGACTGATATTATTTGTGCTCATTAATGAATATAAATTTGTTTACACCAAGGAATTGGTTTTTATACTTTTAGATATTCCTAGTATAGACTTTTCAAAGTAGACATTAAATGTCTCTTTTATTAAGTGTGATAATATTTTATTTTACAAATAATATATTACCCTTATATTAAGTGAAAAAAAAAATTAGAAATAAGTAACTTAAAAACTGATTTTTAAGTTCCAAGATTTTATTGAATGGCACTAAACAACAATCTACTGATGAATTGTCCTTTTTTTCTATTTGTTCACTTTTTTTTTTTTTTACTTTTTATTTATGTATTTTATTTCACTTTTTTATAAAAAGAGATTTGTGAACATAAAAACCATAATTCATATATATTTGAGAAATTATTACAGAATAACATTTATTATATACATATTGTCACCTATAAAACATTGAAAAAATATAATACAAAAATTTTAATACAATTATAATTATATTTTTAATATAATGTTAAAATTAACTAGATACACTAAATTTTGTATTTTTCCAGATATACACTAGTAAAAAAAGGAACCAAATTTAAATATTGTATCATTATTGTTGAGTTTCCTGTTAATGAAACATTTCATGAGTCAAAGTTATATTGATAAGCTATAATGCTACAAAAATATTTTATATATATATATATATATATATATATATATATATATATATACACATATAAATATATATATATAAATACTGTACAATTTAAATCAATGTAAAGTTTTTAAACACAACTTCCCGATATATATTACACATTCTTTTAATTAATAGTCAAGTTGTGAGTTTTTTTTCGAGAGAGCATACTCTTAAGGCTTGCCACTTCAGATGCTAGCCGAGCGACTTCTGATTTCAAATGGGTGTCATCATCTTCATTTTCAATTATATCATGAGTAATTGGAGATGTTGGAGGAGCATGCTGCTCATTTGTTATATTATGTGCTGGCATAATCCATTCTGCTCCAAGTGAAATTCCAGAATCTCTTTCATCACTACTTCCTTCTCCATCCCATGGAGGACTTGCACGAGATGGTGGCTCTTGTTTAATATTATGGAGAGAAAGTAATGCAGTAGCTGCAACATCCTTGTCACCAAGATGACTTTTATGTCGCAGTTTATGTGGGAGGCTATTGTTGTTTGAAGCTAGAGGAACCTCTCCACTTCCAGATGCAAGAGGAATTTCGTAAGAAATAGGGGATTCATTAGGACGACTTCTGCTCAAATTTAGCACACTGTTTCCAGCAGCTTCTAAAACAGGAGGATTTAGTGGTGGTAAGACTGGAGTAAATGGGAATGGATACCTGTCATTTTCTTGAAAAGTGTCTGTTTCAGTATACACTTGATGAATTGGTACTATAGGTGGAGATGGTCCTGTGTTAGCTGTTCGGTGTATAACAGGTGTAGGTATAGGCACAGAACTTTGTGGATACATTATTGGGGGAGTTAGGGCATTAGTGCTCAACTTAGCCCTCTTAGTAATACTTAGTACTTGATCATTTGTAGGTAATGTAGCCATCACTTGTTCAACATTTACAACTGCTTCACCACTGATACCATATTTGTCTTTAATTGCAGCTAACTGGGCTTTTAAAAAATGATTTTCTTTGCTCAATTCTACGACTCTTTGTTCAAGAATCATATCATTGTAACGACGTTTTTCTCGAGACCTTTTCGCAGCTTCATTATTTCTCCTCCTTCTATCCCAATAACTTTCATCTTTCTTATTATCTGGTATGAATTCCCGCTGTTTCCTCTGAGAAAACAAATCTTTTCTCTGCAAATGACTACTGACATCAAATCCAGGAGGATAATTTTCACCCATGTTGGTAGTCTCAGGACTTGAAGTCATATCTCCATCTCGAGGTATTGCACCGAGGTCCATATTTTGTTCAATAAATAAATATCCAGAAGTTGGAGTACAATTAATGTTCCCATTATTTGCTACAGCACTGTTATTGTTGTTGGTTGGAGTACTGGATGCATGAAGTGGTGTTTCCCCATTTGCTGGGGAACTATTCTGGCGTTCTACGAACTCTGCCACCATCATCTGGGAAAAGTGAGACCTGAAACAAAAAAAAACAAAAAACGCTTTATTATAAAAGTTTTTGCCACAAAAGTATTTTCAAATTATTTATGAAAAATAGTAAGACTGGGAAACTGTATAAAAATATAATAGTGTGATGTGTGAATATTTAAATAAATTCAAATAGAAAACAAAAGTAAAATAGTTTCAATTTACCAACAATACGAGTATCAGTAACGAAAGGTAAAGTATATTGTTATTGAATCATGATATCATTACCATAATTTTAATAGCTAACATACAAATACGAGGAATAATTTTAAACATTAAAAAAATCAATTTATCTTTTGTGCTTTGTAGGTAATTTATTAATATGATGCTGTGAAAAAATAAATCTTAATTAAGTAAGTATTAAATATTATCTTTAAATTTTGAAAAACTGCAGCAGTGATTTTATTCATGAAGAATACTAGCCAGAAGATCTTTCGAATAATTTTTTTTTTTTTAAATCTTCTTATTGACAAAAATTATTAAACAAAGCTACCATTTCTTCGCCAAATGAAAAATGTATATTATCTTTAAGACGTCTTTTGAACTCAAATAAACCTAAATTAGTTCTACTAGTCTAGCAAAAACTGAAATGTATTTTATAACAGCCAGTAAGAAGGGGTAAGTAGTGTTAAGGTAAATAGTTTTAAGTTGTTTAGAGAAATTAATACAGGGAATGATCACAGAAGTTTAGGGACAGAAATGAACATTTAAAAGATACAAGATAGATCTAAAAATAAGATAAAAAAAACTTAAAGCTAAAAACCAAGACTCTATAATGTTTTAAGCTATGGGGAAAACTTAGGAAAAATATAAAAATAGTTAAAACAGATTGGGTAATGACTTGAACAGAATCTACAAATGTTTTCGAAAAAAATAAAAATTTCAAGCTGAATCATATAAACAGACACAGACAAAATTGAAAGGCGTATAAAACAGAAAAAAATAAATAAATAATAATAACTAGGTAAATAATAACTACTAAATGCTCATATGAAATTGCTAAGCTACACTTCTACCAGTCCTCATATAATGTTAAGCACAACCTGGAGATTCAACAAAATATTTACTGGCGTGGTATGAAATCATAACAATTGGGATAACTAGACCGAAAACTAAACTATGAATCAGAAACAAAACCAAAATAAAGATATTGAGGAGATTGTGTAGATTTCTAACTTTAAGAAGGTGGAAAAAAGGACCAGGAGAAAAGAAGACAGCTAGGCCAAGAGGATTGCGGAGTGGCAACCACAAACTACTACGAACTAGGATGAAGAAATGAGAGCAACATGTGGAGGAAGTAAGGAGCAGCGATGTCAAATGCTCTGTGCAACTGAAAAGATTAGGTATGTTTATTATTCAGTTAGACTGAAAGAATAATAAAAAAAAATAAAAAAAATGCATTATGAGTTTGTTTTTATTGTTTTTTTTAATTTAGTCATATATATATATATATACCAATTCAACAATACTCAACTGAAAGCTGATTTGCATACTGTGATAATACAATTTTTGTTTTGAACAAGTTCAGGCTGAATTTAAAGAAAATATCTCAAATTTTGTTTAAATTGGCAAATAATTAATTGAAACATCGTTTGTAAAAAAAAATAATAAAAATTAAAATGTTATGTAACAATATGAAAAAATGAGATTTCGGGGGGGAGGGGGGAGGGTGAGCATCTCTGTACCAGGTGCTCCCCCATTCCTACTCGTTCCCCCACCACTACCCATCCCCCCACTCCTTAGTGGGAGGGGGAGAGGCACCGCTAGTGGTACTAAATATTATTATGTGAACATAATGAATACAAATCATTCGATATAAGAACGCCCACTTACTCCATCAGTCATGCTCTGGCTCCAGCACAGAATTTTTACAAACATGATGAAAAGACCGATGAAGTATATGAAGAGGATCTATTATTTGGGTACGGGAAAATGTACGAATTTAATCCCAAGCAATACCTCTTGGATCTAGACCTATTGAGAAACGAAAAACGATTGGATATAACATTCTAATTATTCTTTTTATTAATTATAATTTAATTAATTTACTATTTTCATTTTGGTTATAGGTTTAAATTTAAATTCCAACAAATCCCATCAAATCACTTTTACCCTCCGTCGTAAACCTATGACCTCTTGTCCTACAGTATCCTTCAATAATACTCCACTTATTCCTGTTGAGCAAATCCGCTACTTAGGACTCCACCTTGACAAACGACTCACTTGGAACCCCCATACCAGACTGAAACGACTAGAAACCGCCCGACGTTTTCGACTACTGCAGCACTTACTAGACAAACGATCTAAGCTTTCAATCAATTATAAACGACTCGTATATATGACAATAATAAGACCTGTTTGGACTTACGGAATTGAGCTTTGGGGCTCCACTAAACCATCGAATTCCTCTCGTATCCAATCCTTACAATCCAAAATCCTTCGTAAAATCCTCAACGCTCCTTACTTTGTCACAAATAAAATCATCCATAAAGACCTTAATGTTCCATATGTTTCCGATCTGGCCCAATCCAGATACCTTTCCTTCCATAACAAACTGCAGAATCATTCGAATCCTCTCGTTTCAAACCTTGCTTCCTCCTCGATCCCTGATAATCCTCCGAGGCGTCTGAAAAGAAGATGGCCTCGGGATCTTCTAATATAGAACTTTAATTTGAGTTCTACCAATGGGTAGTTTCTCTTCATGTTGTACATGCCATGTTACAAATTTCTCATTTACTTATTGTATTCTCTATGTAATACAGTTGTAAATTCCATTGAAATAATAAAAAAAAAAAAAAAAAAAAAGGTTTAAATTAAGGGTAGATACTTTCAAGAAACACTGTTGATTTCGTTGTTGTCCCGTAAGTAGAGGGAAATATTTAAAAGGTTGATTGTTAACATCAAGATCACATAAACAATTACCCAATTTCCAGTAGAAAATTAGGAAATTTAAGATTTGTGTTTTTTTAAGCGACTCATGCTTTTTGTTGAATAAGAAGCGATAACATTAATAAAAATATCTCATTTAAGTAATTAAAAACCATTCCATGGTAAAGTAGATAAAATGTACTTTAAAAGTAAGTAGATTTTGTCATTGTTAAAACTATTTAAAGTGGACTATTGAGCAGACAAAGACAGCTAAGTCCCGTTTAAAAAAAAAGTCATAAATTATTTGTGATTTTTTTTAATCACCCTTAAACTGTGCTACAATTGCCCCATTTCAAGGAAAACTTTCTCATTTAATAAGCTTTAAGTCCACATCAATTAAATTAAGGTTTACTAGGAACAATTTTGAGATTCCCCCCCACGTTGTGTAAAGGAATGTTGTGTTTTTCTATCCAGTCATCAAAAAGTACTTGTGTTTTCAGCAAAAATGACTACAATTACCTGTTGTAAAGCCTTTATTCCATTATTTTAAATATAAAGGAATAAAAACTTTTCAACAGTTAATTGGCGTCATTTTTGACGAAAACACGGGTACTTTTAGTTGACTGAATAGAAAATGAAATAATTTCTTTACACAACTTGAGGTGAATCTCAAATATTTTCCTAATAAACCTCAATTTAATTAACATGGACTTAAAGCTAATTACAAGAGGAAGCTTTTCTAAAAGTGGGGTAAATGTAGTACAGTTTAAGATTGATGCCCGAAGAACTTTAATCTCCTTTTTCTCATTGCTGATTCAAAGATTTCAATCTGACCATAAAACTCATCGTTCTTTTTTAATCAGCGTTCTTCCTCCGCTTTTCTTAGCCCGTATATTATTCTCAAAATCTTTCTTTCTGTTCTCAGTAACGATTCCATATTGGTAAATCCCATAGTCTCCACCTCATAGAGTATGGCCGGTATTGTGACTCTTTCAAAATGTCTAATTTTGACTTTCCTGGAAAGTCATTGTTATACAAACCCCTGACTAAAAACCTAAATGTATCCAATTTTAATTGATATATATATATATATATATATATATATATAATATATATAAATTATGAAACTGGATTATATTTTTGTTAAAATGTGAAATTAGAAGTTCTCGACCAATAAATTAAAATTAAAATTTTAAATATACATATGTATAATTAGTAAGCTTCAAAATAAATATATATCTCTTTAACCTGGAAAAATCCAGGTATCAGAGTAATTTTTAAATAATTGATATGTTTTTCTGAATTTTATAATAAAAATCATTCTTCGCCTAGTTAATAACAAGTAGACTTCATTACGGATTTCAGACAGGAACGAAACCATCATTTTTGAATGATGTTATTTAATTGTGTTAGTTTTTAATTTTTAAATGGTATTTTGTAGCTATACTAACTAAATAGATAAATTAGGAAGAACATGGACCTTGAAGTAGAGTATATATATATATATATATATATATATATATATATATATGATTTCCCGATACGGGAAGCTGACAGAAAAACTAACATGTCTTTTTAAGTTTGTGAGCTAGGTGGATTTATAGATGTAAAGTTTGCAGTCCATAATGGCAGATACAATGAAATAAAATAACAACTCAATGCTAATTTTGCCCCCTTTAAGACGAGGTCGTTAACGGAGCAGCCTACATGCGAGAAGGGGGTCAGAAGAGAGTTAGGAAGGATTTCGTTTAATGAATTAATTTCCTTGCTGGTCTTATCGACAATATTCCGCTCTTGGTAGCTATCTATGCCTCAGTATTTTCTTAAAAAGAAAACGCATTTATAGGTATTGGTAAATGAAGGAAAACAATTTAAATGAATCGCAAATGCCTAACCAAAATGATATGTTTTATCTTGAACAATATTTCATTCCGGTAAGAAAAGGAAACATAGAGATTAAGACGTCATAAGCAACAATTAAAATTAATATGGAAGCCAATTTCAGGCATTATACAGAATTAATTATTAGACTTTCCAATAGCAATCTCTTAAAAAATAGCAAACCCTTCAAGAGGGTATAAAAAATAATGATAAATCGAAAGAAAAACAGAAATACTTAAGATATTAATGTTTAAGAGTGGACGAATAACCTTTGTACCTACCCAAATAATACTTTTCATAAAAAAAATACTCATAATAAAAAAAAAAAAAAATATATATATATAAATTTAAAAAATCAACGACGTCACGTTTGTCTCAGTCAGCTTGAAATGAAATTTTAGCTTTTATTTTTTTTACAGCTTCGGTTTGACTGGAATCTTTATTTTAATTTTATTTCTAGTATTTCGGAACTAGAACTTTCATTTAAATGCTCTTTTGATTTCGCCAAAAAGTATATAAAAAAAAAAGACTTTTATTCTTAGCTACTTAAACAAAGGGCACATTAGAATCAAATAATTCAATTAAGATAAATGATAATTCTAACGTAAGCCAAATTACTGTTTTTTAAAGAATGTAAATAAATAAATGTTAAACTGTTGCAAGAAACCAGGAGCTTAATTTTAAAAAAATATTGTATATAAATAGGTGTGAATGTGTTTGATTTACTTTAATTTCATTTAGCTTTTATCTATTATTTCATTTTTTGTACACATGCCTATTAATTTACTTATTTTATTTTTCTATATTTCTTTTTCTTTAATACTTCTATCTTAGTTATTATTTGTATGTACATATTGTTTGAATAATTAATTCCCTTTAATGTGGCAGAATCTATTTATATCCAATAATGTATTAATATCTTACGATTCAAGTGGAAAGTAGATAGGTATTTATGAGTATTAGTACTTCATCAAAAAATTTTTTTTATTATTGAAATTTACAACTGTATAAATGATAAATAAAACAAGTAAATATGAAACAAGTAACATGACATGAAGACATGAATACAACATGAAGAGAAACTACCCATTGGTAGCACTCCAATTATATTTCTATATTAGAAGGTCCCGAGGCCATCTTCTTTTCAGACGCCTCGGAGGGTTATCAGGAATAGAAGAGGAAGTAAGGTTGGAAACAAGAGGGTTCGGATGGTTCAGAAGTTTATTATGGAGGGATAGGTATCTGGATTGAGCTAAATCGGAAACATATGGTACATTAAGGTCGTTACAGATGATTTTATTTGTGACAAAGTAGGGAGCATTGAGGACTTTACGAAGGGTTTTAGGATTGTAGGGAATTGGATAAGAGAGGAATTTGATGGTTTAGTAGAGCCCCAAAGCTCGATCCCGTAAGTCCAAATAGGCCTTATTATAGTAATATATATGAGTCTTTTGTAAATAGTTGGAAGTTTAGAGCGTTTGTCTAGTAAGTGCTGCAGTAGTCGAAAACGTCGGGCGGTTTCTAGTCTTTTCAGTCTAGTATGGGGGTTCCAAGTAAGTCGTTTGTCCAGGTGGAGTCCTAGGTATCGGATTTGTTTGACAGGGATAAGTGGGCTATTGTTCAAGGATACTGTAGGACAGGACCTCATCAAATTAATTAATTTAATGAAAAAAATATATATTTCTGAGAATTTTCTTTGAAAAAAAAATTGTATGTTACGATAAGATGAAGCCAATCACGAAGTATTAGGCAGATGTTAATAATTTGATCAAAATTGGTCTTTACCGCGGACTATTGGACCTAAACCAAAGTAGTGGCAGTTGAGTGTTGTCTCAGAAGCAAGAGAGTGCTGTTACTAATTGTAGAGATTGTGGATCATGCATATATTTTCTTGACAAGAGACCTAGATGTAATGCAAAATATTTTATAGGTCATGGTCCATGTAACTCGTTCATGGTCCAAGTAGAGTTAGGGTATTTTTGAAAATACAAAATGTGCAACAAGATCGAACAAAATACAAGTGTATCGCTGAGCTAAGAGATAGCCGTAAAAAAAAAAAAAAATAAAAAAAATATATATATTTTTAACAGTAAGCCTTCGAAAACATCGTTTAATGAAGACGAATTAGTTGATGCACCGATGGCATTCCTCAGATGGAACGCTGAAAATGATAAAAGACCAGTTAGTTAGAAACTGAATTGAACGCCAATCGATGGAGTGAGCCATGAAAGGAAAAAGTTGAAGGAGGGAATGGTTTCTGTGTCAAAGGGGACGACGAGGAAGTAGAAAGTCGGCCCGCTGGATAGAGAAACGGGCCAGGACCTCGATCCCTACTTACACTCCAGCTCCAGCAAGCTATACCCTATTCGCTCAACACAAGCCTCAGCCTTTCCAGCATATTTTTTTTTTAAATTCCCTGTTGGTCAGGCAGGTTTTCCCTTTTTTTTCCCCTCAGAACGAATTTAATAATACGTAAAAAATAAAATAAAATAATACGTAATATTGTATATAAAAATACTCGTTTCTATGTCTGTTTTGCTTATATTATGATAAAAAAAGTAGATTAGGCTTTGATTGATAAAAATTGTTTCCCTTTTTTTACCATCCAAAGCTTGGGGGTTTCCCTAAAAAGAGATTTTTTTCACTAAAGTGGAAACTCTTCCTTGAATTCACCTTACATGATCCGATAATGAAACTGAATAATTTCAGAATCAAATTATTTATCTATGAAATTTTTTTTCAGATACGAATATAAGACATATGAGTTCCATTTTTACAGTTTCTGTGAAGCATTTTTTTTAAAAAAAGTGTTTAAAATAAAATTTCTGTGGAAGTCTTATGCAATAAAGTTCTAAATTTCAGGTTAACTTTTATTTATTTAAGTTCTTAAAAAAAGTTACGTCAAACAAGAAATAAACAGTACTCGGTATTATTTTAGGGTTATTAATTATCTCAAATGAATAAGAAGCTAATTATTTTTTGTAATTTTTTTTATATCGAGGTTTTGGTGAAATAAACAGAACGTTTAAATGTATATATATATATATATATATTTTTTAAATAGAAGTTGTGAAAAATCTTTACTTGGAAAGTTGCAAGGGAAAAAGTTCTAGTTCCGAAAAAAAATTGAAAATAATGATTCGAGTTCCACCGGAATTGATCAAATATTTTAGTCAAAATATCATTTCAAGTCCTGGTATAAGAATATAGACTTTAAAATATTAAAAAATAAAAACAAATACAATTTTTTTCTTAACACTTAACCAAATATCTTCCATTAAATTGGGATTTCGGAGTTCGGGTCGTAATTGGAATTTTGTTATCTCCAGGCCCGATGAGAGAGGGGAGGCAGTCGGGGCTATAACTCCTGGGTTAAAGACCATTGTCGACCTAGTTGTATTTTTCACCTTTCAACTTTTTTTTTTTTAACAAAACATATGTTATATAATATTTACGTAATATTTTTGTTGCATATACGATATAGTGAAAGGTTGGGTTTCGTAGTGAATTTAATATTTGGCCTAGTGCCCGAGAAAATTTCTCTATGGAGCCCTTGATTTCTTCCCATGGCTCTAATTACGTCTCGTAGTATATTGATGGGCATTGCTTCAATCTAATGCTTGTTTTTAAGACTTGCCTAATTCTGCGAGGTTCAGTCTAAAACATTACAGCTTTTGGGAATTCCCTATCAGAAGTTTTGCTTTACTGCCGCTACCAGGCATGATATATAATAGTCCGTGGAACATGCCCGTTTTTATCAAATTATTAAAATCCGGTTGAAACTTCGTAAATAGTTTCATCTCATCGTAACGTACAAATATTTTATTTACGTAAATTCTAGGAATTGGGGCGTTTTCAATCTGGAGATCGGCAAACTTTGTCTATTTAATTAAGTAATAAAAACTCGTAAAAATCCACTTCAATCGTAAGATAACTTGAGCAAAAAGTCGATAAAAAAGGCGAACTTCAAAAATATTGAACCTTTTGGTGTGACCGACACCGCCAAAAACCGACACAGGCCAAACAACCCAATTTTTTTGAAGGGCACCTTTTTTATAGATTTCTTGATCAAATTATCTTACGATCCAAGTGGAAAGCAAATGGGTATTTACGAGTTTTTAGTACCTAATTAAATGGACAAAGTTTGCCGACCTCCAGAATGAAAACGCCCCAAATTCCGAGAATTTTCGTAAATACGATACTTTTAGGTTACGATGAGATGAATCTATTTACGAAGTTTCAGCCGAATGTTAATAATTTGATAAAAGGAGGTCTGTACTACGGACTGATAAGTTTAAAAAATATATTTATACGTTATATATTAAAATTTAATTTTACTTTGGAAAAATTTGGTCCCAGTGATGGTCATTAATTGCGCTCTCTTTTTATTTTTTTTTGTCTGTGCTATTTTCAGGGAATAAATTTAATCTTTCCGACATTTTGTATTCACATTTAGACAATATTTCGAACTATTTCATTCGTTTTCAAGGCTGAACCTAAAATAAATAACGTATTGTCATTACAATTATTGCTCAAAATAATATAATAAAATATATGAAAATTTTACTCTTCCATATATGTTAATTTATTTATTTATACAACGATTCGAAATCTTTGTCCTTCATCACAGACATTTCTTTTCACTGTTAGGACATTAATCAATTGACGTTATTAATATTTGTTTTGTTTTTTTCCCTATATTTACACATATTTTCAATTTATTTTTTATTTTACCATCTTATTTTGTTTCCTTTAACTCCTATTCTTCTAATGCATATTATTAAACATTTGTCTTTCATTCTATATTCTATTTAACAATTTATACATGACTTGGTCAATTTTCATCATCAAATCAACCCCTCTTTTGTATGCTTCTGCTCCTGACTATTGTTTATATATATTTTTTATTTATTTATAATATGAGCATAGTGGTTATTTAAATTTTTTTTTCTCTATATTTTGGTGATGTGGATTGTCTCTTCTGTTTTTCTATTTTTTTTGTGCTGTACTGTGTTTATATTTTTTGTATTATTGAAATCAAAACTGTGTTTTTTATATACTATGTTGTGAGAGCTCAGTCGCATTTATGTTTTTTTACATTTTACTTAAGTCGATTATTAAGCATCAAATCATATAAGAAGAAATAAAGTATGAAAATAATTTTGTTAAAATATGTCGAAAATGTCACATTTGTTCCTGAAAGTGTAGACTGAATAGTTAAATAATGGTACGTGCGAGTTGGTGAGGTGTATATCAGTAATATTTTTTTATTTGTGTTTTTTAATACTTAAAAATTCATTTGTATTTAAAAATATAATATCACTCTAATTTTGCTGCTCCACAATAACTGTCGCCCCAGATAAGTGACTAGTTTTCCTGTGCATAAATCCGCAAATGGGTACTCCTTAAAAAAAAAAAAAGTTGCAAGCTTTAAAATCGGCACTTTGAGGATTAGAGACCAATCCATCCAGATCGGAACTTCTCCAAGAATGAATTTAAAAGAAGAACGTTCGGTGAACGTACTGTATAGAAAATAGTTTTGTTTTTTATTGTAGATGAACTGTACTATTTTTATTGAAGTACTTTATACATATATAGTACCTATATGCATGAAATATTAATCAATAATTAACTTTTTACTAACTTAATTATTATTATTTACTTATTATTAACTGCTTCCTGGAAGAAAGATAACTATAAGATATAAGACCTTGCCTTTCTTCCAGAATGCGGTTGGATGTCAGGGAGTGAGTGAAGTCATCATGGGTTTTTTTTCCTTTCCTGTCCTCATGAAGCTTGAATTGGCGAAACGTAGACGGCTTATTTTATTCTTTACCTTCATTATAGAGACAAGGCTGTGTGGTTAGATTTTTTAAAAATTCTAACAAAACATTAAATTTCTGTCTGTCGGTGAATTTTTACTCGTTTTTAATAATTAAATTTAACATAATTTAGATAATTGATTTAATTGGTACATCATGGAAGAGACAAAATCGGTCTCGTTGACATTTTTTTAGCCGACCGGATTTATTGGATTTAAGAGTTTCGAAAAACAAGTGCCAGCATAAAAAGCCAATGTACGACTTCTATATTGAATGAAAGAGAATATTAACATCGTTTAACTGAGAAAATACTTCATTGAGAAAATACTTAATTATTAATTTCGTGAATGGTTTCATGTTATCGAAACTTACAACTTTTTTATTTACGAAAATTCTCGGAAATGGGGCTTTTTTAATCTGAGTAAACTTTTTCTATTTAATGAGATACTAAAAACTAATGAACACCCATTTACTTTTCATTTGAATCATAAGATAATTTGGATGAAACTAAATTGTCAGGAATCTCAGTCAAAATTTCTTTAACGAGTTGCTCGACCTTTCATTCTTCTATCATTCTATATTCATCAGACTACTTATCCATCTATAACATAAGATAAGGGTGGCCTACAATAATATTGGGTCTTGTGGCGCGACTTCCATCCAGAGATAGGCAAATATTAATCTAAGTACGAGTGCAAAATACTGATATTTTTTAAGTACCATTGAATTCTCAATAGTGATTCAATTTGAGTAAAATACTCGGTACTCTGAGTAGCATTTGCCCATCTCTGCTTCCACCCGAGTATGTCAAAATAACGAGGTTATAAAGGACAAACGGCTCAATATATTTTTTGATATTGTGAACAAATCATCTTACAATTTAAGTGCCAATGTCCACTTAAATTGTAAGATGATTTGGCAAGTGAGTATTTGTGAGTAATTAGTACCTTATTAAATTGATTAATTTGATGAGAAAACGTCCCGTTTCTGAGAATTCACGAAAAATAAACAGGTTGTATGTTACGATAAGATAAGCGTATTTTAGACGGATGTTAATAATTTGATGAAAAGGGGCCTGTACCGCGGACTATAGCAGTAGAAAGAAGCGAAGATACGAAAGAACAACATGTCGAATATGACGTGTATATAAAATATGGATAAAATTTACATGGAAAGCTAGGATTGCGGTAAAGACAATCGCCAGTGGGCGGCCCAAGACGCTGGAGGGGATATTGAACCTGGGCCGAATCGCACGGGGTAGCCCAGGTGGGGGCACAAGTTCACTGCCTTCTAAATTGATGGAGCCTCCTCGCTCCAGAAGGTCTCTTCTGCACCACCATTTGCCTGTTACTTCATCAATGTAAGGAGCAATAAAGGAGCTCCTTAATAAAGCACCTTCGGTCATTCAGTTTTGTCATACAGTTTCCAAGTTCCTTCAAAATGTAGAGTTTAGCAAAGTAAATTTCTATTTTACGAAATACGAGCAAGCGGTATTTTGATAGTATTACGTACTACTACAATAGAGCTACTACAATTTTCAGCAAATTTAGCTTTTATCGATTATTTTTTTTTTTATACACACAGTTAATTATTCATGAAAAACGAAATTCTGACAGCGCACATTGCATCAGTAATAGACACTCAGATTTTCGGGTCACGTTTTTTTACATGGATGAAAAACAAAATGAATTATGCAGTTTTAAACTTAGAAATGGCAAATTAAAGATATATATTAATATATATTTAAAACTTATGTCCAAAATAAAAGTGATAAGGAAAGCTCCCTGAAATCAAAACCCATCCCAGCTCCTTTTTAAAATCAACTGACAAATATGCTATTGTGGCGTGATGTAACTTGAGGTTCAGGCATCATACTCTCAAGTGTTCTAGCTACAAATCCACTCATATTTGCACTCTCTTCGTTGTCTATAATACTTATAATTTATTAATGATTTGAAAACTGTACATTACTAGTACAGTGTCGAAACAGATTTGAGTAGACGACCATAACCTTACTCTTCCGAACTGGGGAGCTTTGGGGTTTAAAACTGCCGATTAATTGCCGTTATAACAAAACATAAAATTAAATTTAAAAAAAAAAACAATCCCCGAATTTTACCATAGCAGCAGAATTACCATTTCGATTCGTGGAGGGGGTAGGACTGAAACAAATGTGGCAGTAGTTCTTATTATGTGTAAAAATTCAACATAATTATTGTGAAACGAGCAAATATAATATTAAATACTTAAAAATACATTGATATAATTATTTGGAAGTTTTTATGATTTTTTTATGTGCGTATAGATATACTTGAAAATATCTGAACGAAACCATTGCATATATTACAATTTGTATCTATTAAACATGAAAGGGAGGGGGACAGCTTCCGTAACATAGGTACATTCTTATAACTCTTCCAGCTAAAAATGAATAATTTAAAAAAAAAAAAAACGAAAAATATTTTCGATTTCTCACTTAGTTTGCACAACCTTAAAAATAAAAGTACAATGTTTTCACAGTATGACAAGTTAAGTAAAAATTGATATAAAAATATTCTTTATAAAATATATTTATACTTATACTTATTAAATATATTTTTTCCAAATTTATCTTAGTCAATTTATAAGAAAAACAAGTAGAAATGGAGGATTACATTTGAAAAGTGAATGAGTCATAAAATCCTAGGAAATTTTTCAATATAATCATCTCTGAATATAAATGAAAATTTAAATAATAGAAATATTTAGGTCGAGATAAAATAGTTACGTACCTACTTGTAGGATTTAGCCTAGCCAGCTAATCGATTTTAGCTTACATATTTTATTCATTCATGTATCTTATTTGTTGTCAATTTTATTTATTTTTTTTAATTCAACTTTTTTTTTTTTTAGGGGGGGGGCTATATTCCCGCCCCTCAACTTTTTTATTGGAGGGGCGCCTTTCCCCTCCTCCTCCCCCCCTGTTGTCACCGCCAATGCCTGCTACTGCTATATCGGTAAACACTATTTAAAAATAATTCTTAAGGTGCTGGTTTGATATTCAAATAATGTCTGCGAAACATCTTAAACTTTCAAGTAGGAGGTATGAAAGTAATGCCAGAATCAGTGCACTCTAAAACAGTTGTGATAAAAAAATCGTCAAAACTTTTCGAAGTATTGACTTAAAATATGAGTTAAAAATATTTCGTACCCAAATTTTCGCTCGACTTAAATTAATTATTAGCTAATCTGGAAATAGACTTTTAAAGTGAGCATTTTGAAAAAAAGTTTAACCCCCTGCCCTCAAAAAAAATTAAATATATTTCTTAAACTGTTTTATATTATGTTATATTTGAATTTTATTTCATTCAACATTTTTCTAATACAGTTGCTTTGTTGATGAGCTATAATTAATTATTTGAATACGTTTTGTATTTTTAAAATTTATTTCTAACAAGTAACTGCCCCGTTGGCCCCACCCGGCATCAATGGATATTCTTTACTCAATGACTACTGTTGACTATTGGATATCGTTAGCCAATGATAATCATCATTCCTGTGTGATGTTAATCACACTACAAATCTCAGAAATATATCAACTCAACCAAAATTGACTGTGGAATCAGTATTTGAATCAATAAAAACGATATTTCTCTTATACAATTTAGTCAATATTTTTCTGATTTATTTAAATGTTACAAAACATTTTTGTCTTTATTAGACAATCTGAATTACAAAAAATAAAGAAAAAATCTCTCACATCTCTTAGCTTAGATTGAAAATTTCGAATAATGCAAAGGAAGGTATGATACGAGGGTCTTTAACAAATATTAGGTCTGATAAAAAAAAAAAAACTTTCCCACGTAATATGTTACAGGTATCTATGAATACTTTATTTATTTTTTTAAACTGTATAATTATAAAACACATAAATCACAAAATGAATTTTGAGAAAGATTTTGTCAAAGGAGTGAAAACCATGTTCTACAGACGTGCTTACCAACGTACCATCCATTGTTCAAAATTACGTTGGTTTCAAGGAAGCTGTGATCTTTATAATTAATTACAACTTCCATTAAGGCACACTGAGTTAAATACATGGTCAACACATATAATGGTAGAATTTCTAATGAATTAAGTTAAGTAATCAGGCTGATATGACTTTATTCATCAAATGTATGTGTTCGTTTCATTTATGATGTACTCTATCAATAGGGCAGTAAATCTATTAAAATCTCTAAAAAAAATGTTTTAACATCGAATTAAACAAATTTTATGTCTAAGCTGCCGTATGAAATAAGTGTTAAATTTAGAAATAACCGACCCTCAAATACGGTTACTGTGGAAGAGAAAAAACATTTTTCAAGGTTAAGAAAATAAAGTCCTCCAACTTGATTTATATATCACTTCTCATAAAACTACATCCTTCAGCAAATCCTATGTCATTCGTGTTACCTTCTTCTGGAATTATTTACCTATACGGTAATCCTCATCCATAAATTCCTTCAAACAACTCTTATTCCAACATCCTACATCATTTTCAAACTTACTTACCTATGTAATACGTATTGGATTCTGTAATTACAACTGCTCACTAACAATTAATCGACAAGTTCCATTTGATTTTATTCCATTTATTATTTTTTTTCTTTGTATACATGTAAACCATATAAAATGTACTAGAGTTACTTTATTTACTGTACTGTTCAAGTATTATTGAAATAACAATCGAAATTAACATTCAAACCTCTTTGTATTTTGTCAAAACTAATGGACCAATGTTTTGTACCATGTTATTATTATTCATAGGGGACTTAAGTCCCAGAATAAAATTATTTTATCATTCATATAGGACATGAGTGTTGAAAACTGGAAACCGAAAATATTACACGATTTAAATGTTTTCTTCACCTAGTAAAATTAATCAGTGAACGTTTAATTTTGAATATAATATGGAGTAGAAAGATGTTACTATGCTAAAATAAATTGCTGATAGAACCAATCGATGAAAGTTTGTTTGCATAATTTAAATGAACATGATAATCATTAACAGGCAGAGCACAGATGATGGAGCAAACGAAGTTAATTGCCCCTCTAAATTCCGGCATATGAGATTCCCACAACTCATTAATGAAGTACAAAATAGATACGTAGAATTTCATCAGTTTTATCCAAGCATAAAATTATAATAATTTAAGATGGAGTAGCCGCTAATCCAGCGGTCATAGGCCTCATGGCAAAAGTGCACAGTAAGTATTGTTCCCTTCCTTTGCCCCAAACTAAACTGCTTCTCTCATCTAATTCTCTACACTATTCTCTAATATCTTAATATTTAATCTAAATTTAATAACCCATCTTCAAAAATTATAATGCACCCACCCATCATTATAAAACATATTCCTTATCTACGATGTAAAGTTTGTGAATGAATAAAAAAAAAAAAAAAAAAAAAAAAATCAAAGTTGTTTACAGAAAATATATAAATATATATTGCCAACACTAAGAACTCAAAATAAATAATAAAAAATAAAAATGGTAGGTTGTCGTACAGTAAAGGCGTAAAATCTGTCGGTCATCAATGCCCCATTAATTAAAATTATATATTATTATATCTTCTTGTTGTGAATAATAGGGAAAAAATTAGATTAAAAAGACGTAAAAGTTGTTTACGGTTATTAAATTTTAGTTATCTAAACTTAGATTTAAAGTTAACACGTTAAGCAAAAAATAAAAATAAATAAAATAAACAATATATATATATATATATATATATATATATATATATATATATATATAATAAAAAAAGGTAGAAGGAAAAAAAAGAGGTGGAGAGTGCTGTTGTTGCTGGTATTCATCTTTCGTTTAATTATCTGATTTTAAATGCACAATTCTCGGAGATATATGTAACAAATAACCATGAACCACTGTCATTCTCTCTCCACACTTCCGACAAATGGGCGGGTTTTCTTTTGTAATTAAATCTGTAAATACAGGTGTTTTATTGAACATTCCATATTAATTTCACCACATTTACATATCTGTTACATTTCGGTGGTAAATAAATAATAATATTTCAATCGCTCCACCGACAATAGTGGTCGCTTCAAATTAATTTTTTTTTTTTCTTTAAGGAATAAAAATTTCCGATATCGGTTTTCACCATGGTTTCAAAGGAAATCGTTGAAATAAAAAAATAAAAAAATAATATGTATCTAAAATACAAGTAATTTAAGATAAAATATTTGTATTAAAAACAGATTTTTTTCTTCACAATTAATCTCAATTAAGGACATTTCTAAAAGTAAGATAAGAGTTCATTCACATCTTATTTACAGAAAATAATTAAATCAAATAAATTAATAATCGGAAATTATTAAAAAAATAAATAAAGTAAAATAAACATCTTAAACATAGGATTAAACCTAAAAAAAAAATGAAATAAAATTAGTATTAAATAGTCAGAGAATTGAGATGTATTCATGAATTGAGGTGTGAAATAAATTATCAACTCTATTTTTTTTTTTTTCAAATTCTGACTTAAATTTTGAACTGGAGAGAGAGAGAGGAATACTTTATTGAATGTAGTGCTGACCTACTACACATGGTTGCTTTACACACAGCATACCGATTAATCCATTAATATATATATATATATATATCTTTCCTTCTTTTCCTTCGTCATTATAATACTAGTCTTATAAAATATAAATTAATAACTACACCAAACCCAATAAACTACACTGAGCCATCAACATTGCATAATATACACATACAAAAAAATTTCAATGCTAAGAATCCAACACTAAATCGCACGCACATATAACCACAAATATAAAAAAAAAGACAAGACAATGCCAAAAATTTAAAATAGAATAAATAAATGATAAATAGTCCAAATGATAGTTAAAAACCAGTAATGAGCAACATTAGTCCGGATTATTGACAATATAGGTAAATAATCAGCGAATTACTGCAACTTAAATCAGTGAAAACTATAGTGAATCAGTACGATAGTGATGAATACCACAATCATTCTCAAAATGGAATGTTGTTGGAAAGATTGAGGGTTGGACGACTTTTTTAAAAAGGACCAGATGATATTCTGGGAACAGGAGATAGTGCCTTCAGTTCACTGTCCCAGCCCACGCTGATCTCTATACTTAGTTGGAATAAATGCTTCTAAATTTACACCTAACCAACGCGGAAATAATACAATTTCTGTCATTTTCAGTTTATTCACAAAGAATAAACAAGGAAACTTATATAGATATCACAGTAAGCGACCTATGCTCTAGTCTGAGAGAAATAAAAAATAAACCAACAGGAAATACAAGAAAAAAAATGTAATAAAGATGTAAGCTGGATCAGCCAATGAGGATCTATTTTAGTGCAGAGTGTGTCGTATGAACCATGTTGGCCAACAGAGGCGGAGAAGATGCGCTCCCACTTGGCACCACTGACCAACCAGAAGGGCATGTGTGTTCCCTGCGCCACAGTTGCAATGCGGCGCATTAGATGCCAACTAAATATAGCAGCCGTTTAATATCTCCGAGTTTCATCTCCCTCCGTTTGCAGTGTTTTCCACTCGTTTCCTCAGATGCTTCAATATTAGTCTTAATGTATGTATAGAAGAGCATCCCAATATTAACGATTCAATTCAACTTGCACTTTAATTCAAACGGTGCAGAATAATATTGCAACAGATCCTTTTAAGTCAAATAAGATGTCTGCCATTAATTGATTTGAACCTAACTGTTGTATATAATTAAGATATAGTAGGTTCCATATTATATAATAAGCAGGTTGCTGACAGCCTGGGTACTGAGAATAGTGTTTCCTCTAACTCCACTTGGACGTTCCGTCAGAAAGTATTACTTTTATGAATCTCAAAGAAACAGGAGTCTTTCAACCAATTTTATTGCAGAGGTGCTACTTTAAAACGATCACGTTATTGTAAATTGAAAGGTAAATATTTCTTTAGTTATTGCTTCCTATTCAACAAAAAACACAAAAATTGGATTTCCTACAATTCTGCTGAAAATTAATTCATTTCTCTCTACTTACGGGGCACCTTGTATAATAATAAAACTGGGCTGATAGATCGCATTTTCTTTTTTTATAATAAAAAGTTAAATTTTTATAAGATAATTACCATGTCTAAAATTCAATGAATAGTTACCACTTGTACAACACAATTGAGACTTCGATTTTCATTCATTATCCTTTTCTCGTATAGCCCAAACATCCAGCGATGTATTATAACGTTTTACATATATATATATATAAATTAAATATTGTTGTAAATGAGATTGTAGTTTTATCAGGAAGACATTCAGTTTCTCAATGTGTCAAGTGTGCTCCGAGAGATAGTAAACTATTATTAGTACACGTGATAATCTAGATCCTATTAGCTCTTTCTTATGTAGAAGGGAAAAAAAACATAGCTATTCTGGCTCCGGTCACGTTTTTCCAATCATGGGTCACGTTTTCCGATTTCAAACAAACAATTTAAGATATAAAAACAACAGTCGTATATAATTGAAAAATAATGATATCAATCTAATAATTGTAGCATCAAATTATCATTAATTATAAAATATAATTAAATTCCCACTGGTTATGAATTACGTAAGATAAACAACAAAAAACTATTCAGAATAAATATATATTTTTTGTGTTCGTTTTTAGCCAGCATTAGTTTTAAAATTATGTTTTATTCTGTAGCTCTATTTGTTTTACGTCGTGTAGGAATGATTTTTGGATAGATTTTCAATCTGGCTCAGCGAGTCTCTTTAAAAAACGATCTAAAATTTTATATATATATATATATATATATATATATATATATATATATATATATATATTTATATTTATTATATTTAATCTATATATTATTATGTATTTATCAAAACCCCTTTTTTTTAAAATTGTTGAATGAAATAGTGTTTTTAGATTTATAAAAGATTATTCAAAATGATTACATTACAAATGAGTTGTTAATTTGCAGGATGAATGTTTTAATAAAATGAGGAGAAACAAGGAATTTTTGCGAAGTTTAGGAAGAAAAATAAATAAAATATTTTATATTTAATAAAACAATTACTATCATTGAGTATTATTCTATATAAGTATATATTTTAAGGAAATATTTTTAAAATATATATATATTTTATATGGCTGATTTTTTTTTTGTAGTTTTTTTTTTAGTAGAAAACATTTGTTTTTTTGAAAATGGCTCTTGGAGCCGAAACGTTGAATAATGATTTTTAAACATTAATAAAAATGTTTTAAATGTAAATTAAATAGAAGGCTGTGAGATTAAAAAGGGGTTTTGATAAATACATAATCATATATAGATTACATATAATAATTACTAAAAAATCTCACAATATTAATTATTGATTCAGGTGAAATGAACTGATTGTACCAACTTGGCAAATATGTAACCGATACCCTCAAAAGCGATGTTTATTAATGTAGTTCGACAATTATTTCATTAATTGAGTCAATCAGTTGAAATAATGATGACTAACTCCGATCTCAACATTTTTTATTATTAATTTTAGAGTGATAATGTATACCTTTATTCACAATTCAATATTTCAACATTGCAATTACCTAATCTGGAATCAACTTACTCACTATCTGTACAGATATTATAATTTTTCCAACTAGAAATATCACTAAAATGACTACTCAAAAATGTTGAAGTTGGAGTTAGTCATTCTGTCAACTGAAAGGCTCAATTAATTCATTCACACTTTCCAAGAATCTTATTTTCAGCAATAATATTGGATTGGCAATCACGAATGATCTTATGTAAACCGTCCAAGATAAAAGGCAGACAGAGGCTCCTTGTAATGTCGGTGTTATTCAATATATTAGATTTTGAGGAATGATATAAATCAAAATAAATTCTGTTATCGTTAGTGCAAGGTCGGACTTGTAGTATGGTAGAGGGGGGTGAGGAGGGGAGAACACTCCATTCTTGTCAATTTAGAATTCGCTCTATTTTGGGCAGTGATTAGAGGTGTCGCAGATTAACTTGATTGGGATGGGGGAGGGGGTATTTGATCGTTTTAAATTATTAATTAGGTCATCTATCCCAAACTAAGAGTTCTGATTAATCGTAATCGCTTTGAAAAAGATATACTGATGAAAATTAAGCTAACGTGACTGGATGCCGAATGTTGAGGTATTCGACATCGCATCATTATTAGGTCATCGTTTCTTGAAAGGGTCCATTTCAAAATGGCCTGAACTGAAGATTCCAAACCGGTTTAGAGTTGAACAATCGATAACAGCCTCTGTCGAAAATATTTGCTTTCAAGGAATGATGTTTATGTACTTATAGACAGCTTTTGCTCTTGAAAATTTTTTATTTAAAAGTGACTTTTATTTAACCCTTCCAGTTATAATACTTACCGACTTTTTTCGTATGTGATATAAAAAAAAAAAATATTGAAAGTTAAATGTAGAGCATCGATAATAACCATGGTATCCTTTGGCTATCGGATAAAGCGGGTGGATGCAGGGTCCCCTAAACATGCCCCTTGTTGAGCATTATGCAGTTGCCATTGTTCATACATAAATATCACTGTGATTTCTCGGCCAGAGCTTTCTCCAGCTCGTCCTAGTGCATGGACTTTATTTGCATGGGATTTGCACACATTGGCCCATGTCACCTAATTCTATCCAATACTCTGTCACAGTCACTCAGTCCCCTCCACACAGATCTATAAAACATTCGCGACATCGCTCAATTTTCAACGGTTCTTTCAATTCTTCGCCTCAAGAGCAGAGATAATTTTTTTTTTCTCTATGTACAGAGCCTTTGAACAGAAACAATTTATTTTATTTTTGATTTATTTATTAAGTTTCCGATTTCAGGTAACCCGCTCTATGTGGAGTTAACTTTAGTCGCCTCCTCCTTTTTTCAATCCCCTCAAATATTATAAAATTTTATAATTTCAAACTGAGTAATCAGTGAGAATAGTTCATTTCTGCCGCTCCATCCCTCCCAACAAAGTTCAGTATTATTATTAACACTTTCAAATGTTATAATTCCTTCTCTTCGGAAGTATTATTCTTTCCCCAGGGTTTAGCATTTTTTTAAAAGTCGTTAAAAACAATAAAATTGAAAAGAATAGAAAATACAAAATAAAGGTTAAATTTATGAATGGTCGAATACCATAAAATAAAAAGTAAAAAGAAGAAAATATATTCATATAATATATTATTAGTACTTTGACCATTTGATACAAATTTCAGATTCGAAATTGGAACTTGATGCGAGGAAATTAATGATTTTTAAAGCGTTCAGAACTGGTTCGAAATAGGAAAACTATCAACTAGATAATAGTGGATTGATGGTTAACCGAAGTGTAAATTGAAGAGAAGTTTGAAGGGTTGTTCAGCCCAAAATACAAATTAAAAATAAATAAATGATATTTATTTTTAATTCTGCCGACGTTTCGGCCCAAAGTTCAAGCCTTCATCAGGACTAAGGAAAGACCAGGTAACAATAGGTATAAGACTGCAGATTCTCTTCAATCAACTAGATATTGCGTTATTTTATCATGTTTTAATATAAATAAGAGTATATATTAATTTATTCAACATTATATTGAAAAGGAATAACGAATAAAATTATCTAATATTAGAAATAAAAACATAATTAATTTCA
Organism: Nezara viridula; assembly: GCA_928085145.1. Taxonomy (NCBI): domain Eukaryota; kingdom Metazoa; phylum Arthropoda; class Insecta; order Hemiptera; family Pentatomidae; genus Nezara; species Nezara viridula. Next base: position 152,526,390 of record OV725078.1, read on the forward strand.
AATCCTATTTTTTTTTTTAATTCCGAATTTCGCGCCACTTGTAAATCCCCCTTTGCCCCTCTACGCAACGCCACCTCTTATTTAATAAATGATTGTTGAAGTTTGATACGGCTGATTTGACTACTATCAATAAATAATGATTTACAGTATACTGTATATTGATGAACGAGCTTTAAATGTATTTATTTATTTGTATATTTAAATGTATTAAAGTTATTTGATTTTATAATATTATAAACAAACATTTTCGGTTGAATATAGTTGTAACAGGAGTAGCTAAGACCGAGGATTATACAGGTATTTTTATTTCGATTTAAATTTGTAGGATTTTATACCTATTTTTGACAATCGATTCATTCACGTATGTGAAAATAATTACTTTGAATTTGTAACTTTTTAAACAGGTAAATGCCCAGTTTTTTTTTTTTAAATCAGAGTGTTAAATACCTTTAAAGTTATCGATTAACATGATACGAAATACGACATTTTCTTTTTTTAAGATCAATTTGTTATACGAAAAAATAAATGCTAGTAGTATTTATTGGCGTAAGAAAACCTTGAATACGTAATATAAGAAAGTGATGCAAACGATATGGTCTACTTTTGTAACATTAATTGTTACGAAACGAATTCATAGTTATTACTGATATTTACATCAGTATAAAACGTACAATTGGAAAAGGGATAAAATATATTCAATTAAGGAATCCTTTGAAAAACGATAACAATAGTAATCCCCCCTCCCATCACCTCCTCATTTCTGTCTTCAAACATCTCGATTATTTGACGATAAGGAGAAAAGGAAAAGAAGTCTCATTGGAAAGCAGATCGAGTGATTGATTACAATGCTTAGTAATAAATAAATGGAGAGAAAAACCGATTCCTGCGTTCTAAAGTAATCAGAGCTCATAAAATTGCGATGGGGGGGGGGAGAAGAAAAAAAAATACTCACCCGGCGTGTATGTGGACTGATTAGGAATGACGCAGCCAGTTACATAAGGGGCACGTGACTTGTTAATAGCTTAGTGCTCCTGGCATAATGTATGATAATATATTTGGATATTCTCTCAACTTTAATGCTATTTTGTTAAACTCGTTTTATCTCATCACGTGTTCGGCCTCTTGAAGCATTTTCAAATACTTCAATAAATTAATGCAGCATTATCTAACTGACCCTTGAATTCCTACAACTGCGAAAACATTGAGCTTATAAATATTGAGACTCATTTAAAACACACAATATTATAAAATTATTTTAAGGTTGTATAAGTCATATACTGTTTATGTTTTCCGATTTAGTAATATCTCTAAATAAACGAGTCTTATCATATAATCACAAATGTCATAATTATCCTTCATATCCTTAATAAGCATCCATTATATCTCACTGAGAAGTTAATAAATTGTTCGATTTATATATATATATATATATATATATATATATATATACTGGGTGTTTCAATTCTCAATGGCCAAGTTCTGGGAGTGTGATTCTAGACAAAATTTCCTACATAAAAGTTCATTTGATGCATGCGTCGATTCCGGACAGAAAAGCAGTTAAGACCAATTTTGTGTGGTCTCATCTTTTATTGAATAAGAAGGACTGTTCAAGATAATAAAATTCTCCAAAGTACATAATCGAAAAGTAGACATTTTTTTTTTTAAACTAGTAATTAGAATTGCTAAGATAAATAATAAAATGGACTTTCAGGAGGTTTAATACGATCGCTGCAAGACCAAGAGCAAGACCGCCTAATTGTTGCCAGACCAAGACCCGGACTGGTAAAAAAATCGATTTTAACAATAAAAATTAAGGCAAAATAGTTACTAATATTCGACAATTTTAGTTACTCTATGTTAATAATTGGTATAACCAATATACTTTTGTATTTAACTCCTCTAATTTTTCATTCGGGCTTAGCTAGGTTTCTCCTATCTAAAAAATTACAGTAATATCTCTATGGCAATAAGGTAATGAGAAACTGCAAGACTCTAGCGCAACACCAAGACTATGACCAAGACTGAGTTTGCAAGACCAAGACTCGTCTCGGTCTCGCATTTGGGCAACATTAAAACATACAAGTACGTCACATGACAGGGCTGTTGTATCAGGTCCCTGAATAAGACTTCAATTCCACCCATGCTTTTTAGGCGTTGATTTTAACGCTTTCAAACAATGAAAATGTTTCTATAAGACAACAGTGAACGTTTTTGATAAATCAATAACATAATTGTGTAGTGATTGTTAGTGATGGCTACATATTTATAGCCTCGATAATTATTATTCAATAGATAATCATTGTTATCTTCTTAATGAGTTTTCCAACGGAACATTTTGCTCAATAATGATAGACAGAAACTGAAATAAATCTATTCATAATATTTTTTTTTTATATGCACATTTTTTTTTTATAATAATATTTACAATGATAGTTGATGATATTGACGATATGCAAAGATAAAACTGAATAAAATTGTTATCCAAATCTCCGAATATTAGTTGAATGTTGAAAGCTTAATTTTTAAATGGAACAAATATTGGTAAAAAGGAAAGAATCTTTGATATTAGGAAATCACTTCAGGAAACAAATGAGGCTTTGTTAACTATTGGTCAGTTTTCAACTCTTCAGCACTCATTGTCCTTAATTTCCTACACAAGGGATGCCGACTTATAATCATAATTATTGTGCCTCAAGTTATAATTAATTAATTAATTCTAATGTGATGTCAGGAAATCACTTCAGGAAACAAATGAGGCTTTGTTGAATACTTTTACACCACAAATACACAAAACACCTTTATTCTACTCTACATATCACATCACACTATCAGGAACAAAGAACTACAACTGCCTGAGTAACCTCACCCAAGCCAACCTGCCTTTTGTTTACAAAAGCTGTAGTGCTGCTAGATAACATGCATTAACTCTACAGAATCATTACATCATATAAAATCAATACATACAAATGATAACCGTACGGCATTTATATACTATGATTTATAAGCGGAATAGCGCAGCAGGTATACGAAAGTGTAAAGAAAAGTTGATTAAGGCTTGGTAATAATGCATTAATGACATTATTTGACAAGCAGGGTATTATTGTAAGCATTATTGTAACAAATCGTCCATGACTTTTAGACTCCGTGTGGGTTGGATATGTGCAACCAGGTTCAACCAGTCATAATAAAACATTCCTTTAACACAATGTCAGTAAAAGGATCGACAAGTTAACGGCTAGTTTCTTGCTCAAAATTTGGATTAGACTATTCAAAAACGCTCCAAACGCCAAACTTTCTTTAAAACGGCGAAAAATCGATTTTAGAAACTTCCAAAACAAATGTTTTTCCTCAAGTGCGCTCCTTCCTACCCTCAAGAAAACCTAACATATTGTTTATCCTTACTCCCTAGGTACTGCTTTCCCTCACAACTTTCTTCAAACTCCTAAACGTTCTAAACAGATCATAATTACCCTCCCCATAAATTAATACATAATTCAAAAGTTTATTGTTTGTTTCAGGAGTCCTTAAATCTCAATCTCTGGCAGAAACAAACCGAAAAACGATTCGTACCACAGCAGGATACGAACAAGGTCTTGAAAATTTGAATTCAGGTAAGTCTCCACTAAGTGCTACTTTGTCATTACAACCAATTTAAAGCTTTGATTTCTAAAATTATTAGCATTAAAAGTAAATGATTTTCGTGTGATAAGCTCCATTGTGACCTTGGGAAAGAAAAGCTCTTAATTGTTACGGTTATTGTTATATCTAATTAACATATAATAATTATTGCATTGATTAATACATAATATTATAATTAACCTTAAATATGCTTTTCCATGTATATTATGTAATGTATGAAATTATTGATTCTAAAGGACATTAAAGGTTACTTTAGAATATCCAATGACGTTTAGCAGTTTCATAATTGTCTGAGGCAATACACGTGACTCGATAATAGGTTATAGTGTATGTAAATAACTACAGCTATTATTTCACTTGTTGTTTTTCCTGTTGAGCTTGCTGCATAGCAATCCTGTTAGCATTTCTTTCAATGATTTTTTTAAAAATAATTAAATTACATACAGAAGATTTTTAATATTACTGAAAATGAATTTCAGAACTGCTAAAAAAACAAAAGCTGATTTACCTTATATTTTTTAATTGAGTATAATAGATCCATTGAGAACCGATAGAAGGCGAAAAAGAAGACGATGCAGGAAGAGTTGTTTACAGGAGTTGAAGGAAGGCATGGTCGCCTGAGGTCTTCGAGAAGGAAATTGACAAGGCGGAAAGAAGTGGTTGGAACTTTTAGGTAAGATAAACCAATATGTTGTAAAAAAAAAAAAAAAATCGTAAGAAACAAAAATAATATATATTTGACGATTGAGCTATATTCAAGAGAAATATTTGAAATAAGGAGCTAGAATTAAATTCTAAATTAAATTATTAAACTAAAAAAAAAAATTAAATTACGCTTAGCTAACCCAGAGATTCGACGCCTTAACACGCAATCTCTGCCTACACCACCGAGTCTCAAACTCCATGCTGCAAGCTTTTGTCAGAGTTGCCACGGTAATAAAACTTAATTTCAATGTTTAATATTTTTTTTTAATTTATTAATGATATTTACAACTATATTAAAGAAATACACGAAGTAAATTTGTACAAATGGATATAATGACGTGAAAACACTTGTTGAGAAACTACCCACTGGTAGCACTCTAATAATATGTCTACATTAGGAGATCACTGGGCCCTCTTCTTTTCAAACACCTCGGAGGGTTATCAGGAATTGAAGAGGATATTTAATATTTAAGATCGAAATTGTCAATTTTAGGAATAGATATTCCAAAAATTTATATTTTTAAATAACAGAATTAAAATTCAAAATAAAATTAAGATTATATTTTTATTGAGTGCTACCATTGGGTAGTTACTCAACAAGTGTTTTCATGTCATTATATCCATTATGCTCAAATTTACTGGATGTATTTATTCAATACAGTTGTAAATATCATTAAGAAATAATAAAAAAAAAAGATTATAATTGGAAAAAAAATAATTTGGTTTTTATATATCATAACAAAAATGCTGCCGCTTTCGGACAGATGTTTTGTTTTCAGTTCAGACAAATGTGTCAGGAAAATTCGTGGGCTGTAGAAAAAAAGTTTTGCTACCATTCATCAATCTTATTCCAATCCTCCATCTACGTTTCGGGCTCTGTCTCAAGAACTTTTATCCGACGGTTTTGTGCTAATCAACAATTCACCGATTAGTTTGTAACATTTACTGGGACCATGTAACGTAATTCCGAATCGTGCAGCCACCGAAATTCTCCAGTGAGCAAACCTTGGACATAATATATTTTGCAACACCTTATTCTCGAAGGCCTTTAGGCACCGTTCAGCCTTCAATGGCTGTGGCCACTTTTGGAATCCTTAAACAACACTAGGAAAGATAATAGCTTCTGACTTTTAAGCTACTAGACAAAAGTGCGAGCTGTTTAATTCATAATCCCATTGATAATTTGTTTACGCAGTTAGTTTGTATGTATATATATTTATTTATTTTTTTTTTAGTACTAGGCTATTTATATTGCATATAATTAATTTTTGAATAAAGTTTCAAGAATTAATAATTCAATTTAACATTATAAATATGACAATTGTTTTATGAATGAAATATACATCAAAATTCTTAATATTTATTATATTCGTTAAATAGAATATACAATACGGTTTATTTTGAACCCTTTTTATATTACTACTTTTAAAACAAGCGATTGTAGATTAATAAATCGTGAATACTTTAATGAATATTATTAGGCCAGAAACTATTAAAACACAAATGAACCAGTTACATATTAATAAGTTTTCTGATAAAATAGGTCATCCAGCTACTGTTGAGGTCGTGTAGATTTCTGTTACAGTTCTATATATACCTACAATGCACAGCGCATTTTATTTATTTATTTATTAATAATAATAAATTTATTAGAAAATTAATGAAATACTAAATTTATAACAAAATCAATAAAATAATTAATTTATTACTAAATTAATAAAATAATTTATTTATTACAAAATTAATAAAATAATCAATTTATTTCATATTGTATAAATTTTTAAATAAACAAATCCGTAGTCAGTCAGGTCTGGGATATTTGGAATCAATGTTTTACTTATGGTAAATTTTACAGCAGGTTTTTGAGGTAATGAGTTCAATATGTTAATAAACTAATTTTATTTTCAAAAAAATATTCTTGGTTCAAAAATTATTTACTTAGCTTGATATTGTTCAAATAAATTTAATTTTTAAAAATTAAAGAAATGAAAGGCTATGAAAAAGCCTGACAAAATACAAATAGAAAAAGGCATTTATTGTTAAAAACAAACAATCATTTATTTTTTCCTTCATCGGCTGATCTAAAATATTTTATTTACATTTATTTTATAAAATATATAAAATCAATAAAAAAAAAAAAAAAAAACAGATTAGAAAGTTGATTCAGTCACTGACTCAATGCAAAACAATCTTCTGTCATATGAATATTTTTCAAAAGAATTTGTCAAAATAAAACACGCACAAAAAACAAACAAAAAAACCGATGTTATTTGTGACCAAGGACAGCAAGTTGGATGATATAACTGTCATCCTTGAAAAAAAATCTCTGATAGATGCTTTCCAGTAATTTGTGGTAGTCTTAATATATGAAACAAATAAACATAGATTTCATGAAAATCACAATATATATATATATATATATATATATATAACAAAATATTAAAGTGACAATTTTAACTGGTAATGGATCTAGATATATATATATATATATATATTTTTTTTGGGGGGGGGATGAGTGAGAGGGGGGATGAATACACCGGCGGTCTATTGATACAGATACCTCATAGCAACAGATTTTTTTTTTTTAATAAACAAGTCACTTATCAAAACTTATATACATACATCAATCCGAGAAGTGAATTTATTGCAGATATTGTAAATGTCTAATTCTTTGACGTATTAGGCTCAGATCTTTCATTGAAATGGACAAGAATATATATATATATAATTTTTTTTTTTTTTTTTCAAAAAACCGTAAGCCTTCCTCACCTTGAACCACCCCTTAGTGTAAGGTGGCGTGAATAAGAGTTATTAAAGTATCCTATTATTATTAGAAAGGTAAATAACGTAACTTTATAATCGATGAAGAGATGATAAGTCTAGTCGCGTCTGTTTTTATCAACATATAATCATCTACATTTTAATTTTTTTTATTAGTACAGATATGTTTACATCATTTTTCTCTTTCATTTCAGACAAGACTGCAACGAAATATCACTTTATCGGGACCAAATTCCCGTTTGGAATTCTTATAATACATTGGGAGTCAGGATTTTCTTTTATCTTCTGGCAGATTCAGCTGTTCGCGGTCTTCATATGCACAAGTTCCATTCCATTACGACCAGTGTCGGAGTGATGATCACAGAAGCACTACGTAAAACATTATCCAAACACTTGTAGTAACTTCACTTATCACTGCCGACTAACTTGCTGATGGATTTTCCGGCGGGCCGACTTCAACTGACATTTCAAACTAACCACTTCATAGATCGATTCTAATAATAATGATAAAAATGCGTTATGAACAATAAGTATATGAATCATAACAAGACTTTGACATCGAGAAATGAACACAAAAATTACACGAAAGATGTTTATTTCAAACATGAACGTCACAACACCACTGCCGGTTGCGGTTTAATTTACTTAATATTGAAATTGGGTTGGTTATATGAAACCAGTACAGAGTATTGTCGTAATCCGTGGAACAATTTCCAATCCTGCAATTAATGACACTGGTGAAAGTAGCTGCGTTAAGGACAACAAATTTTCACAATACCTTGATTTTATCCGTTGAGTTTTCTAGAAGCAATCGCAATGACCGATTACAATATTTTTACACCAGAAACAAACAGATGATTCACTTTTAAAATGTTGTTCACTTAATTGTTTTTTTTTCCTATTTCATATATAAGTTTGTACGAATATTTCG